>JAPWTK010000361.1:350000-480143 GCA_029963805.1 Aromia moschata | reverse complement strand
TTCGAATAATTGTGTTTCTAACAATTTCAGTTAGCATCCACATACTAATTAAACGTCCAACATACTATAAACATCCACATACTAATTACTTAATTTATCTATGTAATAAAATTGCAATTTTAAACAATTTTGGGAAAAGGTGAAAAAATAAATCAGTCAGTTCGTTGTGAATACAGAGTTCAATTTTGTTCTAACAATGGATCAATTAATATATATTTTCTAAGATTTCAGTACAAATCTAAATTGTAATTTCTGCCATTTTGGTGCGAATTATTAATGATGTCTTCAACAGTTAAAGTTTGCATTCAAATATCTTTTTAGTTCAATTCGTAAACCAAATCACGAGATAATGTTCACATATTTTTATTCAAATGAGGCCAAAATTAATCACTAAATTAATTTCCATAAACATACTCCTATTACATTTTAGGAAGGTCAGTAAAAATGTAATCGTTATAACTGATAGTAATAATTAACTGCATCTGTTAGGATAATTTTATAATAACAAACCATTCATTAAATATCTTGAATTGAGTTACGAGTTAAACCAAACTATGAGTTGCGGAACACGAACGTAAAGTTGTCAGTGATATCATCTGTTTTTCCATTAAATTATGTCAAGAATATGAAAATACTGGCAATAAACAACTTCAGCATATTTCAGGAAAGAGTGTACGGTTAAAAAGAAAATTGCATGACAATTCATCAAAATCATTGTAGAATAGAAATAAGTTGAATGATCTATTTTGAAAGATCACAATTTAACCATTTCGAAAACTTTTAATACAGTTGTTGCGTTGGAATGGAAAATGAGTAGTAAAAAACAGCATATACAAAGTTAAATAAGAAACGCCAATACATTTATATCTCATATAATATGAATATATCCATAAATTCTATATACGGCTGTGCTTTTTCATACTCTGCATCGTGATTACTTGTTAGACACTCGTTTTAATTATACGAATGTAAAATGCACACCTTTACAATATTCATGTCTGTATAAGTTTCTGCATACATATATTAATATATCATATTTATATTATTATATATCACAATATAATTAACACCTTATTAATGCAATTTCCATCTATAACAACATCTATAAATCACTAAACTGTGTACTCTAATGAGTTTACCTTAAGAAAAATCGACATTAATACGTTGTAGTTAATTTTATTAAAAGAAAAGGCAATAACGTTTTTTTTTTCGCCAGCCTTTGTACCACCCATTGATATAAAAATCTATTCATTAGTCTATTTGATACCTTAACGAAGGAATTATAATTTAGCGGTCTTCGGCCTTCAAACAGCCTTGCGGTACCCATATTCAATTAAAAACATGCTGGCTGCAATTTGAATGCCAGATTACTTGGTTGTGTTGTGCTTTGTTCTTAAATAACGCACATGATCAATGATGAAGTGATGATTAAAAATATGACCAACTCACCACAAAAAAATAACGCTAATGCTATTATTTCTGAATGCCGATTTAGAAAAAAAACATGAATACGAGGTGAATACTGTTTATTTTTCTTATGGACTAGGTGTTCAGAGTATATAACTTCAATCAAAAAGTAATTTTTTAGAAAGGCCGTCTACATAAAAACACAGGTTTGGTTTTTAGATATTTTTATAGTCATAGAAGTATTACAATAAAAACAAATTCCTTTTGCTAACTACATATTTCACATTGTGAAAAATCGTTGGCCCTGAAGAGTAATTAGTTACTCACGTGTATTATAACAAAAATTGCGAACTTTGTTATGTTCTGTTATTAACAATACCTTGATTGTCGAATTGATGGGCTTAATTATTTACAAACGGTTCACATATATCAATAAAATTTTATATTGTAGACTTCAATGCAGAGTCTATAGACAAGCATTGGCACACATCGACTTTATCTATTGAGCCACTGCTCCATATTATGATTTTTCCAGACTTTAGCAACAAAATGTCTTCATCTCAAAAATGTTGATCTATCAGTTTGATATCTAACACCATAACTGAATGAAACATGGCGACATGATCAAATTTCATCGAATTGATCAAGTGACACTACATTTGTAGTTCAGTGAGTCTGATAATGGTAGACTCTGATTCCGTAGTAGATTCCAAAACGTTGGTGGTGGATTTATTCCTTGTTTCTCCATTTACAGAAATACAGAATACTTCTGCTGTATTCATAAATTTTTAGACCCGCTAATTTTGACACTGCCTGTATTCCTTTCTGTAGACTTTCTCGTGTAATTTTACCAAATACTATACAGTAGAATTTACGATATTACTTACATGGGTGGATATTCAATTTTTAAGTCAAAATTAGATGAATTTACCTACTTAAAAACTAAAGCCGGAACTACTAGAACTACTGCCGGCGCTTCCACCTCACTTTCCTCGCTCGCGATTGGTCCCCAGAGCTGCATCACTGTATATTTGGATAGCGTCTATCTAAGAGAAGTTCATCTATCAATTGCTGTGGTGACGACTCGCACACCCCTCAGAGGGCGTTTAAAACACTGCCACATAGCACGTACCTCCATTTAGTTTACTGCATTTAAAGGAACCGCTGCACAGTGGGGCCATTTACCGATCTAGGTGATCACCGTGAAATTTCCTGTAGGATTCCAAACTTTCGGAATTTTGTCCACCTAGATCGGTAAATGGTCCCACTGTGCCTTGGGTGGTTTCTAACTCTCATCGGTTGCATTCCAAACGCCTAATCTCAGTTCTCAAGACCGCTCTGAATAATTGGCACATAGTAATGCTCGAATCTAATGTTCGTAGACCTTCGAATTTATTATACGCTATTGTTGGAGATTTTGCAGCTTTAATTTATTGTAAACACATGTAGTCGAGCGTAGAACACACATATAATCTTGAGTGATTATAGATACGCGACTCGTTTATTTTATACCGGTGGCAAGGATAGCCAACGGATTTTTATCTCATATATTTTTTCGTCGACGTCGACTTAATGCTCTTATACTGTGGGCGCTAGCATTGCAAGGTTAGGCATGAAGGCCGTCATTTTATAACCTATAGTATTTAACTTGACAAAGAAGTTAGTTAAGGGATATATCTGAACCTGCAGTCAGTCACATTGAAAACGACTCCTCTCTATTTCGACGTTCTCATTATTTGATGAACTACTGTAGGTATGGTTTATAATAAAATTAAATGTGAGTTACTGATTCCTGACGTCGAGTCGGTCGTGATGATTGTTCGATTCTATGTTTGAAGAAATGAGGTGGTTTTGGAATTGAAAAACTCATCAAGTTAATCCTGAAGACCAATTTTGTTATAGTTTGTGGGGCAGAGGCCGGAGATGATGAAAATTTGATGGAGCAATGTCTTCATAATTGGATGTAGAATAACCTCCTAACAGAACTCTGAATGATTTTCAATTTTGTAATGTTATTCATCTGGGATCAGATATTCTGTGGAAAAATCACATGTTTTCCTGCTTATACCTATCTCCTGAACTGCGACTTCCAGATATATATGTAGGTTGAGAGTAAATTGCAACAGTAATAATTACATTTTAAGATAAAACAGGTCGTAGTAGAGAAACTTTTTGATCTCACCAGATCAATGTACAACATTACCTTTTACGAGAGATTGTCTTTATGTCAGAGTAAGCGATCAATATTTCTTCATAATGGTAATTTAAAAACATAGGTTTTTGTTACCAGTGAAAAAAATAAATTAGTAATGTCGTTGATTTACCAAATATTGTTGAGATTGAATTGCTGCAACATACTCAGAAAATCGACTTTACTCGAAAACGGTGTGCCCTATCATTAGAAGTAGGTAACGTTTATTACACAGAATCTCTAAAATATCTAAATAACACAGTTCTACAAAAAAATTTGCTCCAGGAACGAAACCTATCAAATCCGAAGTATTTTTTTGTGTTGAAACCGAATTTTTAACTCTTTCGAAAAACTTTCTACCGCGTAAATTCTCAAGTAAACCGTTTTTTTTTTTTGTCAAAATACGTCTTGTCTTTATGCGAAATATATATTTTTTTGAAATTTTATTATCATTTCTTAACCAGACATGTCATTTTCCAAGTATTTTTAAGTCCTGAATACGATCCTGTTGTTAAAATTTGTGTCAGACCCCTCCATTGAGAATTTAGGGTGAAAAACAGCCCAAAAAATGGAAGAATTTGTGTTGATGAACGTATGACAAGACATGTCATTTCCGAAGTATTTTACTCGCTGAATACGATTCCATTGTCAAAATTTGTGCTAGATCTCATGTTCATAAAAATTGTTTTGAAAGGTTGAAATGGTTCTACTACAATTAATTTAGTGTTACAATTATCCTGGTTAATATTATAAAGATTTAAACACTGGATTGCTTCTGAAAATATATTTATTGTTGCTGCGAGCTTGCTTTGCCAGTTTACTTGCTAATGCAGGTTTCCTAGAACCAGCTACTTCGGGCCTTGATCAGAAAGTACAACATAGATAAGGAAGTCGGAATCCTTACGATTCCAGTAAATATTTCCGAAGTAATATCAATTTATAGGGAATTTTATAGAGAAGAAATGGTCGTAAATATACTTCGGAAATGACATGTCAGGTCATACGTTCTTGAAAAACATAAATTCTTCCATTTCTGGGCTGGTTTTCACCCTAATTTTATAGGAAATAGAAGGGTTTAATACACACTTTGACAACGGGATCGTATTCAACGCTAAAATACTGAGGAAATGGCATGTTTGTTTAATTAAAAAAAAAAAAACAAAAAATATATCTTATAAAAACGTATTTTGAAAAAAAAAATTTACTGAGAATCTACGCGGTAGAGTTTTCTGAGTTAAAAATTCGGTTTCAGCAAAAAAAAAATAATACTTCGGATTTGATAGGTTTAGTTCCTGGCAGTGGCGACCGGTGAAATTTGACATGCTCGTATTTTTCGTAAGGACGCATGGGATCCACACCATAATTTAGGGGATGGTTACTAGACCTAAGTAGAAGACTACAATGGCAAAAAAATCTTCAGGAGAAACTTCACTTACACTTCTACTCCACTACATGGATGTGAAAGTAGTATGTAAAATATGCAATTCGTTTCTTAACCACTTTTTTTAAGATTTTATTATTATTTTTGGTCTCACCTCTACCTACAACATCTGCATACACTTTGTATATTTAAACAGAAGATTAAACAGAATAAGAACGTGAAATTTTTACAACCATATTTTTAAAAACACCTAAATAGTAATTATTACATATCAGGTTAAATATATATACTTAACGAGTTGTTATTCATTTAATCATATGTCTCCACTCTCTCAGTGTAGTATTTCTTTTTACTTTCATTTTATTTTTTTAATTTTCTTGAGGTAATTCTTACAAAACCTATTGGAAATTGATCAGCTAGTTACTATATTACACTAAGGCTAAAAATAAGTAAAATACGATACATTCTAGGATATTAGTACAACTTCACCTAAAATAACATTTTCTTTATATGATAGTAGTGTCATTTTTTATTCAAGGCAAATTTGCGATAATGGAGCAACTTTCGTTTTAAAATTGTGCATAATTTTAGATTAACGTTTATATTTTCTATAAGCGTAGGTAATTTTGATAAGTATAAGTACGTATTTTAAAGTTTAATTTAATCGAGCCTTGACTTTATACTTGTTTAGGGAAGTACTTTGTTGTAGAAATGTCACTCCTTGTGGTTTCATAGGGGGAAACTATAAATATTTCCAACTGTCGAATCATTCAAATTGCACTCACTGTACAAAGGATATTCACAACGGGTAAACATTTAAATAAAAAAGTTCGTACGACCAATTAATTCCCGAATATATCTGCAATGATAGTTTTACCCGTTTCGTTTTCCTAGTTTACTGAATTTAACCTTGCAACCTGGCAATTATATTTTAAGAGTTATAGTTAGAACATAAATATTGGTGTTTAAAAGCCTAATAAAAAGCACCGTTATTATTTCTATATGCACTTGAATTAAGTGGGTGCAACTGAATTATTTTTATTATTCTGCAAACCATAATTAATGCAGTGCAGCGGTTTCGTTAATTAATTGAAATAAATGTTTACAGGTTTATTTTAATATAAAAAAAGTTATAATAATTCCATTACGGGTCTTAATCAGCGGATTATTTTTTTGTTATAGATATAATCGATTATATTTTTATTTTTATATGTATGTATATCGTCACCCCGGAAGAAAAGTAACATAACTCAAAAAGGCTATTTTCAGTAAATTACATTTAAATATTACTCATGTTTTACAATTCATACTGACTATTATTATTTGTTATTACAGTACTGTTATTATTTTAGAGTAAATGGTTATTTCCAAATTATGTTGAGTACCATCCTTAGATTTTGAAATAACAGACACATCTCAACTTAAGTTGTGACGTTATTTGAGTTTCGCAGTCCCCAGTTTTTGGTGGGACAAATCTGACCTCTGACGTCAAACTTAAAGCGTTAAAGTTATATTTTTCTAATGAAAACTATGATAAATGCAATCTATTTACATATGTAACTAAAAAATGTGTTTTTTGAGTTTTATGTCACTTTTCTTCGGGGTGTCACAAAATATAGTGCTGGCCACTCGAACTTACACATAGAGACTTTTAGGCAAAATTTAAAGTTCAATATTTTTAACAGGAATGCAAATTTTTGAACGCGGCTTGCAAATTTTAGAGCTAGTTTTTTTGGGATTAAGCTGCAACGTATATTTATCGTAGGACCATAGGTTTATTATATACGGGGTATCAAAGTCGCAAAAAATCAAAAAGTTTGTATGAGTGAAATTTCTGCAAAAAATGTTTTTTGGTCGTTGCAATATGGTTCGTTACTAAGGTATCAATATCTCTAGACGTTTTTGTCAGTTTTTGTATTAAGGTCCTTAGGCTTTGTACACACTACTCAACATAAAATTTGGGTAGCAAAATTTTTAAAATGTTATAACTTGACATTGGATTGACGGTTCTTGATGATTTTTGCGGATTTGGGATCTTTATTTCTTGTTTTCTCTGGTCTAAGCATTTTATTTGAGGTTGAATTTACACATTATACCGGGTCGTTAATAAACAAAAGCGTAGGGTTTGACGCGCTCTAAGGTTTGGCATTATTTAAGTTTTTGTAATAATAAATTCTCACCTCAAGTTGTTTTTATTTAACTTTCTTCTCACTGTTCTGTCCGAAACTCACCCCCAGTTTGTTGTCTCAAAGAATCATTCAGTTTTACAGAGTTCTTTGTCCACCCCCTGCCCTTTATGTCGGTTAATTTCTATGCGACGCGTCAATTTCAAAGTAGGCATTGGAAAAACAAATTTGTTTCTATGGAATTAACATTTAATTAAATTAATTAATTAAATTTTTCCATTGATATTTGCCGGTTGCTTTCATGTCTCGTCCTTTTAAACGCTATTGCCAACAATAACCTAATTTCATTGCAAACTCCTAAAATACCCATCTTTGACGTAGTGGTTTAAAACAAAAATTAATGGACAGACAATTTATGTTTTTCAGGTTATTTTTATTTATTTATTAAATTACCAATACCAATTACCACTAGGTATCCTATATATACTTATCTTTGTTATTACAGTACCTGTGTTTTTTTAGGGATTGCAGGAACTTTAAAATTAGGTTTAGAATTATAATTTTTTTAAGATTGACTTTTGGCCGTTGTTAACCAATCTGTATATTGTAGAATATAATGTAATAAACGTGTTCTTGTCGCTACGTTTTTGTTTATTATCGACCCGGTATAATGTGTAAATTTCAACCCTCAAATAAAATGCTTAGACCAGGAAATCTATGTGAAATAAGTCCCAAATCCGCAAAAATCATCAAGAACCGTCAATCCAATGTCAAATTATAGCATTTTAAATTTACTAAAATTTTAGTTGAGTATTTACAAACCTAAGACCTTAATCAATGAAAAAACGTCTAGAATTTGATGTTACCTTAGTAACGACCATATTGCAACGATTAAAAAAAATTTTTGCGGAAATTTCAGTCATAAAAACTTTTATTTTTTGCATGACTTTTTCCCGTTTTACCTATACGATTACGTCATGCAGCTTATCCGAAAAAAACTAGCTCTTAAAATTTCAAGCCGCGTTCAAAAATTTGCATTCCTGTTAAAAATATGAACTTTAAATTTTGTAGTCTTATTGTAAGTTCTGGAGACTTTATATTATATTTTGTGACACTTCAATAAAAATATTGCTATTCGAGAATAAAGATTTTATAATCAATATTTTACTACTCATATACGTACATATTGATATAGAGTGAGTTTTTAGTGCGCATTTGGTGTACAAAATCGTTGTTTCATAATAAATGCCAAAATGAAGTGTGTAAGGTTGTTTGCCACCTTCTTAAAATACTGCTGGATCTACAGGGTATTCATATGCTTCTGGACGTCGACTAACTTCCTTATGTTAAATAGAACACCTTTATTTTTACAAATTTGGAAATAACACACAATTTTGGGTGGAAAACACTTACCTATACCTAAATCCAGCCGTTCGGAGATAGTTGATGTTTAAAAAAAAATGGCAGATGTCAGGCTTTAGAAAAACTGTCAATTAACCCCCATGAGATGCATTTGAGCAAAAATAGAATTGAAAGATAAACAATCTCGATTCGAAATTGCAAAATGTGACAATAAACTGAACACTAGGTGTAGCATTTTCGAATTTATTTTAATTGCATGTTGTGAAAAAAAATCAAATGGCTGAAAAGTCTCGGAAAAGTTTTTTTGCAGATTTATTCCGAATCTATCTTACAAATCAGAAGAATCAATTTTTCTTTAATTTAACCGATCTTTTACGGTTTAAACGTTACCCAGTCCCATCGTAAAAGTAGACACCCTGTATTTTTTTAATTATTTAAGTATTTTAATCATTTATTTCGTTGAATGAACAACTATTTTGCATTTCTGCGTAGTCCGTGGCAAATTTTCAGACTGCTTTGTACTAAAAATATAGGTAACTAATATTAAGTCATGTTATATGAGTCAGTGCAGGCATGCCAAACGCGAAAAAACAATGATGTAAAACCGCCTCGTAAATAATGTTTTGTTAATAAATTATGATTTTATTGGTACAATTTTCCAGTGGACGAAGTAAACACAATCGTCAACCTGTCGAGTTCCTCAAAACCGTAGCGTATTTCATTGGATTTGTAAGGCCACCTTTGACAGACTGGTAAGTGACAAATTTCAAGGCTTTCAGTGTGTTAATAATGTAAGATTTAAACAACAGTGGCAGCGCATTCTAATTTGTACTTGGGTCAATATTATGGTCCATTCAAACAGTTGTCAAAATAGACGATAATTCAATATTTTATTGTCAAAAATTATACAGATTATCGCAAACAAAATTCTAAATACTTATTACATGTGTCTTGACATCAAATTTTAAAATTAAACTTTCATATCTTATAATTTTCATAATCTTATATCATACATTCATAAACTTTCATAATCTTATAATAACATTAATTTTCCATTATTTAAGCAGTCACGGTACAGTCAAAAAATAGATCAAAAGCATTAATTAGCGCCAAATAATCAGGTAATAAAAAGTGTGCAGAATGTGGTAACTTTTTTATTGTTCATTTTTCTGAAAAATAC
The DNA here is from genome assembly GCA_029963805.1 of Aromia moschata. NCBI lineage: Eukaryota > Metazoa > Arthropoda > Insecta > Coleoptera > Cerambycidae > Aromia > Aromia moschata. The sequence continues at coordinate 470,496 of JAPWTK010000361.1, read as the reverse complement.
AAGTGTATGTTCATACCTACCGTATGTATTTTTAAATTAGTAGCCAGCCAAGAAAAAGGAAGGAAATAAGACCTAACTGAAGGAAAATTAGAGATATAATTGCCACACCTAACAGGTGCATGCCAATCAACGAGTGGATCAGTGTGATGACGTAGTGACTGATTCATTGGCGATTTTGTACCCCTCCCTATTTCAATGAGAACCAAGCCACCACACAGCGAAACCCAGTGATTGGAGTGGGAGCAGTTCGCTCTGATTTGTGTAACACCACGGCAACGTTTGCGTCTGTCTCACTTAATGATCCTCTCTTTTCACATTTGGAGAATAGAATGTAGTTCACATAGCTTTTTATAGTTTTACAAGATCTTTTAATATTAAATGCTAAATGTATACAACTTTTGCTGCAATTTTTGAGCAAATTTTTGAGTTAAATTTGAATCACACCACTGTTCGAGTGTTCATCAGATTTTGACTAACGAATTGGGGATGAGAAAAATCTGCGCAAAAATGGTTCCAAAAAACCTTTAGCAGGAACAAAAGGACATCAGGAGAGAGAAGGTGTCTTGACTTTTTGGAATCGATTGAAAACGATCCCCATTTTATGGAACGTGTCATTACTGGTGATGGTACTTGGGTGTTTGAGTACGACCCGGAAACTAAGCGCCAAAGCATGGAATGGCACACTTCAAAGCTCTCAAGACGCAAAAAAGCTAGCATGAGCAAGTCGAAGATCAAATGCATGCTGATTTGCTATTTTGATAGCCAGGGGATTATCCACAAAGAGTTTCTGCCTTCAGGCCAAACAGTAAATCAACACTTTTACAGAGACGTTCTTGAAAAACTTCGAAAAGAATGTGAGTCCAAACATCAAGAACAACTGGATGTTGCATCACGACAGTACACCTTGTCACACAGCCGTTTCAGAAAACAAGTTTATGGCCAGTTCAGTATCTAACATTATTGCGGCTCCTCAGTCTCCTTATTCGTCTGACTTGAGTCCTTGTGACGTTTTCTCTTCCCGAGATTAAAAAATCACCTCAAGGACGTCATTTAATAACCACAGACCAGCTGAAGGTTATTCCAGTATATGAGTTCCAGCACTGCTATGAGGAATGGAATAACCGTCTCCAGGGCTGTGTGGCTTCCCAATGAAGTTATTTTGAAGGAGACAATCCTGGATTATAATTCTATTCGAATAAATAAAATTAAAAAATCAGTCTCATTACTTAATTTACACACCTCCTATATGCAACATATATTTTGTATCTTTAAATATAAGAACCTATAATGTTCAAACTATGAGTGATACACCCTCTACAATAAGAAATGAAAATAGGTAGGTACTTTCCTCAAATTCATGGATATTAAAAATTCAGTGGCATTTTCTATTAATAAAAGCTACTCTATTTTTACCCGCCGTTTCGAATTCGCCGACCTTAGTGCAACACAAAAATAATGAAATTTTAAGTAGATTAAGAACCTGGCCGAACGTTAAATTATTCAGCTGTCTTGGCCAAGTGGTATATGCACCTCAAGGACCTCAGGCACTTAAAACTAAAACGGTTTCCGACGCGTTGAGGACGCGTAGAAATAATTTAGTTATGTAGGTAGTTTAACGGAATTGCTTGTCGTTGGAAGGACGTTATTATTTCTGCACCGATGCCGACTGATATGTAACAAATGTTTAAACTCCAAAATATACGTTTTATTAACTTCAATAGCGACGTTTAGTACGTGCGGCTGTAAAATTTTAATATTATGTTGGACCTGCCGCGACACTATAGTCATTCTGCAAATTATCAGAAAATGTCGATATAATACGGGATATTGTGCATTCAGATTGTCTGTTGATGACAAGAATGATAGGGGAAGAGTTAAATTTGAATCACACCACTGTTCATCAGATTTTGACTAACGAGAAATGAGAAGACTAATGAGAAAAATCTGCGCAAAAATGGTTCCAAAAACCTTTCGCAGAAACATTTTATGGAACGTGTCATCACTGGTAATGAGACTTGGGTGTTTGAGTACGACCCGGAAACCAAGCGCTAAAGCATGGAATGTCACACTTCAAGCTCTCCAAGACTTAAAAAGCAAGAATGAGCAAAATGTTCATGAGAGAAGGTGTCTTGATTTTTTGGAATCGATTGAAAATGATCCCCATTTTATGGAACGTGTCATTACTAGTGATGAGATTTAGGTGTTTGAGTACGCCAAACCATGGAATGGCACACTTCAAACTCTCCAAGACCCAAAAGCAAGAATGAACACGTCTAAAGATCAAATGCATGCTCATTTGCATTTTTGATAGCCAGGGAGTTATCCACAAAAAGTGTATGCCTTCAGGCCAAACAGTAAATCAACACTTTCACAGAGAGGTTCTTGAAAAGAACGACTAGATATTGCATCACGACAGTGCGCCTTGTCACACAGCCGTTTCAGTAAACAAGTTTTTAGCCAGTAAAAACATTCCTGCGGCTCCTCAGCCTCCTTATTCGCCTGACTTGAGTCCTTGTGACGTTTTTCTCTTCCCGAGATTAAAAAATCACATGAAGGGACGTCATTTCGGAACCATTGACAACATTCAAAAGGCTGTAACCGACCAGCTGAATGCTATTCCATTATATGAGTTCCAGCACTGCTATGAGGAATGGAAGAACCGTCATCAGTGCTGTGTGGCTTCCCAAGGAAGTTATTTTGAAGAAGACAATACAGAATTGTAATTCTATTCAAACAAAAAGTTTAAAAAAACAATCTCATTACTTAATTTACACACCTCGTATGTTTGTGGAAAAAAAAAACATTATGGTGTACGTATGTATGTACCTTAGTATGTACATACCAAAATGGTCGCTATCATTTAAAACATGCCTTATTTTTATCACCATTAACCAGGTTTTATATACCCACAATAATGAACAAGTTTGTAGCATAAATAAATTTTTACGCCAGGGTAAAGTTTGTCCATCATAGTGTCCTGTAGTGGGTTTTTATTTCTGTAGAGCAACCACTTTTTACTCGTAACTAAAATTAATTTTACCATACACCGTAACGGTAGACTTGGTCTACTATTGCTATTTTTGCTAAAAAATGTCTGACTTCTGACTAGGTTTCATCAGTCAGATTCATTTGCCCATTGGTCTGGTTAATTTATGTAAAAAGTTGATTAAATTTGTTAATAAATTCATATGTCGTCAGCAACTTATAAGAAAACCAGTAAATACTAAATATTTGTCGTAATATACTATAGAGACAATAAAACAGAGATCAAGCAAGATGCTTTGGGCTTGCTTTTCTTATTATGGTCTGTATTCTATTCACAAGGTTAAAGCGTCATGGATCAATTTTTTTTTTGTGTGAATATTTTCAACACCATGCTCCTTTATGCAGACTAGGCAATGCCACTCAGTTGGTTTTTGTAAAAACAACCTAGAGCATATCAGCAAAAATTCCATGCAATTGTTTGTTGGCAACCAGGGTTGAGGGTTTGGAGTGGCTTTCACAGTAATTCCAGTCAGAATTCCTATCGAAAACGCATGGAAAGAGATAAAACACTCTATACCTATTCAAAAACAAAATTAATAAATCATAAAAAATGATGTGGGGAATTTTTTGTGGAATATTGACAAGGATTGGGTAACCAACACCTTATCATTGTAAAGCGCTAATAAAAAACTTCAAATGCTATACCAAATATTAAATTACTTGTTGATTTATGTAATTATAAATTCAGAAGTAGGTATACTTTTTTTAGTTCATTTGTTAACCACTGCTATTATTTTTTCCACCCCATTTTTCTTGTTTGTAGATTATACAATGTTTACAAGAGCATAAATGGTTAAATTTGTTATGTCCAGTAGACATATAAAATACTATACTTCCACATCCACGTAGTGGTGTTTATAATTACTTTGTGGTTTAGCTTAATACTAACTTAATTTTAATGAAATTTAATCTAATAATCTGAGAAGGCTTGAAAAAAATTTTTCGAAGCGCTTAATTTCTCAGACGAGAGCATTTTCATTAACGCACTTAGTGTTCAATGAACTTACCGCATATAAAATTATCCATTTGACCAACCCCTTGGAAAACAATTTTTAAATGCAAACGATACTTGTGAAAATAATTTTAAAAATGATTACAAGTAAATGTACCAACTTATTATTACTATTACAAGTATTAAAAAAAATAAAATGGGTACCTTTTACCCTGCCTTTTACGCAATGTGTCTTAAAAATTAGAAGTGAATATAAATGATGTTTTCAAACTCCTGATTGCCTGGACTGATATGTTTCTACCAATTATCTGCATTATATAAAACTATTCATATTAATGGCGGCTGGTGGTAGTTGAATTTCTCGTATTTTCAATGGGACCCAATGTCTTATTACGAGATCTCTTGTGTCAATATTTCGAGGTCTGTTAAAGTTACGGTTTGAATTTTTATTTCGTACCAGCATTTCGTTTCTGAGATTTTGTAATAGCTATAACGTTACGAAAAATGAAAATTTTGCAAAATCCAAAGAAGAATGTTTTTATATGTACAAGGTAATTATAAAAAAAATTACAACATTTTGCAAGCCCTTTCCAGGATTTTCTAGGGGTGCTACAAATTTTTGAATGGGTATTTTGAGGTTTTTTTGGGAAAAGTATTTGAAGTTTTTTATACTCTGGCCTTCCACTTGGGTCTAGTAACAACCCTAAAATGTGTGTGGTGTGTGGTGTCCCATGCTTCCTTATGAAAATCAAGAATTTCAAATTCCACCAGCCGCCACTGATTCATATACATATATTACAAATAAAATCAGACAAACACAAAAATTATTTGCGAAAGTATTTAAAATATTCCAAAGCAATTACTATTATATTTCCTTTCAAACCACATGATGTTACAATCACACGCTGTTTACAAAACCAAATGTTATTTGTCGGCAGTGCTAAGCAAAATGTAAAATAGATTAACATGAATCTATATGGAGCTAGGATGTCTCAAATTTATGAATGAAAAAATACTCTCATCAGTTTTACTCCAGTTTCGACGTAATTGTAATAAATGCGACATGAACAGTTCAATTTCGATAAGCAAATAATTTATGGTGTTTTGTACCAGTTTCGTTAATGATTTTAATCGCCTTATTTTAATTATTGTAATTTACTACGCCAACAGGAATGGAGTACTTAATTTTATGGTTTTTGACGAATATCTAAAATAGACAGTGGGAAGTTTATTAACAGTACATTTATAAATAGAGTAAACTACTTAAAGAAATAAATTTGAATGCATCTATTAAAGAAATATATCATTTCCAAATGTACCTAAGAATCTGAAAGTAAAGAAAGATTCCGAAAATAAAGTTAAGCGAAGACATTCGTTGATATACTTACTGTATGAAAGATATAAACAGATAAGTATAACTTATAAATTATTAGTTATTTATAGAACAACTATGCAATATCAGCAATACCTACTACATATTTATATGTTTTTTTAATATTTAGCCCCTTAAATTTCGTGTTCAAAATTTGATTTGAATCATTTTCCAAACTTACTGCCTCCAACCCCATCAATATTTCAAACAAATATCTAAAAATTTAGGTACCTTCCTAGCACACTTTATTGTGAAGAAATATACGCGTCGTATCAATTTTCGAATTAATAATGTCTTAAAGTTTTCTCGAGTCACCACCATACATCCAAAAAATTAACAGACTGACAACTTTGTGCTTACTATGTGCTTACTATGCAATAAATATAAAATAAAAAATCACCGTTACCTACTAATCATAATTCCACTCTGCTAATTGTAAGTGAATATGAAAGATATACTTTCTAAGCCACTAAAACTAAAAAAATGAGAAATGGATTAGTATTTTAAATATATTGAACCAATACGAGAAGTATTTGTTTCTATTTTGGTCAAGTAATCAACACTACCAAAGTTTCCGTAATCATTCATGGTGTATGTATGTATGTAGATACGTGATTTTAAGTTATCCAAAAACATGCCTCAAAGTTTTTAGCTGTAAAACACTTTTATTTAAGACGATTTTTGGTGTAACATTTACTATAAAAAGCCTCTGTCTTCAGATTTCCACATCAAAACTACAATCAATGTTATTGCCAATTTTTTTGTTATTTTCTCACAAAAGAACTGTACACAATCAACTCGACCATGAAAATAAATTGAAGGAAGAATTTTAACCTGGATTTTTCGGCAATTTCTCGTTTGAACTTTCGCTTACGCGCGTTAGAGAAAGTTACGGTACAAAAAGTGTACCTTACAGTTCGTTAAAATATTTAAAAACAGTGGACACGGTTTTAATGATTTACCTACATTTTCGTCAGAGCTAGCGCGACGCAAGTTTCTATAAATGGACTATTATTGTTTGTTTTCACTTATTCCGACCTTTTTTTTCACTTTCAACGGTAACAGTTCAGAAAAAATAGATAATCGCTTGGACACAATGGAGAAACTTTTATCTCTATTAGGTCTAGAGGCAAATAATATTTATCGTTTTTATTTCGTGTTTTGTATTGAGGCTGAAGCAAATGTTAAGTTTTTGCTATTTAGGTTGTACGTTTATTCAGAAAAGTGTAGATATCGATGTAATAATTTCGATGAAATAACACCTTACCTATCTATACAATCAAACCAACAATTATATTATTTTTTAGTCCATTTCAATATAAAAATTATTAGGTAGGTACTTCAATATTTTACATACTGATCTCTTGTATCAAAAACACCGTAAGAAATTTTTGAAGATGTGTATTTAAAAATTCTCTCAATCTTCTTTTATGAAAATTAATGTGATTTAACACTAATATGACAATGTAAACAGTCCTTTTTTAATACTAGATCGAGTACTACGCATAATTATTGTTTAATAGATCAATGGAGCATTCCGAATGTAATTTTTTAAACAGTATTAGACTTCATGCAAATTACCGTTTAAAAAATACCACACATTTTAGGTCTTTCCCAATTTTGTATTTACATACAGATTTTTCACTTTGAAAATGTTTTTTTTTTTTTAAAGTCTTTAAATTAAGTGAAAAATAAAACATGGGAATATTCACAAACTTCTTAAGATCTGAACTTCATTTTAATTCATATTTCTGCTTAAGGAAAGGTTTATAAAAGCTCATTTAAAAAGTGAAGTTCAATTAAATCATCAAAAAATATAATTGGAAGGGGGGTACTATAAAATTTAGTGATTATCAGTAACAAATTATTTGAAATAGTCGTTTTCAATGCATAATGTTTTTACACATTTTTTCACCCTGCCAACGGAGCACCACAGTGACATACATACAGTAAGCAACGAAAGTCATCACACACCCACTTTTTGAAGTTTGCTTAAATTCTGATAATTTTTGTATTACTGAATTGATTATTTTTTTGCTTTTGACAGGATTATAGCTTGTGACTATTCTGCGTCTAATAAGCCGAAGTTGAAGGCGATATGTCCATTGTGTGAAAAGATATCGCTGAAAAAGTAAAATTTCAATGTTTTCATAGAAACGTAAATAACTCCGAAAATAGTAAATATTTGTCGAAGTTGTTAGACTCGTATTAAAGGGAAATCTTCAGTGTATCTATTTGACTAACTGAGTCATTTTGAAAAAAAAAATCCTAGACATGAAAAAGATCTAAAGTTGAACCAAAAATATCACGAAAATTCAAAAAAGCCCTGTACGCCACACATTACTCCAACAAAAAATTAGGATTACTATCCCTCTAGATCTCTCTGTGTTTTATTAAAATTTCAGAAACAAGGATTTTTCGAAAACGATACTAAGGATGGTAGAATTGTGAATGTTCGTGATATTTTTGGTTCAACTTTAGATTTTGTTCATGTCTAGGAATTTTTTTTTTTCAGAAATGACTCAGTTAGTCAAATAGATACACTGAGGATTTCCCTTTAATACGAGTCTAACAACTTCGAAAAAGATTTATTATTTTTCGGAGTTATTTACGTTTCTATGAAATCATTGAAATTTTACTTTTTTAGCGATATCTTTTCACACAATGGACATATCGCCTTCAACTTCGGCTTATTAGACGCAGAATATCGCAATCTATAATCCTGCCAAAAGCAAAAAATAATCAATGCTGTAATACAAAATATTATCAGAATTTAAGCAAACTTCAAAAAGTGGGTGTGTGATGATTTTCGTTGCTTACTGTATGTATTTACAGACAAATTGATTAGGCCATTTTCAGTTGGTGGAGGAGAGATGTGGAGGATAGTGAGCATACGCTCACTTTGGAAGCATTCAACAAATTGGCAGAATAAGGTTAAGTGAAATTATCATATCATATAATGGCTCTAACTGTGCTAATTTTGAAACGGAAAGTTATGCAAAATATAAAAAATTTCCTGTACTTAACTGAGTCCAGCAGGCATTAAAGGGTTAAAACAACCGATATTTTAATCGATAAGATAGAAGAAAATATGTTCGATCTATATGTTTAAAGTGGCATATAGAAACAATTTAAACATCATTTCAGCACACTGTCAAATAAAAAATAAAAGAAAGTGAAACCATAAAAACGATTATAAAGCATCAATTTCAGATAGGTATACATATTTAGTATAATCATGGGTTAATTCAAATTAAAGTCAAATGAATTAAAGCGTTCATATCTTTGCGAAAATTTACATGAGTTAACATTTATTTATGATCAACAAATAGGTATGCAGTTATAAGTGTAAGAATTTGAATTTAATTTCGAATATTGTTAAATAAAAAAAGTAACTTTATCAGTCCGAGATCAATTGCGGTGAATTACAAGAATTAAAATTGCCATATTTTTAATAAACAACATAAAACATTCTCGTCGTTGAATTAGATCACGTAAATTTCACCCATCAATTAATAAATAATAACCATTTTCTAATTCCAGTTTTCACAGTTTGCACATGAACCGGATTATTTTGAATTTAGTCACCCATAGCTATTTGTACAGGTACGTTCAACTAGGTACAGCTAAAAATAACGTAACAAGAAATTACCAATGATAAAGATAATTTAACATAAATCCTCAAACGTGAATTCTTCTTCGAGAGGTTGTTAACTTTCATTAAAACTCAATTTCATCCAATTCGACTTAATTACATTATTTATATTCAATCGCTGAAGAATACGATTACTTTCCCTCTCATTTAGATTCGTCTTCTGGCACTTCGATTCGTAAGAACCATCTGCTAAGCATCGGCAAGTTTCCAAACAGTTCATTTAAGTACAAAAATAAGATAGGAGAACTTTGAGGAGATAATTAAAAAAGAATAAAAGAAACAATAAATTTTAAGTCCATATAAGTACCGTGATTACGATTTTTTTTATTAATTTGAACTGCATGCAGTGTGTTTCACGATCATAATTGGCCAGTGTGGCTATCTGAATGATTGTTTATAAAATGATCTGATTTTAAAAATTCAAAAGTGCTGTTAACAATTATGAAAGTTAGTTAATGATTTTATTTAAAATTTAAGAATATTTGTGTAAATTAATATTTTTGGAATGTTCCAATAGATAAACAGTTTTAACAGCTTGACCTTTGTAAGGTATCTGATCTTTATAAGTAGGTGTATGAATGTCACCAAAATGTGCTTAAAAACATCCAATATTTTGCAACACATGCTTGTACCAGTTCAGTTTATATCAATTTTTTAATTCTAAAAACTTCAGTGTTCAGTAGAGAATCCAGTATTTTCACCTTACAATAACTTCCTTGAGAAGCCACACAGCGCTGGAGGCGGTTCTTCCATTCGGCATAGCAGTACTGGAACTCATACTTACTGGAATAGCCTTCAGCTGGTCTGTTACAGCCGTTTGAATGTTTTTTTACGGTCCCAAAATGATGTCCCTTGAGGTGATTTTTTCAATCTCGGAAAGAAAAAAAGTCACTAGGACTCAAGTCAGGCGAATAAGGAGGCTGAGGGACCACAGCAATGTTCTTACGGGCTAAAAACTCGTTTACTGAAATGGCTGCGTGACAAGGCGCATTTTCCTGATGCAACATCCAGTTGTTCTTGATGTTTGGTCTCACACGCATCACCCTTTTTCAAGAACCTCTCTTGTAAAAGTGTTGATTTACTGTTTCGCCTGGAGGCACAAACTCTTTGTGGACAATTCACTGGCTATCATGCCTTGATGCTTGGTTTCCGGGTCGTACTCAAACAACCAAATCTCATCACCAGTAATGACACGTTCCATAAAATGGGGATCATTTTCAATCGATTCCAAAAAGTTCTCCTTTTTGGAGACACATGTCTCTCCTGATGTCCTTTTCTATCGACATTTTCATCGATTCTTGAAGATCGGCCTTCCGCTGCGTGATTCATCTTCAATTGACTCTCTTCCTTCTGAGAATGCCTTGAACCACCGAAACTCCTAAGCTCTTGAAAAAACATTATCTCCGTAGACGTGTTGAAGTTTTGCAAAAGTATCCGTTGTGCTGTGTCCAAGTCTGAAGCAAAACCTCATAGCACACCGTTGCTCAAAATTAATCATTTGTAAAACGCATTAAAAAAAACGGTTTACGAAACAGTTACAAATAACAAACAAATGACTCTAACAAGTTCTAACTTGTACTGAAGGTGCATTACATGTTAACCTACCGCCTTTCCAAGTCCCGTCTTCGCAATGTTGCTAGATCGGGCGGTACATTGCCAGTCACATTACTTAATTTCCACACCTCGTATATTTGATTTAAGTTAAAATTCTTCGTCGTCTTCTTTTGATATAAAATTCAATTTAAACTAGTTTAGTTTTAGTAAATACACCCAGAATGTATCGTCTTGCGTATAATGTGTTCAGTTAAAACAATAATTAATAAGATTAATTTTTACATGTAAACCTGCAAGGCCTTATGCAAATCGTTGCATATTTCGTATAACTTACATATGTGCTTAACGAATAGGTGTAGGTTGGTACCAACAGACAGGATGTAGTGATTTTGTATTTTTTTATATCCCGTAGATGAATTAATTAAAATAATTTAATAATAAAAAATGAATTAGACATAGTCGCGACAATAGCCTAAATATTCATAATAATAGCCTAAGAATTTATAATTGATGGAACTTATCCATAAATTTTATATATAGACGAATACAATTTAAGAAAATCGCAAAATCAGGTTATAAAAAGACTCGAATAATATATGTATGTACATACCCTTATACTTAATAATTTTTAATAACACAATAAGTAATTTATTTAAAAATTGAGCTACATGATGTCTTTCTAAAGCAAATAAGTATCTACTGTAAATAAATTTCAATACTAGGTATTATATTAACTAAACATGTAATAAAAATATAAAATAATTTGTTCGTTGATAACGTTTTCCAATAATTGTTGAAATATATTTAGTATAATTTTTGCTACTCATTAAGATTTATTTTTGGAATAATTACTTTTATTATGTAGACTCATTTATGTACAAACATAGGTACACGATATACATAAGTATTAAAAAAGAACATATTTTCAATTACAAAAAAAAAACAACAAACATTAAATCTCTTGCTTTAAAGAAAAACAATCGTAATTTTGTTTGATAAAGTCAGTTAATCGCTATTGTTGAACTGATTGATTTGAACGCCATAATATTAACAATTATATAAGGCTATGCAGACTTATTACTTGTTAATAGGTAAAAATATATTCTTTGCATTTAAAAAAATACAAATACTTAAGTAGTAAAACTCAGAACTCATATAGCTATCCAAAAGGGTAATGAATGTAATGATTAATGGTAAACAAATATTTTGAAACCGAACTAAAAATTTAGAATAAACATATGATAATATAATAAACAATACAATAAACAATCAATTTTTTATTGCTCTTGATTTTTCATCAACAAAGAAAATTATCTTTAATAATTTCATAAAAAGTCTACTAGACTGCCTAATGTTTCAACATACGCACTTTTAGTTTAGGTAAAGTCTTTAATCAACAAACTTTTTTTTTGTTGATAAAAGACAAGTTTATCTGTTGCAATTGGGCGGTTATTTTATTTGCATAAATGATACTAACCTCATAAATCATAGGCCAATTATATATTAAATACTTAAATACTAAATAATCAAATTTTAGGTACAGTTTTTGCTGTTTTAGGTACAAGTTTTAATGACTCATACTGCATCATTTTCACTAGAGAAGAAAGATTTCATAAAAAAATCGTCCAAAAAAAGAGATGCAAAAAACTGTGTTGGGATGAGAATGTAATGAAAAAAAGTATATTTAGGTTATAGAGTAGGTTGTATCAAATTTGTATTTAACTATACCTCATATGTTATCGTACGAATATTGTTCGTGCACTGTATAAAAAATAAGTAAAAGTTACGTTAACCAGTCTTGGCTTGGACGGTCTTGATTTTTTTTGTAAGTGACACTTGGCAAAATGTTTAAGGGTGTCAATTTTATCTACTGCAGTTGATAGGTTCTCTTTCGATTAGAAATGTAATTTAAATGCAATACTTATTAGGTCATATTTAAATTCCAACTAAATATAGGTAGCTACAATTTTAATATATTTCAAATATTGGAGATAACGTACATATCTTTTTATTGAAAAATATTGAAATTGTTCCAAAATCAAAAAGTAGACTACTTAGTGCTTTTTATTCTGGGATATTTACAGTTATATGCGTCCGTAGATTTGTGCAGTTAATAGGTACGATAGGTACATACCTAGGTATGTATGTAGGTAATATGAAGCGAATAGGTTAACATGATAAAACCAACGCATCCACCATTTTACTTTTGTACACTATTATCGTAATTGCCTCTTTATACCAAAACGTCTTTATTGCAAATCGAATAGGTAATAATTTATTAGGCATAATTGTTTGTAATATTAGAGCAAAAATAAAATTGCCATTTTCCTAATCTCATAACTGACACCTTCGCCAAATCACAAGAGTAACTAAACTTTTAACATGTTTAAATCTAGCTTATTCCAAGTTCTAACCTTAAGTCCATCCGCCGGGAATTTAGGGTAAATCCAAAAATAATAATCCAATAAAAAGGCACTAAAAATAAACACTGAACACTGTAAGTAACACTCTTTTTTTACACTACTGTAATATATCTGTCGACACACGTCCAAATAAATATAATCCAGTAAAAAAATAGGTCAACTTGTTTAAAATTAGCTATCCACAATCTATTAAGCAGAACTACCACCGAATAGGTCTTATTACAAGTCAGGAACTTTGATAGTCACAAAAATCACTGTCTCCTTCAAAAAACGACACCGTCTTAGAAACACTGCCGCAGAAAAAATCCATCAGTCACTTAAAAAAATCCGCAGATTTCCCTTCAGGCACGGTCAGAAGAACGACAGAAGAAAAAACGTCCCCTAGGCCGTTTGTTTACATAGGAACGCACTCGAACCGCGGCGAGCGCCGATTGTTTAGAGGATTTAAAAACACGACGATCAACCGCGCTCCGTCGAATCCCGAAACGCGAGTCAACAAATTGCATTTGTTTTGGAGTAAAGTAACGGTGATGTGTCTCGGCGCGCTAAGTCGGGTCGCGGCGAGCGCTGGAATCAAATCCGCGCCGATCCGACGCGATTGTAAAACAACTGAACTCGGCAGCGCGATATTTCGCGTCGCCTAAGTCCGCTTAGCTAAGTCGATCTAAGCGGGCGGCTGGTTGGCGAATGCGAGCGACTCGATACGAACGCAAGGTTGTGCGGCCGCGACATTGCCAGATTCGATAGATTAGGAGAAAAAAAACGGTGCACCTTCGTGGGACGATCAAAAAACGGTCACGAGAGTCGCAAGGTAAGTCGGGCGTTCTTAACGAAAATTAAAATGCTACTAAAAACTGGCGATTTTTGAAAAAAAAAGTAATTGATTCTATCACATGCCGACACACCAGGAAAGGATTTTCCAATAAGCCAAGGAAAATAAATGATATTCAAATCTGTCATTGGTTTTAGAATCAAGAGCACGGAGTCGAGGTCCGAACAAAGGGTACGGACGAGGTGTAGGATTGACTCAAAATATATGTCGTTCGAATATAGAATATGTCTATAGCCAACATCGGCCGGTTGTTAAAAAGACAAATCCAACACTTTTCGTTCCAACGACTAGTGTAGCGTGGTGAGAAGGCCGGTCTTACTCCCTCACTACATTCGATGCGTATGCGGTTGCTTCTTATTAGGCCAGTCAATAGAGCTTTTTGACATGACACGATTGATACCTGAAATCCGACTACGGGATACTTTTAAGTTCAGTCCTTAGATGAAAACGTATATGAATTGGACTAGAAAATAGTTGCACTTTTTTTTTTAATAACAAATTAGTGAAAAAAAAATGGAGTTTTTCTGTTTTTTTGCTTATAGAAGAAAAGCTTTTGAAGCAATCACATCGCATCCGATAGGAAAGTTGTAGAGAATTCAAAAACCTTTAAAATGAAAAAAAAATCAAGTCAATCGGTACATTTTTCGCTGAGAAAACTCGGAAAAAACGCAAAAAAATTACCTTTTCTTAATAAATTCATAATTCGAGTATTTTTGCATTATAAGAGTAAATCTTGTGGGAGAATGTAGGTAATATCACGAAGAATGAGTGTGCAAAAACTGGATTATGGCCGATGAATAGTTTTTGCACAATAGTCGAATAAAGTTTTTTACATCGTATTTTGAATATTCCAGAACACGTCGAGCGATAGATTAAATAACATTTTCTCGACGGATTCGGAAACTGCAGAGTGTAAACTACAATTCGTCCATTTACTTTTGTTTCATTTAAATGCCATTATATTGGTGTAAAACGCCTCTGAACACCGCGCGAAATATACCTCGTTCGGCTGTCAGCGCGCCGCCGAACATTTTGCGTGGTGTTCAGAGGCTCTTTGCACCAATTTAATGGCATTTAAATGAAACAAAGTAAATGGACGAATTGTAGTTTACACTCTATAGATTCCGAATCCGTCGAGAAAAATGTTATTTAATCTATCGCTCGAATGTTATGGAATATTGAAAATACGATGTAAAAAACTTTATTCGACTATTGTGCAAAAACTATTCATCGGACATAATCCAGTTACATTTTCCCACAAGATTTACTCTTATAATGCAAAAATACTCGAATTACGAATTTATTAAGAAAAGGTAATTTTTTGCGTTTTTTCCGAGTTTTCTCAGCGAAAAATGTACCGATTGACTTGATTTTTTTTCATTTTAAAGGTTTTTGAATTCTCTACAACTTTCCTATTGGATGCGATGTGATTGCTTCAATAGCTTTTCTTCTATAAGCAAAAACGGAAAACCCATTTTTTTCACTAATTTATTAAAAAAAAGTGCAACTATTTCCTAGTCCAATTCATATACGTTTTCATCTAAGGACTGAACTTAAATGTATCCCGTAGTCGATTTCAGGTATCAATCGTGTCATAAACTTCACCCCTTTTCGAGCTCTATTGACTGGCGTATATCTGTCGCCTCACTTCTGTTTGCAAAAAGTTATTTTGTAAATTAAATCAATTTAGATATTCAAGCATGCCCTACAAAATTCAATTTGCCAAATTTTCGCTTCAATTTCAATGAAAATATGAACAAGGATTCAACGTCAGGTCAATCAATACCTATAGTTTCATCACTACAATTTTCCTAATTCACACAAATAAAAACCCCAACAATCTCAGTCATCATCAAATGATCATTTTTCGCCTGTTTCGCCACCCTCGAATCTAAATTAGAAATATGTGCTAAATAATAATTTATGATGAATGATGAGTCATGAATATTTTTGAGAGAAAGTTGAGGTTACTTTTCACTTTCAAGATATGGTGGATCTAAGTTAGTTTAAACTGTGGAAATTTGTATTTTATAAATCAGACGCCAGAAACTATAACACCCAGTGTCATCTGGCCCATGTAACGTCATAATTCTACTGCCTTGAATCGCAAAATCCCATAACTTCAGTACCCTACAAACCCATTACTCTATAACACCATAACTCGGGGATATCCACGAAACTGAGAAAATGTACATGTTATCCAACTAGGGTTCAGTGTTAGTTGGCTCGTGTAACCCCACAATACCAACATCCCATAATACCCATAACCCCCGAAACCCCATAACTTGTTGATTTTTATAGTTTTCGAAATCGGGTAGCAACCTTATACTGAAAATATAAGTGACTAGAAACCCAGCTGTAATCATTTTCAATATTTTGCACCGAATATTCAGTTATTTTTCTCGTGAAGAGGAGTAACGGCCACCTTATTGGAGTTCCATTTTGATCTAGAATCAGTGACCTTGAGAACCCCTTAGAGGAATAGTTTAATTTCCTATGTGTCATACTTCTTTATGCGAGCCCATGGAAAAATGCTAAGTTTGATATTTAATTTTGATATTTAGTATCTCAAAAGAAAATAGACTCAACTTCATCATTTTACAGAAGATGGTGCTTTATGAAGAGGTTATTGACAGTGGGTTCTTGAAGGCCTAATTCAGAAACAGAGGAGGATTACTTTCAAATTCGACTTCAAGGTAACATTGCATTATTAACTGTCGATTTAGGATTTTATGTTATCTATAATACTATTTTAAATAGTGATCATTAAGATCCCACCATATAGACACAATTAATATTTGATTAATCTAGAAAACTATCAGCAAAATCATTAGGTAAAACACTTTCGAAACCAACTCTAAAGAGATTTAGGGTAAATACTTTTAATAGATACTTGGTAGAACTAAGCATAACGTGTTCTCCTTCCACCCTTTTTGAGAGATGTGACATTTTAAAGACTGTAAATTTGAAGATCCAACGACATTATTTTTTCAAAACCTAATGAAGGGGAGTTTGTTCAGTGGGTTCTTGAAGGCTTTATTCAGAAACAGAGGAGAACTGCCTTCAAATTCGACTTCAAGGTAACCTTGCATTATTAACTGTAGGTGCAAGAATTGATGTTATAATACTTAACCGTCAAACAGTGATCATTAAGATCCTACCAAATAGACACAACTAACTAAGATTTTATTCATTTTAAAAACTTAATTTAGCCTAATTAAGCTTAAAAACTTTAATTTACTTGTTGTAGCTCATTCCGACCTTTTTTGAGCTGTATTTCGCATCAGTAGCTAAATAAATCACATCTTTAGCCTCCTTGACCTCTGACATTCCTTGATTTTTTTGCAGTTATTATTACCTCCTTGAATTTGACCAATTGACCTCCTTGACCTTCCCGATACCCTTGTCCCCCTTAACCTCCGACTCCACCTAGGTCTCCTATTGTGTTCTTAACGATTCTAAATGATTTACGGACAAATGTCGAACGTCAGCTGAGGTACAACCATTAGTGATTTGCCAATAGGATTAAGATCATTGGGATCTTGGTCTAGAAGTTGGAAAAAGGACCCTTGAATTTAAAATTGGTTCTACCTGAATAAGAACCGTATGTAATTCATCAAATGTTAAACTAGCATTTCCCACTACGTTTTAAGATTATGCTTAACGGGACGTACACCGGGCTCCCATATTCCTCTGAAATGCGATGAGCAAGCGGGTATGAAGTTCCAAATTATGCCATTATCGGTGGCACTATCTATAATTGGTTCTTCTACTCCGACCCGGCCCGAACTCAGTATCGAACCGGGGTTGGGCGTAGGCCCAACCGAGCTAGCCCGGTCCGTGCAAGTCTTTACTGGATAGTATAAAAGCTAGCCCGATTCGCTAAGAAGGCTGTGCTGATTGGCCTGTCCTCATCGCTCTAGGTAAGACCATTCTCGCTTGGTATCGGAAATTGCCTGCCAAGGTCCCCTCTTCTTCGGACCGCTTAGGTGTTGGCCTTTCCCATTTAAGCGTTTAGATCCGTCTGTCTGTCTGTGTTTGGCATTCCGTCCGTCCGTCCGTCTGTATACGGTATCGGAAATTACCTACTAGGTCATCAAAGTTGGCAGAGCAAAAAAGGCAGCAACGCTGGGGGGGGGAAAAAGTTTTTCTATTCTATCTTAAATTTATAACCCTATATAATTGTCAAGGCTGTTATATTATGTGACAGATGTTATTTGTTTTACAGTTGTGACGTGTTACATAGTCATTATTCTCGAACCCTGGACAGTTCACTTCGCCACTGAAGTTAATTGAGCATGTTACAGGTTATCCTGTCTTCAGCAGACCTTAGTCCAGAGATAGTATAAAAAATATAGTATAAGGAATTACAGTGCATCACAATACCACCCACAATCTACACAAATAAAAGTAGTTGGCAGCTATTAGATATTACCACATCGTTACCACGGAAATCACACATCCACCATTCTTAGAATAGGTTTCAAAAACCTAAAACTATCTTATTATCTGTTTAGCAATTTACAATAGGTTCTCCATAATTCATTCCCATCTCTATGGAACAGTTATGTGTTTATCGTCAACTATTTCTGAAAAATGTATGGAATGTTCTACTGAAATAATATCACTGCACTGCAAAGGAGACAAAAATTATTCATCCTGAGAACATAGGTACTTTAAAAGAACATCAATATTAATCTTGAGTGTGACTCGATGTTCGACATTTTTAGATAGACTAGGCAAAGAAAGCTTAAATATATATTTGTACAAGTAGAGAGCAAATAAAATAAAAAATAATATCTAATCTCGTTTCCCCGTTCTGAATTTAAAAAATCACTCAGATAAAGAAGGAAATCATCCTGTGCATATAAAATCAAAATTCAAATTGGTTTATTTTCATAAAATTTTAGCAGGAACACTACTGAAGCATTGATATTTAAGGTTTGTTCTGTTTATCTTTTAACATTTCTTAGGTACATTTTGTCGTGAAATAAACTATTACTGAGAAATAAACATAGATAAATTCAAAAACACTTTTGAGTATGTACCCCAATGTTACCAAACCAAACTTACAGTTTAGTTACTAAAATTGATAAGTATGCATATATTTACATATGTATCAACAACCGCAAACATTAGGACACTGAAATCGTCTTTTTGATATCTCAAGCACTTTTCGAAATATTCGACTTTTCTGTGATCGAAGAAAAACTCTCGCCTTTCTTCTATCCCATTCTATTCGTCTTTTCTTTAAAATGTCATTGCAATCTTAATGTCTCGAGATTGAATATTATACAGAAATTAGAAAAGTTGTTTAATATGGAAGTTGGAAGCGGTGACGATAATGATTATATACACAGAAAAATACCAACAGAAAATATGTTTTTTGTTTCTAATCCAAATCCTTGAAGGGATTGAACCTTTAATCTAATAAATAATTTTATTATCAAATCGTCCAAGTTCATGGACCAAGTAAAGAATACTTTACTTTTCAATTATCATATCACCACCATAAAAAAATAACTTAAGGTGTCACATCCGACGACCTGGCCACACACTTTAGGGAAACCTCATCTAAATGAGCTCAAGTAGGATGTGTGAGTGCTCCTTCTTGCTCAAAGAATATGTTACGTTTCGGAAGATCCGGAAGTTTGTCTGTATTTGGATATAATAAGAAAACGTTGAAGAAAATTTAAACACCACACCCAGCTGGATCTCGTCACAGGGACAAGAAATTATACCACACGAAACATTCACTTTTTGAGGGTGTATGACACTCCATCATCCAATGGGGATTTTAGCTAATCTTATTACTAACTAATGTTATTATCAAAGTCCAAGTTCATGGACCAAGTAACGTATACTTTACTTTTTAATTATCATATCACCATAAAAATTATTTAGGGTGTCAGATCCGACGACCGGGCTGGCCACTCAATTGATGTTTTTTTACCATCCAATTTAGGGAAACCTCATCTAAATGAGCTCAAGTAGGATGTGCGAGGTGCTGCTTTGTGCTGTCCTCCAGCCCAATAACTATCTGTCAATACATGAATTAAGGACTTAACATTACTAATTATTTTTAAAGCACAAGTCAACCTTTAAAAAAAGTCGGTCATATATATATTTTTCCCATATGATGCGCACTTTATGAAGGACAATGTATATATTTGGTTGAACTTAATTTGTTGGATCATCTAGATATTTCATAAGAACATTATTCATTCAACCATTTTCTACAAGTAAATTATTATACAAATCACACCTTGCATGGCATATAGTGGTCTACTAAAACTCACAATTAGATAATTATGAGCAATAGGTAATACTGTAAGCAATAAAACGTTTTCTATGTCTGTCATTAATCATTTCTGACTAATAGACTATAAATGGAAAAGATCTTGAGACAGTTATATTATTTTGACATTTTGATGAAATTCATGTTATTTTGGACAGAAATAAATTGAAGATTTTTCGTAAAACAATAATTCTATACTTTTTCATTTTTATCTAACTTTTCAAAGTTTTACATTTTCTTGAAGGATTTGGTCGATGTGAATAATTTCAGTAAATTAATTTGTAATAGAAAATATATGGTTTCCCTGAATTAGATTATTACCAAACTTGGACGAATGTAGCGTGAATGTTTTTCTAGCACACTAATTTTCGTAAAAAAAAAAACTTTTTTTTAAAAATCACACGCCACTTCCAAAAACAATGGTACAGTCAAGTAATAACACTAATGATCATTGTATTCATGAACAGTTCTAACAAGTCATAATTTAAATATTGGCCTCATCAATGTTCCCATACTTTGTACGAGTATATCGTGTTCCAGATCTTCCGTTTGAGTACATTTTTATCCTACTTAAGAGTTCGTATTACTGTATGTAGGGGATTTTTTCTTATTATTTGTATGACAACGTGGCATCATTGCCCAGCGTGATAGCTCTTTGTTTGGAGGTTGCACAATTCTAATTCGTCTACGTTGAAGGTTTGAAAAACACCGAGTGTAAGGTGACCTTAAGATTAAGGAGACCTTAAGAGCAGCTCGAGAGTTTACGAGGTTATACCGCAAAAAAACGATTGACATTTTAAACAACGATAATTAAAGTAATTTATGTTATAGTGACCGATCTGTTAACGGATCGATTTTTTTAAAGGCAGCTTACGATTGCAGCCGCAAAATAAGTAACTGAACCGCGTTTTTCTGCTAATTAACGTTTAAGGATGTAGAAGTCTGGTCTCTTTTTTTGCTGTCTTTTTCAACTTGAGGTGCTAGTTCAATTCAACTCATTCACTTTGCCGCAAATTTAAAGCTATACGTAAATACTAAAACTTTTTTTTAGTAGTTAAATCATACCACAGAAAATAGCATTATCCCTTAAGGGAATCATTACAATTGTTTCAAAGGATTAACTGTGTCATGTGTAGGTACTCTACACATGAAAAAGACTTTGATACTAATCAAAATAGGCCAAAAGTTGAAACTGAGAATACAAAATTTAAAAGATCTTACCTTTTCGACTGTCCCAGCGTTGGACAATTTTCAGCAACTCATTCAGTAACTTCAGGTACCATCTGAATTATACCATCTTCAAGATATAATCTGAACCTTTTCCGTCTGCCTTCTCTGCAACAAAAATATCACATATTAAAACACATTCTACCTCACTTGCATAATGTTGTAAATCCTTATTACATGTTCTTAGATTTTTTGCAAGTAAAAAAATAAATTCACAATATTAATGTAATTAATATACATAGACACGTACAATTTGTGCACCTCGTGAAACGTAGGTACGAGTGGGCGACGAGCGCCGACGTATAGTTCAGATAAATTCGACGAGCATGGTGTTTGCATATAATATTGTACTGTATGTGATATACTGTAAAAATACTCTTAGTGATCAATGGCAACCAATGGCCAAAGTAAACAACGTCTCACATGCGATACTATGAAACGTGGGTCACTTTGGTGATCTCATAGACAGGGTGTTTCTCAATGAAGTGATATAAATTATACCAGTGAATCTGGAGGTTAAAATAAGAAGTCGATTGAACTAAACATACCTTAGTCCAATGTTACACCCCTATTGAGATATATAGTTCTACAACTTTTCAAGCCAACATATATTTTTAAAAAACAAAATCGTTTATATAAAGTTTATATACTGATTTGAATAAAAACTGCAATACCCCAGTACTAACTAATACAGTACTAATACGCAATATTACATAACTATGCAATTTATTTGAGATTTTCAATGTACTTCGACAAAAGAAACGATTAAAGTTTCAAAAAAAAAGTTCAACATTATCTTGACATTTGTTATGATTTTCATGTAGAAAAGTGTATGTTTTGAATCAGTTTTTGCTGAACATGAATACATTCTTGTATTTTAGCAGTCACCTTTAGTTTTCCTTCGGGACAATATGAATGCAGCCACCTATGTACATACCCGATGTTTTAAAACCTGTGGCAGTGCCCATACCTTCGAAGGTTGATTAAACCAATTATTTTTCAACAAGATTACGCCCGCCCTCACACGGTAAAAGTTACGACAAAGTTTTTGGAACAAGCTCATGTACATGTGCTTACGTAGCCTGCACATTCCCCCGATTTATCACCGATCGAACATATCTGGGATATGATCGGTACCAGACTTGGTCGTTTAGCTCATCCCCCCGACAGTCTTAAAGATCTTCAACTTCACATGCAATATACTTGGAATGATATACCCCAAGGCAACATTGATCATTTAATTCAGTGTCTCTCACCGAATAAATGAGTGGATAATCAATCACGGTGGTGCAACTCATTAAATATTGTTTATTTTTGATTTACGATTCATTGCTTTGTTATATACACAGTGTGGAACAGTCAAATGGAATAAATTCAGTAGCTCCATTATTATCTATGCATTTTTCTAGAAAATTCTGAGACACGTCAATTTCTAATTCTAAAATGACATATGGCGCCGTAAAAATGTCATCCCTAAATTCAACCCCCTTCAGGTGACAGCTACAACCCCTAAATTTTCAAATTGGAAGTAAGGGTATTGTGATACTTGTGAAACTGCCATGTTTTTAAATTTTATTGCAGAAATTAACAAGAAAAAAAAGTTTCTCCAGCGTAGGAAATTCGTTACATTAAAATAAAAAACAAATCATTATTAATGCAGCAGATGTTCAAAATGCATGCCTCCAGCATCTTGGCAGCATCCTAGACGTAAATATAAATGTCTTCTAACGTTAACATCTACGGGGTAATCCACCTAATTGCAAGTGGTATTCTTCTTCTCAAGTCACTTATCGTCGGGTTTGCATTTGTGACCATACTTATTACATATTCCCATAGGAAAAAGTCTAAAGGCGTGAGATCAATTGATCGTGCAGGCCATTCTACGGAACCACGTCTCCCTATCCAGCGATTTGGAAAGATTTTGTGGAGATATTGCCGGACATTGACTTCGTAATGTGCTGGTGTACCATCCTGCTGGAACCATATTGCATTACCTGGAAGTTGTGGGTTTCCCTCAGCTGGATACAAGTTTGCCATCGTCGGTACAACATTATTTTGGAGCAGCGCTAAATAAGTTTCTCCATTCAAATTGCCGTCAGTGAAGAAGAGATATGATATTTTCTCAAATTATTCCTGCCCAAACTTTAACTTTCTCAGGGTTTTGCGTGTATAGTTCCCTCATCCAGTGAGAATTTTCTGTCAAGGATTGTCAAGCAAAAAATTGTACGTATTTATTAGTAAGTTTTTGTCTTAATGTCGGCAATTACAGACATTTTTTTTTGTTATTATTAACATTTCAGAACCTAAAATTGACAAATATTGTTACTGATAAAAGTTTTATTTTAATGTAACGAATTTCCTACGCGGGAGAAACTTATCTTTTTTTCTTGTCAATTTCTGCAATAAAGTTTAAAACCATAGCAGTTTTGAATAGAGAATGAAAAGACCTTTCAAATGAAGTATCACAAGCCCCTACTTCCAATTTAAAAAAATTTAGGGGTTGTAGCTGTCACCTGAAGGGGTTGAATTTAGGAATGACATTTTTACGTCGCAAGATGTCATTTTAGAATTAGAAATTGACATGTTTCAGAATTTTCTAAAAAATGGATAATAATGGAGCTACTGAATTTATTCCATTTGGCTGTTCCACACTGTATGTAGATCTTATGGGAACATTTCAAATAAATTTCTGAACTAATACTGGATGTTGCGGTTTTTATTCAAATCCAGTATATTTGGTATATATATTTCGTAGCAGCAGTTAATATTTCAGTGTGAAAACAAGTACATTTAGTCCACAGTTGGCAATGAGCATTTTTTTTCTTCGGAATCAATGCACATTTATTCATTAGACCACTACAGTCTCCTTTGATTGAAGCGATAATCTTGATGTGTTTTAAATAATATTATAGGATGTCGTGTAGTTACAGTTAACAGTACAAAACATGAAATTTTTCTAATTTTGTTTTTATTCCGATATGGTTTAAAAAAGAAAGAAAGGATATATAAATACAAATTTTACTTAAACAAGCTTTGACCTTAAACTTGACATGTGCACTTAAAATTAATTTAAAAGCCCTTATTTAAAAAAAAAATCAACAATCAAAAATCATAGCTTAACAACAAGCTTTACTTTTAACTGCTTCAGCATACTATTGATACATTTTTAGATGTATGGGACATGCAGAATCGATCATCTATTTTTTTACGATACCTCATTATATTTTCCCATACATATATTGCGCACTCTATATAATCAGAATTAAAATAAATATTACAGAGAAACTGCTTGGAAATTATATTAGTGACCAAAAATGTTAATAGATGGCGCAAAAAAAATGAAGAATTAATACTTAACTTTGTGTCTACCGAGAAGGAAGTTTTTTTTGAAGTTGCAACGCAAATGTTTTGTCTCCAGTGCCATTATGAATCTTTTAATCGCTACTTTCCGCGCAATATTCAACTCACGCCCACTTAAGTAGCGCATAACAATAGATTATTAATTTGACACAAAGGCGTATTCAATAAGACAAAAAAAAATGATAATGGAAGAGCGAAATGACGAATAGTACTATAAATATCTCAGTAAACAACGGCTTTCGATAACTGAATGAAGTTTCTTCCGGTATAGACTAAAAATAGATCCCAGGCTGTCTAGATACCTAGCTACTAATTAACTCAAATATTTGTTTCGTGTTTCCAACTCATTTTTAATCGTTTCTTGATTTGTTCCTAATTAGTAGTTTGGTGTTAATCTTGTTCTTTTACATTTTATATCTTAATTAAATAATACATTTAATTTAATTTTTACACAATGTAAAACCGTATTATATTTGTGAAACCTGTTGCCACATTGTAATTCACAAATTCAATGCAAATTCAAAGCAAATTTATGATTAGATCGAAAATATAAAGCACAGGGTTAGTTTTATAAATGAATACCCCTTTTTATTTTTTAGTTCTTGATGAGCCTTAAACCGCTGCTTAAGGAATCTTTACTTCTACATCAAATTAATTAGACTAAATCTCTAAAAACATCAATTTATAATATTTTTTAAAATGTTAAATCAGAATTATGACCTTTATGACTAATGTGAGGTTTATGACCTACATATAAGGCTTTCTTGACCTAAATATTTACGGCCTATTGGACCTTATATAATAAAGACCCTTATGACCTTTATTATTTTTTGACCAATATGTGTGGCCCACGTTGACTTAGGGATTGCAAATACCCAGCTAAAAAAAATCGGACAACTAAATAAAAACAAATGATCCACTGCCCAAGTGCCCACTTGCCATGAGCCACGAAGTGTGGTCTGGGCATGTGAATGAATGTGTGCGACGCAGGTGAGGCTTTACGTGAGAATAATATGCGCAGAAATGCTTTGACGTTTGCAGATGTAGAAAGTTATCTCTTGTATACGTATACGTAAGACAACACATTTTTATAAGTTTTTAGGTTTTTATAACCCTTTTATTAAATCAGTTGTTCCGTATCAAACGTTTTGCTGCAGCTGCATACATTTTATATATGGGTGATGGGTATGGGTGATAAAATAAATTAAATCTTTTTAAATAGAACATCGTGTTTATTTGAAAGTAGTTTTTTGTGTTATTTAGATTACAAACGTTTAGATATCTTTTTGAGTAGAGGTGGGTTACATAAAAATTCTTACATTTAAAATATACATATGTAGTCTATAGAATCTTAAGAATGTTCTCTAAATATTATACAGCGTATTCCAAAGATCTAGAAAAACATATTATTAATCACATATCAATCATTTTAGGAAAATGTTTTGTCAACTTTTATTTATGAATCCCTTCACCTTTTATGGATTTGGCAAAAATATTTTTTATTTTATATCGCAATGTTTCGATGCATGGTGTCACATTCAGTTTTTTTAAATGAAAGCTCCATTTTTGTATCATAAAATAAAAAGTACTAATTTTACCGGCATCAGTGATATCACTAACGTTGTATATCAACGTCTAATTGTTAAAGCGTTTAATCCATCAGATTCTAGAAAACTCGGGTTTGGTGTAGATTGACAAATCAATTGGAAAATAATAATATCTATTAATAAAACAAACACTGTCTATTTTTTGTCTATCTCCAAAAATATAATCATAATTCATTTTTCTATACCTGGTGTCAATGAGCCCAAACATGAGTCTGCCGTTTTTTATTAATAGAAAGAACATTTTGAAATTTAGAACGCATGTACTAGACGCAAATGGGCTTATTTTGACACATTGAAGATCAGAGCACTTCTTCTGTATTTAACGGAAGTGCATTGAATTTTAAATTTGTAAAAATGAAGCACTTTATATATTGTCACATACTCGTTATTGGGTTCAAGATAAAATTTGACAAACGTGTTATTTAAATTTTTCGTAGTAATCAAAATCAGGCTAATTATAAAATAATATTGTCAGTCAATTCTAAAGTTGAACATCAACATTCCTTTCATATGGTACTTCTTGGTCCTGTTACCTACTTATAATCCACATGTATGACCAACATTACTATGTATAGATAAATAGAAACCTTTGCAAACTAAACTATGAAAATTCCTCGTTCAATCAATACCTAGAAATGAGCAGATCTCAGTTCGGGGACCATCACTTTCTTTTCGAATGATTGTATTGTACATAATATCGTCATTGATCTCGCAAATAGGCCTAAGCACCAATATTAGAATTTGTTATGGGGACAGTTTAAGTAAATGTGAACTGAGCCTCGTTGCTGTTACAAATATGAATTATATTACTTTACGAGTTATATTACGGTAGTAATATAATTTTTCAAATTGCACGCTAACAACAAATAAGGGTTGAAATAATATACATACGTCTTTTTCTCGTATTACATTGTTAACTGTCACTTACACCTACTGTAACAAAGGGAACGAAAGAGTGGACTTTCTTGCAAAGAAAGGGGCTGAGGTTCCACTGATAGGGCCGGAGCCCATCTGCGGTCTGGCTTACCGGAGAGTTAATAGAGGGCCATAAAGAACCTATTAAGAGAAAAACATATCTCGCACCGAGCGAAGGTTCCAGGGATGAGATAATCGTGGATGTTCATTGACGAACCATCCTGGGACAAGTCAATAAACTTCATAAAACTAGGTAGAAACCAGCTGAGATGGATAGTAGGACTGTTTACAGGACACTTTGAGTCTATAACAACAGAACCAAAAGAAGTGACAGACGCTCCATTAGAAACTGTCCTTTTTCTTAAGGAAACAGGACTAATGGAATGACTTAGACTATCGGGGCACCATAAACATCGACTTAAGTGCACATTGTTTTTTTTTTCCTCCGAGGTGTGTGCTGGTTTGGGGTTTGTTTTGCCTCCAACACTGCAGCCTTCAGGCTTATTGTATTTCCGTTTACATCGTTATTTCATGTGAATAGGTTTTTACCTTTATGAGGTTTAGTAGCCTTTTCACAAGATTTTTCTTTGGAAAGGCCTCCTGGGGTTTTCTATTCCCAGAAGACCGTATCTCAGTGTGTTAGTGCTGGGCACTCTAGTATAGTGGCGGGATTTTCATCCTCCTCATTACACAGTCTACAATGTTCATCTAATAGCCCTTCTGTTAGATTTCCTGTGACAGTGCCGTTAATCCCGTGAGCCTTATCTATTTCTACTTACGCAGTCTGTCTATACTTTTGATTTTTTACATCCATTTACTGTTTGTTTGTCCTGGTATTTTCCGTAAGACTTTTCTTTATTTTTCCCGTCACCAGCTTACTGGGATTTTTACCACATTTTCAGACCAATGAGTGTCGTGCAGGCCTTTCTCGCTGTTCTGCTTCTTCGTTCCTTCGCCCCTTTTGTCCTGGTACCCATTTAATTTACCTTTTTTTATTTGCAATCCAACCATGTTTTTTTTTTACATGCTAAACTTACCACTTATTCCCTTTTTTTCAATATTCTCCCTTATACCTTGAAACACCCCTTTATCCCTTCTCCTTCCTGTAAATTTTTCACTTATTAATCTTTTACTGTCCAAATTTATTACTTACCCCCCCTCCTCCTTAAAACATTAATACACAATCCCCCTTCATTTTCTTTTACTATTAAAAATAAATAAACCAGGTTTGCACCTACCCCAAACGTAATTGTAATTGTACACCTACTGTACCTGCTATTATGATATACAATACACAAATATTACAAAATTATTATCAACATCTCTTAGTATCGTTTATGTGTATAGAATAACTGCAAAAATATAAATATATCTTCTGAAAATACGAAAATGAACATCTTTTTAGAATACAGAAGGCTTTTGTTATAATTAAATAATGTGGAAGATTCTTTGTTCAATAATGTTGTTGTGAAACTTTGAAACGCGTTATCACAATGCTGGTAGGTCCCGTGTATAGGTGGGCAAGAGCTATATTTGTCCGTTGACAAGTTAAGTGAAACATTGTTCAGTCTGGGTATACATCTCATAGCTACAGTGTTTTTCTTCAGACTCGTGCTATAATAGTTTCGGCTTCAGGTGACTATTCTTTACAAAAATTATAGTACTGTTATCTGCATGAACCATTAATTTTTTGACGTTTGTCCAGTCAATGCCTTCCCCTGAAATTTCCTTACCGTTCGCAAATGTATTTGTTCAGAAACTGCTTTATAATCACAAAAATCGATATTAATATTTTCGATCGAATTAATGATTTTAATTGCAGCGTATGAGAAAGCGCTTCTTAGCCAGTCCTAAAATGGAAGATAATGAATTAATTAACAAGACATCTCCTTCTGTATCACCCTCTGCTGACTCACCCTATATCACCTTCGCTTTGCCCCAGTTTCAAAATAACTCAATGAGATCCCGCGTATGAGTTATATGTATGTGCAAAAAGGAACCATGACCGCTGTTTGAGCGTCTATGCAATTTAGTGAAATAATAAATCTAACAAAGGGATGGAAGTACATCGCATGGATTTACTTCGTTCTTTCAACTACTTCCCTTATATCTACCCTTCAACTTTTTTCAATTATTGTAGACCCCTTTAGAATTTCTTAAGCATCAGTTACTGCAAAAACTATAAACGCCACGATTGGAACATTTTCAAAGATGCTAATTTGATTAATACCTATTTAAATACATTTTTATTATAAAGTATACTCAGAAAATATCTAAGTTACTTACCCAAAATAACGATCTATTTAATATACACATTGTTACTGTACGTAATTTTTGTGACTATACAAAGTCACGCGATGTGTGGTTGCTTGTAAAATTAGGTTATCTTTTGATGGACATTAAAAACCATGAGACTCACAAATGTTTATTTGATAATTAACATCTACTTAATAGCATCTTTATATATATTCCAAAATTTATTTTTCATCCTGCAACAATTAAATATTTAAGAATTTTCCAGAAGCAACAAAGATACATACAGATGTTTACGAGGAGTCGTCTAAAAAATTTCATGGCCGAACATCCTCCTTGATCTGTAACAAAATAAATACTAATATGATTATTCCTTATCTATGTTGTTACGCTATATACACATATAATAGAAAAACTGAAGGACAGATAGAACAAAATAGTTGCACTAATACCTTAATAAATAGCCTAAGCCCGATGAGACAATTTATTTTTTCTTTCATCATCTATTTGCTGTAAATCATCTATTGCTGTAATTATCGTCGTCAAATTTTTTCAAACCTTTCATCAAAACAGCGGCATACGTTATCGGTTGGCCATTGTCATATATGTATGTTTATCGAAAATATTTCTCCGTATTTACAAAATTGATAAAGAAGCAAAAAATCTAATCTTTTTAATTACGTCCAACCTTGAAGTTATTTTATAATACATACTTTGTATACATATATGCACTGGTCATTATTTATGAAATTATGTGAGAATCGATCACGCGATAATGGTCAACAGACGTTCAGGAGATTAAATTGAACATCCGGTGACTCCATTGGTTAACATTTGAATTTTAGCCACATAATAATTGAAGTAACTCCATGCTGCATCGTGTGAATTTTCAGCAACACTATACTGAACTGGTACACAGATGGTTTCAAAACAGAACATGTAGTTGAAGCCGGTATTTATGGTACAATATCTAATACAAATATCTCGTTATGTCTAAGAAAACATACAACAGTATTTCAGGCTGAAGTGGCCGCATCCAATACTGTGCTATGAAAATAATTATGACTGAATAATAATGATTAAAAACCAGTCAGTTGCCATAGTTTACGGTAACCAAGCAGCGCTGAAAGTAATCAACTGCACGCAAATTACATCAAAATTAGTAAGGGATTTCGTGGAGGCGTTAAAATACTTAGGAAGCCAAAACATTGTTTTTGGTTTGGGTGCCAAGGGCCAAGGGGGTAAAAGGGCGGAAGGGGGAAAATATAATAAACAAATTTGCTTCAGACGCTCTAATAGGACCACAACCTTTCCGTGACGTGGCAAAACCATGGATAAAAACGTCAATTCGTAAATGGGTAGATGACAAGTAACTGTAATGGTTGGACAAACTTTTCTGGACAAAGATAGGCGAAGCAGTTCATTAAAGAACAATCCACCAGATTTACAGAAGACCCATTTAGTCAAAATCGAAAGGTTGTCAGGATTATAGAAGTCTAGTACGGTGCCGATTAAGCAGCGTCTGAGCCTATCCCTGGCAGAGAAGACAATATGCAGATTCTGCCTGGAAGAAGAGGAAACCTCAGTTCACGTATTATGTCATTGAGAAGGACTAACAAGACTGAGGTTTCAAATTCTAGGAAGGGAAAACCAAAAGCTAACAGCATACAAAAGAACCCATATCGGGGCTGTGGAGTCTGATAACAAAGACCAGGCTGGATAAGATGTTCTAAACATAAGTGGAAGTGTTACAATAGATCTTAAGAGGTCGCGGTGGCATAGGACACTCTCGAGCTCCCAACATTCTAACCTTATTTAATTCTAATATAAGACTTTAACTGAAAGATATTCAGTTATACGCATAAAAGCGAGCGGGCACTTAGTAGTAACGACTATAAATTTTAGCGAGTAGCTAGCTACTCCCGTTCCTCCTACTCATGTGTAAATTTTAGCGAGTGTGTACTCCGTTTTCATATGTATAAAATGGGTGATGAGAAAAAGGAATGCAAGTCAAGATGATTAAATAAATACTTACAATTAGCCAAAATTAAACAAGATTTTAAGCAGACACTTATCTTAATGTTACTGCCAATTTCTCTGATAATATTATGGGATATTTTACAGGATTGCAAGGCTTAACAGTAATATCACTTTTTATAAGATTCAGTAAATAATTAAATTGATATCGTAAAATTCGAAAAAAAATCCTTAATTTTTGTTTCACTGTCTTTTAGATACGTCTTTATTAAAATTAATTGAAATTCTCTTGTATGTATGTAGGTTTTTAAAAATGATTAACTCTTTTTTCCTACGCCTCTCATATGTCAAGAGTAAAAGTATTTAGATTTTCCTGTTCGGTCTGGTAATGTAATAATGTTAATATGAATGTATTTCTAATGATATTCATATTTTTATTGTTCTAATTTTGGGAACGTCATGAGGATTTGGTAGCAGCTACTCGGTAACGGTTACCAGCGACCGGCGAATTTATAGGAGAACGCTTCTATTATAAGTAATTTCATTCTGGAAGTGTACTTTGACACTGTGAGTAAACAGTAGACTCTCAACATTATGTATATCACTGATTGTTTTATTTCAAACGAAAAGAAAAACAGTTTTACTAATACGATATGATCTCCTTTTTATACTGTCTCTAACGTTCCTCCGCATGCAAGAAAGATAAAAAATCGTATTTGATTGGGGTTTACCACAAATTTTTTCAACTAAAACACCAGATTCAACAGAACATACACTCAAACTTAAAAGGCAAAAATTTGTGGGTAATGCGGATTTGAGATGAAAATGACGGATATAAACCGTACTAAATTGGTATTGCTTTTTCAATTCGTATATTAAGCCCACAATAAACTATGTTGCGATATGACATCACAACAATCTCTTGGAATACCTCTTTGATACAAGCTTTTGCATAGGCTAACAACGTGTCACATTCGGTACGATGTGTATAGGTAAGTTTTTAATGTCATCTTCATGTACCTACAATCGTGTAATTATAATAATAATTATTATTATTATTATTATTATAATAATAATAATAATAATAATAATAATAATAATAATACACTTTATCAAATAATAAAAAGAATATATAAATAACCTATAATAATAAATAATCAAAGTACGTACAAACAAAAAATATATATATTGTGAAAACAAAATTTATATTAGCACATTAGCATGCCCGTCTCCCTTGTAACGTTTTTAAAATTCAACAAAATTGCACGTTACATACTTAATATAAATGTTGAGAGTCAGCCTACGTCTTGGTTCCGAGAAGACTATTATGACTATCGGCACGGATCAGCAATCGAGATGAGGGAAGCTGAACCAGCCAGGCATTCATTCTGTAACGGATTTGATCCGAGTGTGGCTGTTTTCATCATAATTAGTAAATACATACATATTTTTATTCATATTTAGCTTTGTTTGAGTTTGATTTTGAACGACTAACTTAACATCAGAAGTGGGATAAAGTTCTCATGTGTAGTGGTGTTCGCTCTGAGTGTGTGTAGTTGGCGGTTGAAATGCCCAGAAGCCGAAGTCGAACACGGAGCCGGGAACGAGGCCATCGACAGGGGTCCCACTACGACCGGCGCCGGCGGAAAAGTGGCCATGCATCGTCTGCGAAGCAACAGGTGGTGAGGCGTTCTCGTCGGAGAAGTCGCTCTGATCGACGTGAGCGACATCGCCGAGAAAGGAATTCCAGTAACATGAGCGAATCGATGGTGTCCCAGCTTGGTGATGCCATGGCTGTAGGGGTAAATCGGCTAGTAAGCCAAGTTGCTGGTAGAGGCAACCCTCTGGTTCACGTGAGTAGCATTAAACATACCCGTTCACGTACATAGCGGAATTTAACCCGCTTGAGCAAAATATCATCTAATGGCTAAATTCAATTGAAGAGTACGCATATATTTATCAGTGGGACGATCGCATCACGTCACATTTGGCTCTAAGTAAATTACGTGAGCCAGCGCAGACTTGGTATCACGGGTTACATACAAAAATTTTTAGTTGGGCACAGTGGAAAATAATGTTACTGGAAAATTTTCGGCATAAGCGCGATTTATGACCATCTTGGTCATTATGAATACCTTGGGGCCCCTTTCGGGTTAAAGAACGCACCCCTAGTTTTTCAACCTATGCTGAATACTGCATTAGGGCAGCTAAGGTTCAAAAAGGTTCTTTTATATCTAGATGATGTCCTCATACCAACGGAAACTGTCGAGGAAAATTTAGACATTTTGCGTGAACTATTTTCAAACGATACGGGCTTACACAATATTTAAAGAAAATGCTCTTTTCTTCAGAGAAAAATTGAATATTTGGGTTATATTATAAGTGATTCTACTGTTAGTCCGAGTAAAACAAAAATTGAAGTTGTGGCACACTTTGCAGTCCCAGAAAACTTTCATCAGGTGCGCCAGTACCTCGGGTTAACGGGGTATTTCCGTAAATTCATTAAAGATTATGCAATCAAATCACGACCTCTTTGTGGTCTATTGGCTAAAGATGTTGAGTGGAAGTGGGAAAAAGAGCACCAAGAATCTTTTGAGGTTCTTAAACGCGCTCTCATCTCTGAGCCAGGAAAGTAATTATTATTATATACTGACGCACATCGGTTGGGTCTGGTGGGAATTTTTGTTACAGAAGGAAGGAAAATACGAAGGGCTAATAGCTTATTTTAGCAGACGGACAAAAAAGGATGAACAAAAGTTGCATTCCTTCGAAGTTAGAAACAATGGCAATTGTGGCATATGTTAAGCGGTTTCGCCAATATTTGTTGGGACGAAGTTTTACAATCGTAACAGACTGTGCCGCTGTCAGACATGCATTTTCAAAAAGTGAAATCAATCAAAAGATAGGGAGATCGGTTTTGACATTAAATGAATATAATTATACAATGGTTCAGCGGCCGGGGAAGCAAATGCAGCATGTGGACGCATTGAGCAGAAATCCTACTATAACAACAAAAAGTGTTTGTGTCACGGTGATTTCTGATAAGGAATGCCTATTGGCCGCTCAACAGGGTGATAAAAATATCCAGGTAATTAGGCGTATACTTGAAACTGGCAACATAAAACAAAATAAGAATATGTTCTATGAGTATGAATTAAAGGGCGGAGTTGTTTACAAACGTACGTTTTATGGGCTGAGGTGGGTTGCACCTGAGATGGCTAGATATCAGATTTTGAGGGTGGCACATGACGATGTAGGGCATTTCTAGCAGTTTTAGCTTTTGCTAAACGTATGACCTTGTGGCAAGTCAGTATTGGTTTCCACGTATGAGGAATTTTGTAAAAAAATACCTGAAGAATTATTTGCAATGCCTGTAGTATACTGTACAGAGTATACTGTATATTTTTATTATACAGCTATAGGCTATATACGAGGTGTGTAAATTAAGTAATGAGACTGTTTTTTTTTATTGGAATAGAATTACAATTCAGTAATGTCTCCTTCAAACTAACGTCCTTGGGAAGTCACACAGCGCTGGAGACGGTTCTTCCATTCCTCGTAGCAGTGCTGGAACTCATAAGTGGAATAGCCTTTAGCTGGTCGGTAACAGCCGTTTGAATATTTTCTATGGTCCCAAAATGACGTCCTTTGAGGTAATTTTTTAATTTCGGGAAGAGAAAAAACTCACAAGGACTCACGTCAGACGAATAAGGAGGCTGGGGAGCCACATGAATGATTTTACTGGCTCAAAACTTGTTTACTAAAATCTCTGTGTGACAAGGCGCATGGTCGTGATGCAACATATAGTTGTTCTTGATGTTTGGTCGCACACGTATGACCCTTTTTCGAAGTTTTTCAAGAACCTCTCTGATTTACGAAAACAGTCACAAAGAACAAACAAATGACTAACAAGTTCAAACTTGTACTGAAGGTGCATTACATGTTAATCTACCGCCCTTCCAAGTCCCGTCTCCGCAGTGTTGCTATATCGGGCGCTGGGACCTAAATACTGGAATGCCAAATGTGTAGCCTCTCGAAGTTCCTCCATGGAACGATGTCCAGTCTTGTAAATTATGTTTTTTAAGAAACTCCACAAAGACATCTAAAATAGAAAAATCAGGTGATCGAGGAGGACATTTTGTGGGTCTACTATTTGCTATCCATCTTTGAGGGAAGTTATTTTCTAGGAATGGTCGTATTAATTGACTATTGTGAACACCAGGTGTCCCATCCTGTTGAAAACATGTAATATTATTTAATTGAGCTAAAGGGACGTTATCTATCAGGCTCAGACTCAGGCACAACATCTTGTAAAATTTGAAAATAACGATTTGCAGAGAGACCTTCTTCATAAATGCGATAAACTATGTTTCTTCCTAAAATAAAACAAGCAACGCCGAAACGTTCTTGTTGTTCCCGCTCAAATATAAGATGGTGATTTTCGTGAGACCATTGCCTGGTGTTATGGGCGTTAAAAAACGCCGGCACTTGAAAAGTAAGCTTCGTCGGACCACATTACTGTTCTGGCAAAATTAATATCCGTTCGGATTTGTTCCATATTCCAGTTGCAAAAAACTAAACTTCGCACCGCGTCTCTGAGGTGCAAATTTTGTACTATTTGCATTTTTGTAAGGTCGAATTTTATATTTTCTTACTATTGTCTGTACCGAAGACCTAATCACACCGACTTCTCTTTCAATTCTTCTGCATGAATTTGAAGGCGCTACTACAACAGAGGCTTACACGTTAACCTCGTCGGTTTCGCGATTTTCCTTATTTCACGATTTTGGTTGGGGTTTTATAAATGCTTCATACTCCAATAAATGTGTTTTTATTTTATAAAATATGTCGACAACAGGCTGTCTTCTTTCAGGTTACCTATATAAATTGATAAATAATCTTATAAAGGATTAATAACGAATTTGAAATGTTACCACCTAAGTATTGGCATACAATTCGCAAGCTTCATGCGAGTTCTGTCGTTTTGTATGAAGCAACCTAACATATCATATTCTTCATAGTTTTCATAAGCTATACCTTCAATCATCGTTAACACGCAAAGTCATACACAGATGTTATTTAAGAGTCCTTTTTGATTACAAATATTTGACAACTCCAAAAACCAAAACTTTTTTTTTTTTTTTTTAGCAAAACCACGGCCTACTTACAAAAATTGTATTTTTCATTTAAATTAGCAATTCGTGAGCTTATTGTTAAGAAAGCTTATCAATAGCGACATATTATTGAAATTCTTAGAAAATATGTACATAATTCAACCAAATAAAAATATACAGTGTTCTATTTAAAAAAAAAAAAGTATGTTTGCTTTATTCTAAGAAAATGAACGATGGGAGACAAGGACTGACTACGCCACTAGTTTCTACATAAAAAAATGTATGGAAGTCCGTTTTTACATTTCCAAAAAGATAAAAGAAGAGTGAGTTAGAGGGGTGTCCGAAAAGTGGAAATTTTCAGTTTCACACTGTATCTCAAAAACTAAAATAAAAGGGCTATGAAATTCCGTGTACTGCGTCTTTCGTTTCTAAAATGTAGGGCAGGAATGTACTAACAAGCAACTTTCTATCTTTAAAGACAATTGAGTTATCCCGCAAAAGTAAGCTTCGTCGGACCACATTACTGTTCTGGCAAAATTAATATCCGTTCGGATTTGTTCCATATTCCAGTTGCAAAAACTAAACTTCGCACCGCGTCTCTAGGGTGCAAATTTTGTACTATTTGCATTTTGTAAGGTCGAAATTTATAGTTTCTTACTATTGTCTGTACCGAAGACCTAATCACACCGACTTCTCTTTCAATTCTTCTGCATGAATTTGAAGGCGCTACTACAACAGAGGCTTACACGTTAACCTCGTCGGTTTCGCGATTTTCCTTATTCCACGATTTTGGTTGGGGTTTTATAAATGCTTCATACTCCAATAAATGTGTTTTTATTTTATAAAATATGTCGACAACAGGCTGTCTTCTTTCAGGTTACCTATATAAATTGATAAATAATCTTATAAAGGATTAATAACGAATTTGAAATGTTACCACCTAAGTGTTGACATACAATTCGCAAGCTTCCCGCGAGTTCTGTCGTTTTGTATGAAGCAACCTAACATATCATATTCTTCATAGTTTTCATAAGCTATACCTTCAATCATCGTTAACACGCAAAGTCATACACAGATGTTATTTAAGAGTACTTTTTGATTATTACAAATATTTGACAACTCCAAAAACCAAAACTTTTGTGTTTTTTTAGCAAAACCACGGCCTACTTACAAAAATTGTATTTTTTCATTTAAATTAGCAATTCGTGAGCTTATTGTTAAGAAAACTTATCAATAGCGACATATTATTGAAATTCTTAGAAAATATGTACATAATTCAACCAAATAAAAATATACAGTGTTCTATTTAAAAAAAAAGTATGTTTGCTTTATTCTAAGAAAATGAACGATGGGAGACAAGGACTGATTACGCCACTAGTTTCTACATAAAAAAAAATGTATGGAAGTCCGTTTTTACATTTCCAAAAAGATAAAAGAAGAGTGAGTTAGAGGGGTGTCCGAAAAGTAGAAATTTTCAGTTTCACACTGTATCTCAAAAACTAAAATAAAAGGGCTATGAAATTCCGTGTACTGCGTCTTGAACGTTGCATTTCTGGGGTCACAAGGTTACAGTTAGCATTGTCAAACAAGGTTATCTGAGTTTCAACCACGTTGGACACACTTCCCAATAAAACTGGCCCACAGTAGAGATCGAGGTAAGTTCGAAGTCGTTTTGCATAGGTTAATTTCTGTTCTTTGAGCTTACAACTTTTTGCCTAAGTCATATCACTTCTAGACTTGTCACAAATTAGTTCAGGTTGATTAGAAATTAATTTGGCGTCAATAATCCTAATAACTATAAACTTCTATAAGCGAAAAAAGAGGGGGAAACATGATATTTAATAAAAAATAATACTGTTTTAGCATTTTCTGAGATGACTTGCCGACAATTTTTTTCAAAATTCCCGCCTTGCTCATTAAAGGGTTAATATTCATTCGGAGCAGTGTCGCATACCTACTGGGCATTCCGAGAGTGTGTATTTCAGATAAATTAATGGGTACCAAGACATGAAAACGTACAATACTTGACGCATCCCAAGGGCCGAATCGATCACAAAGGAAGCCGATACAATCGGCGGCGAAAAAAATATATCGTATTTTTCCCACCAACCGGTCACTTTTGATTTCGTTGGCGGCTACATCTCGACGACATCTGCGAAATGCAAGCGGAAAATTGCGCCGTCGTTACCATCTAATAAATAATGGGATTACGAGAGAAAGTTCCCCTCAATCACGCGTAATTTGCAGTTACCGTAGCTCCATTCTGCGGCATACCATTTGGTAGCGGGATTTTATGGGGTCCATCCACACATATCGGTTTCTTCGGGTCGTGTTCGTGTTACATGAGCGGACGCTAACAACTGAATTTAAATTGCAGATAGCCGGATTTATGGCGTTTTCTAGCGTCCAGATGCGGTGTCTTACTATCGATTATTACTGGGTAAGGAGGTATTTATTTGAAAAAAATATCCGTATATCACGACATTTACTCATATATCAACCTTCCAGTTAGTCTGTTACGTAATCAAACTTAAAACTCAACTTAAAACTCCACGAAGCAACTTCTGGTTTCAGAACTGCAAATATAAGTATACAGGGTGAGTCAAACTTAACGCGACAAACGAAAGGTACGGATAGGGCATGTTATTCTAAGCAAAAAAGTTCTAATAAACATGTGTCCGGAAATGCTTCCTAAGAACGCTACGGACGTTTAAAGATGGCCGGCCCAAATTGGTTTTCTTGCCTTTTATTTCAAAAACTGCTTAAAATAATTGGTTTAACGTAACAAAACAAACTAAAATTTTACAAAAAACTGCTCGAAATGTCCACCATCATTTTCAGTGCAAAGTTGACATCTGCGAATGACTGATTAATTCACTCCGCTGCCTTATTAATTAAAAGAGAAGCAGGCCTTGATAACAATTGAAAGTGTTTGTTTGACAGCCTTGTTTGACGTGTCGATTGAATTCAATTTGTCACTAATTTTAAGCTAGTTTATGAGTAAATTGCGGAAACATGCCAAATACCTACACTACAAGTGAATATGCGGATATTGTGTTTGTTTACGGGTACTGTGATATAGGCGCGCGCTGCTGTGAATGAGTACGCCCGAAGATTTCCAATGAGAAGAGTGCCCGACAAAGCGGTATTTACTAGAACATTTCAACGATTAAGAGAAACTGGGACAACTTCTTCGAAATCGCGAGCAGACGGTATTTTTCACCCCTTCATAATAATCGAAGAACAGAAAATATCCTAGAACACTTCGATCAAATACCTTCAAGTAGCACGAGGAGATTCTTTGCAATTAGGCTATTCCCAGCATTGTGAACCGAACCTGAACAATGGTCGCCACCCTATCATTTGCAGAAAGTTCAGAATTTGCTTCTGAAGACCTACCTCGAAGAAGAGAATTTTCAGAGTGGTTCTTGGAACAAATAACAAACGATGCTTCTTACTATCGGAAGGTGATTTGGACGGACGAGGTAACTTTTACCCGTAGTGGTATTTTAACCAACATAATGCGCATATTTGGGCCCATGAAAACCCGCATGCTGTAAAAGAACAACATTTTCAACATGAATTTTCGTGCAACGTTTGATTAGACGATACACTTTGTCCTATTTCTTGCCTCCAAGACTAAATGGTCG
The DNA here is from genome assembly GCA_029963805.1 of Aromia moschata. Classification (NCBI taxonomy): domain Eukaryota; kingdom Metazoa; phylum Arthropoda; class Insecta; order Coleoptera; family Cerambycidae; genus Aromia; species Aromia moschata. The sequence goes on along the minus strand of JAPWTK010000361.1, from coordinate 430,262 downwards.
GCCTTTCTTCATTTCTGGAAAATGAATTTGAAGCAATATTAGATGACATGCCTCTAATTGATAGAGCAAACAGGTGGTTCGTTAGACGGTTGCCCAGCCATTACACTCTACTAGTGCGGCAGGCTTCACAACCATTTTTCAGGAAGATGATGGTGCGGTCGAGACTGTCCCGTCCTGGCCTCCGTTCCGGACTTACCACTAGGTTTTTATGTTTGGGGCAGAATGAAGAGCAAAGTTTATGCTGAGCCCGCCGACGAAGCTAGTCTCCGAGCGAGGTCTTGCAGCTGCCCAAGATAACCACTAGCGGAGGTCGTGCAGCCGCGCAATCAGTCATTCGCAGATGTCAACTTTGCATTGAAAGACGGTGGACATTTCGAGCAGTTTTTGAAATAAAAGGCAAGAAAACAATTTGGGATCTTTGAACGTCCGTAGCGTTTGTTTCCGGACGTTTATTAGATTTTTGCTTAGATGCCATCTTCGTCGTTAGACATGTATATAACAAGCCATTAAAATAATGCTAAAAGTCATCAAACCTGGCTATGAAAGAGAGCTGGAAATAGCGATCATGTCCAAGCTCGAAGCGAAACTTTGTTGTTGTCAAACTTTTAAAGTGGCTGTCACAATTGTAAAATAACACGGGACCACAAAAATTTTTTCAATGCGCAAAGTACAGACCGGGTCTACTATATGTTTTTGGGGTCGCTGAACACGAATCAGACCTCCGTTTTCTTCGTTTATCGCTAGTTTTTCTTTCTAACCTCAAAAAACACATTTTACAAGCTAGCTTGATTACACAGGCACACAGTGGCGGTGCGTGATATTTCAGTTAGCCATGTCTTGAAAACGACGCATGGGACCCACTTCACTTTTTAGGTGATGACTATACACCTCTTACAGAAAAGGATTTATAGTGAAAAAATCGTCAGCAAAGTTTGCGAAAAATTTTCAAAAACACTGTAGCACTCCCTGGGTTCTCAGTAACGCTCTGTGGGATATTTGCAGTATATTTTTTTCATAATCTAGAAACAAATATAAGTAGACGTTTTTCGATTTGTTGCAAAATATTTTTTTTTTTTCAAAAAGTTATGGCCATTTTAATTTTAATTTTATAGGAACATTTTGTTTCCCAAAATTAAAATGGCCATAACTTTTTGAAACAAAAAATATTTTGTAACAAATCGAAAAAACGTCTCCTTATATTTGTTTCAAGATTATGAAAAAAATATACTGCAAATATTCCCCAGAGCGTTACTGAGAAACCAGGGAGTGCTCCAGTGTTTTTGAATTTTTTTTCGCAAACTTTGCTGACGGTTTTTTCACTATAAATCCTTTCTGTAAGAGGTGTATAGTCATCACCTAAAAAAGTGAAGTGGGTCCCATGCGTCGTTTTCAAGATATGGCTAACTGAAATATCACGCACCGCCACTGTGTGCCTGTGTAATCAAGCTAGCTTGTAAAATGTGTTTTTTGAGGTTAGAAAGAAAACTAGCGATAAACGAAGAAAACGGAGGTCTGATTCGTGTTCAACGACCCCAAAAACATATAGTAGACCCGGTCTGTACTTTTGCGCAATGGAAAAATTTTTGTGGTCCCGTGTTATTTTACAATTGTGACAGCCACTTTAAAAAGTTTGACAACAACAAAGTTTCGCTTCGAGCTTGGACATGATCGCTATTTCCAGCTCTCTTTTCATAGCCAGGTTTGATGACTTTTAGCATTACGCACCGCCACTGCAGGCACATAAAGCCAGAGAAGACCATTCCCTTTCTACGTTTTTCAGCGCGCTAAATCAAATTTTGAGGTCAAGATGCATTTACGATTATCAGTTCTTCCTCTAGAAACACAAACACTATGAAAAACACTAAATCAGAAACCATGTCATATACTTGACGAGCTTGTGGCTGTAATGTTACGGGGATGATCTAACAACAACCCTAAAAAAACTTTCAACTCTATGACACATACTCAAAATCCCATAACCTCAAAAAACTCTATATCTCTGTTCTACAACTGCTAGAGCGCAGCAAATTATGAAGAAGCACGAATATGATTCAATTATGACCTTCAATTCTAGAAATTCAGAAAAATACTTCCCGTAACCACGTAACTCAGGGCTGGCTGACTTCTATATCCTCAGGATCCAGGATGGGCAGACTTCCATAGCCATTTTCGAGGCTATAATGTTGAGAGGTATATTATATAGTTCATATTCTCTTCATTAGGTTGCTGCATGCTAAATTTCACAGGTCCTAGATATAGGGTTTTTTGAAATAAACGGTTTTGAGATTGAGATTATGAAATTTCCGAGCGATAGGATTTCGGGTCTATTAGTTTGAGAGTAATGATTGGTTCATATTCATGCTTTTTCATCATTAGCAGTTCTAGCAGTTGCAGAACACAGATATAGGGTTTTTTGTGGTTAAGATGTTTGAGGTTATGGGGTTTTGAGTATGTGTGTCGTAGAGTTGAAGGTTTTTGATGCTTACGGTTATTGTTAGATCACCGTAACATTACAGTCGCCAACTCGTCAAGTATATGACATGGTGTCTGATTCAATATTTTTCAGAGTGATTTTTATTCCTAGGAGAAATACTCCTAAATGCATCCTGACTTCAGATTTTGATTCAGCGCGTTGAAACCGTAGGAAGGCAGGACCTTCTTTGGCTTGGGTTTGTGTGCCTGTGTAATTAGCTACCAGGTAAAATGTGTCTTTTGAGGTTAAAAAAAAACTAGCGGTAAACGAGGAAAACTGAGGTCTGATTCGTGTTCAGTGATTCAAAAAATCATGAAATAAACCGGTTCTACCTCCAGTCCCTCTGCGCATTAGAAAACTTTTGTGGTCCTTTGTAATTAATGTAAATCATTTTTATTGAAGAACCGAAGCGTGTTTTACCTGAAATTTATTTTAGAAATGGCAGTAGAATCAATGAAAACTGGATAAATTCGATGGAAGCTGCATATGAGTATTTCAGGAAAGTTTTTTCAGACGCAGTCAGTAAAACGTTTCTTAAATTTGTACCGGCAAACTGGAAGCGTCAATTGGAAGATATTTTGTTTTTAGTCTCTACTGTAATTTATACTTTATTTTTAAATATGTTGTTTTTGTTAGAAACCCTTTAACTATTTTTCATTCCCACTCATTGTATCAGCAGCCTATTCTAGATACTATTGAGGGTATTGAATCCGAATACTCTGTCCGTTTAGTCCTGAAGAAAATTAAAATAATTGCGTCTTAGACTACTATCTTGTCAACTAAAACCTGTAGACATAGACCAATATGGTGCCTCATTTCTGGGTCCAATAAAAAAATGCATTTTTCAGTTTTATTAATCTACATTTGCAAGGTGTTACTTACGATACATTCCTTCTAAGATCCAGTTATGTATATTATATAACTTTTTATAAATATATTTATAAAACTTTATTCAACACCGCTTTCTAAAGATCATTATACTTTTAATACTCATTTCTAAGAAGTGCTAAGCGTAGAAATCTTATGAATGTCCAAAAGATTTTATGAAAGCAATAATTTATCATGTGGTCAGGAAAAGATCTTAATTTGAGGAAAACACTCTTATCAAATATCAGTTTGGTTAATTGTTAACATCCTCAGCGCTATTAAAGAAATAGACGAATAAATATTGAGACGTATATACAGAAAGTACTCCAGTTATATGGAGAATCAAAGCCATTTAATTAGATGCAGTGTCTTACTATGGGAGTAATACTTTCTATATACGAAACTCAATCTTTTCACCTACAGGGTGTCCCATTATTAAGGGGCCACAGTGAAACTACAGATTTCTTGTGTAAAAATATTACGATTTAACCAAACTTATCTTAGTGTAAAAACGATTGGTAATCAAGATACTGGGTGTTAAAGTTTTCGCTTATTTTCGATTTCATGCAGCTACATAAAAAATGGTGAATTTTTTGCGAATATTTATGTTTTTATTGAAAATATCGATACCGATTGACTGTTTTAGAGATGCTTGCATTTAAAGTATTCCGTGCAATAACAAAGTTAGATTTACAAAAAAAAATTAAACCCCGGAGTTAGAATCACATCATAAGTCCAGTTATTTAATTAAGGGTAGATGTATAGTAGTATATTAGAAAATATGTAAAAATCTAAGTTTAAAAAATCTAAGAGAATTTGGAAGAAAATGTACTAGCCTTTAAGTGCAAATATTTCGAAAATCATCCACTCTATTGGTTTACAACAGTAGTACATGGTCTAAATAAAATAGATAAAAAAATCAAAATGTGTGTACAGCGTTATGTCACTGTTACAACGTTACAAAATTATGTCTGAACAGCGGCGTAAAATTTAAGGGGGATAAAGGTGTTACTTACCCATATCCTACGCCACTGCCAAAAGTAAATTAATTGTTTTTTTCTATGTTATGTATACGTTATGGCAATAAAATCTCTTGGCAAATTTGAAAAAACAATAATAAGTAATAATAAAAATATATTTTTCTTTAATTTTCAACTTTAACACATTGTATATCGGAAACGAAAAACATTTAACTTAAGCATGTTTATATCAATCGACTTATTTTCAGTGACAGAATCATCAGCTGCCCATGTCACATCGGCAGCTTTAATGATATATTACTTAAGTAGTACTAAGAGTAAATCTCACAATAATTATTTAAAATAGGTTGATGCTCTGAACATTTTAAACGCATATGTATCTAAAACGGTCATTCGGAGCGACAATTAAAGGGAATACCTTTTCTGTTAATAAATGATGGAAAAATTGATATTTTCAATAAAAACATACATATTCTAAAACGCAAAAACTTACATCATGTTTTATGTATTCAGAATGCTAAAGAGAGCGCCCTCTACAACTTGCGTCAACATTATTGACAAATTAAAATTTCTCCCCTCAAGAAAACACCAATCACCAAATTTTGTAAAAAAAAGTTAGTTATTTACAGAAATCGAAAATAAATATATAACTTTGACACCCTGTATCTTGGTTACCAATAACTTGTACACTAAGGTAAGTGATTAAATCTTATTATATTTATTCAAATAATCTGTAGTTTCACTGTGGCTCCTTCATAATGGGATACCCTGTATATTATATATCCGGTATATTTTCAATGTTTTAAAGGTTCACTGAGAACACTTATAGTCCAGGCGATCTATGTTTCGGACTGACAAAATAGTCTCAACGGTTTCATATTGAGGAAACCGTCCTGATTAAAGATCCGGGAAGGCGGAATCACGCAAGTGCCTGCATCATGTTTTAAATAAACAAATTATTTCTGAAACACCATTTTTTTCGAATTATCTCGAAAAGTATAAGTCTTACGAAAACATATCAACTGACAAAAGTTGTTTATTATTAAATTTCCCATCGAAATATGTGTTTCGATTATTGCAAAATTAATTTTTTAACGAGAAATCGAGCAAAATTTCCGAAAAAACCGTTTTTAAACAAATTTAGTTAACTCGGTTAATAATAATCGTATCGTCATTAAACTTTCCAAAAAGTTGCCTTTTTTATTGTTAGTAAGCCCCCGCAATCGGCATTCTGTGCGATAAATAGTTCCCGAGTTATAATCAATTGAATGCGGAAAATTGCTAATTGTTAACAATTTGTTATAACAAAATAGGGGCTTGTCACAAGTGCCAAATTTTTTTTACACATACAGTTGGATGTCCTTTTTCATATGCCGTATGCGGGAATATCGATAAATTCATTATAGCGTTGTTTATAACAAATTATCTGGAGGTATAGTTTTTTACGCGACACGCGACGGAAAAAACCTGCAAATGATTTGCAAGTGAAAGTACTTCAAGCGACATGTTTTTTTTAAATGTACGTTACATTTAAAAAAATATGTCGCTAAGTTATTTTGTTGTTGAGATATTTAACGTCAGTTATAAGTTTTTGGCTCATGTCTCCGCCCCTAATAAACTTTTCGACTAGCGCTAGCTACTCCTAAAATTTGAAAAGTCTGCGTTCATTGATTACGTCTTAGTCGCATTATTAACAAGGCTTATTAACAAAGTTTATTAGGAGCGGAAATATGAGCCAAAAACTTTGACGTTTGTCAAACAAAAACAATTTTATTGTTGATATCTCAACAATAAAATAACTTAGCGACATGTCTATTATGTGTTAGTAGTCTTGACAATGGTTAAAAATGAGCCAAAACGTTGGCACTTTAATAAACAAGTTAAGTTTATATTCAAGGTAAGACCTTCTTTTCTCAAAATACTTATTATTTTAAATATGTTCGAATTTCAAACTACATTTTTTTTTCCAGTAAGCCGTTTTGTGAAGCCTACTCTGAATAGTTTTTCTAAGACATTTAAAATTATATTTAGATCGTCACCTTAGGTTTTGACACTCGAGATGTAAGTGTCAAAACTGCACAAGTAAGTATTGCTGTAACAACAAGAAACAGTATACTAATAAAATGGTTTGTATTATTCTGAATCCAAATGCCCTTTAATACCTAGTATGTACTTAGGGAAAATGAATCAGGATCCTTTTGTAGATTCGTGTCTTCCTACGTGAAAACCGTCATGAAATTGATGGTGAAAATTATCGATGTGCGCACGGCCTTGCTAAATAATTTTTTTTCGTCCACGTTATTATATCATTAAGGTTAAATAAGGTGCGACTACAAACTGGGGCAGTGAAGGAGAAATAATATTTTACAACAGAGCAATTATTATTTCTGCTTAAAAATAATCAGTCAGAATACCCAGCAGCATGGTCGGCTTATTAATCTATTAAATTGAACAATCGACGAAAGTTAGATAATATTTTTGTCGAGCCGAGTAGATTTATCAGCATGTCACTCTAGTTTGCCAAGTTGAAATGTAATTACCGTGCAGGCGCTCTCCATTGTTTGACCCAAAAGGCGCTACGATCCGCAGATCACGAAACTTTCACCGACCAATTTTATTCTATTATCTCGAAAATAGTGAAGGGTTAAAAGTTCATTGAAAATGGAAACACGCTCTGATACAAGGTGAATCTCTGAAACGTTTAAAAACGCGTATATGGATATATGTAGTGTATAAGATGTTGAACGATGATTAGGTATATTGAATATATTTTGAGGGACTCTATTTCCTTAAATAGTGTTTATTATGCCACTTTACTCACACGCTATTGTACAATCTACTTATTTAAATGAGGTAAAACTCATTAATTGATATTCTTATTACAATATACAACCCTCCTACTCAGCTGGTAGTAGGGTTGCAGTGAGAGCTCAGTGAATACTTAGCTAAATCAGCAACAAATTTAGATTAACAAGGAACGACTGACGTATGGCCCAAATACAAAACATTTTACGGAACTGACAATTGAAAGGAACTGAGAAGGATCAATTGGTAGAACATTGGGAGTTAAAGAATTACTATAAAAGTCCTAAAAACTTCATGAAAAAAAGGCAAAAAAATTAAAATAATACCTTCAGCTATAACTATTAAAACTATACCTTCAGCTAAGTATTTCCACAACTATGTAAAACCATAGGGGGGGGGCATGGATGGTAATGATGAGGAAATTCATGTGCTCATTAAGGAGTGTATTCACCGAAAAGGCAAAGCAAGTTTTTATTGTTTGCATCCATGACAGCTTTTTTAACTGACAAAAATTTCACAAATATTCCCAACACCAAATGGAGTATTTGATCTTTATTTTTTTTTTATTGTAACCTAACTTCAATGCTTCATAACTTCATGTTTTAACATGAATTAACATAACTTATATGTTTTTTAATTTTCTGTAGTATATCACAAAATGCAAATTGTTATACAAAGAGAACTATTGTAGAAGTTAAATAGTCTAAGACACTATTAATCTCGAATTCTAAAAAAAAATCAAAATACGTTCTCTCTAATATAGAGACATCCAAAAAAAAAAACGTCATTAACTTTGGCTATGAATGAGAGAGATAGAAATAGCGGTCATGTTTCAAGAATAGGGGGCAAGCTTTTCGGTTATGTCAAACTTTTGACAAGTGACTGTTACAATTTGTAAAATAAACAATGGCTGTCACATGATGTGACAGTCTTGACAAGTAAATAAGGTTATAAATTCGATTAAGAATAGAAATACGTCTTTTTTTTCTCGGCCAACTTTGATGACGTTTTTTTTGGATGTCTCTATATATTGTTAAAAATCTAATAGAACGGATGTTTCAAAGAAAATAGAAGGAAAAGGCAATAATCCAAAAAGTTTGCAGTGTGTTCTAAGTTGAAGTAAGAGCTACATATAGTTGAATGTTTATTTCATTGACAAATAGAGATTTTTGTCAAATTGTATGCTATCGTAGGTCTTTTTTTTCGTAGGGAAATAAACGATCCCCATAGGTTTACAGACTAGATTTATCACAGATACACTAAAATTACACAAAACAGTTTACCAAATGAATATGAATGTATACAAGGTTAGCACACGAATTAGATACTTAGAATTTACACACATCAAAGCTAATAAAAGCTCGCGTCTTGTGTTTTTCATCGCAACCGTTTTCGTCTGTAAAAATGTGGATCGTCACACCACGTTACTTCGTCGCACGTCTATACTTGAATGTCTTTTTACTTATTTACGTCCTTTGGCTACCTCAAGTGATACCTACGGTACCGCCACGGGGCTGAAAGGCCGTTTCGTATATTTACAGCTAAACTAGGCTAAATATATTTTCATATTACACTGAACTTAAAATAAATTCTAAATAAAAACTTTAACTACACTATAATACTTGTGTTATTAAATGCGTCAAATATATTTTCAAGAACTAAATATCTTTAAAAAAATGTTTTTTTTTTTGTCTTGAAAATGTTCAGAAACAATTATTATGAAATATATACATATAATGCAGAACTATATTAATTAGAATAATTAGGATAAATTAAGGCGAGTCTATTTCGTATAGAACGAAATGCCACTGGTTGTTTAATGCAATTTTATTATTCCTTAGAGTTTAACCAGTTCCTTTTAAAAAAAATTATTACCACTAAATTAATCGTTTTCAAAAAATAATAGAATAGTAGTAATAGTATGCAATGCAATAAATCCAGATATTTGTAAATTTTGTAATACAGCTAAGCTAAACTAACCTAAACACTTTTATATTAGCAGTTTTTCAAAATGTGACTCAACATGATTGTTACTTGCTTTCATGAATTATAAAACTTAATAATAAGTAGTAAAAATACATATGTAGATGGGCTCATAGTATAGTCAGTGTCACATATCTACCTAGATATGTGTGATGCGTAATTTTAATTTAAAATTTACATTATTTAGTAATTTATTTAGGTACTCTGTTTAGGAGAGTTTTAAAAAACGAATATTTTAAACGAAAACAAATTAGAAAAAAGTCCGGTTAATCTCACTCTCTGAACCGGCTGAACACTCATCCTTCATATATTATTTCTCCAACGGCTAAAAATATGAGAAGTGTTAATTATACTTTTTAAATGTTCAACTGATAGAAAAATGCAACGAAATGTATGAACAAAATTACCATCAAATTAGATGCTATGCAATCGTAAAATCTAACCTTGTCCTTCCCATATATACTCGTATTCCCAAATACAATACAGCCTCACCCTATAGATTTGAATGAGACACAAATAACCTCAAATGCTTGAGCTGACCTTATGCTTTTCAAATCATTTCACTTTACACTGTGTTTGGTTGAGATTTTTCCAAAACCTTATCAAGCCGTTTACGCAGTTTTATGAGCGGAGATTAAGGATTTGACCCGAAGAGATTTTTAACAATTCCTCATCGGTCCAAAATACAAATTATTGACTGAATAGATGATAAATTATGTTCAATAAGCATGGTAAGCGAGATGATAAAATTAGGGTACTTTGTACTTGCAGCGAGTTGTACATGATGCGATTACGTTATTCGTATTTATGGCGAATTTTTAATAAAACGAAAATAACTACTAGCTGAGGAATAAAGGTCGTTAATTATTAAAATGTTTGGTAAAAATGACGTTCTTAATCAGTTATTATCTGACACTACATGGTGTCTACTATTTCGATGGGAGGAATTGCATTGGTAATTTATAAAAAGAGATATGAGGTCGGTTAGTTTAAAAAGTTCATTAAAGTGACATGTTCAGTTTCCACAATTTTTAGAAAATTTAGAAAAACCCTGAAAAAATCTGAAAAGCGTCATATTTGTAATTTTGCAAATAACTCGTGAACTGTCGAATTTACAGAAAAAATATTCAAGTGGAATCGAATTCGGTTATCTATTTAAAATTTGTAACTTATATAATCCATACTAAAATCATTTCGAGGCTAGGCGTCTCAACGCCCAGTGTTTGTGTTTCTTGTGACCGCCTGTAATTTACTTCCACATCCATATAGTAGAGTAGAAAAACCAACAGCTTCATAAATGCGTATAGTTTTATCTCTCATAGTTTTATGGTTGCACATAAATTAAAAAAGGTCTTACTTTCCCGGTTTACTTTACATACATATTTTCATTTTTTGCTAGTGACTTTTCTGGAACCTTTACAAAACTCCAAAAATATAGGATCAGATCTTTAACATGACTGTTCCAGATACTACTACCGAGGTCATGAGAACAATTGTCTGGTGATTCTTTTTCGGTGAAAGTTGAATTAGTTTTAAAATCAAAGGTACACTTTTGGTTCTCTAGTAATAATCTAACCATCCGTCAATTTTGAATACTTTAAATTACGAAACAACAAATTACACCATGTTGGACTACATGTTAGACAACTGAGTCAGGCGTTGGTGGTTTTTGATAATGTTCACGAATTCATTTATTAATATTTTCCTTGACATTTAAAATGAATACATTAATGATACCACCTGTTTTAAGTTTGTTGTACACCAAGTTGACCGCTAAATTCATACCTATACCTAAAAATATTTGTTTAACGTAACTTACATTTAGAACAGATATATATTTAAAAATGACATTAATATTTATTATTCAAAATAAGTCAGTATTCAAATGAAAATCAAATTAAATATTGACACTCTGATGTATTAGGTACTACATAATACCTGGTTAGAGCTATGTTATAAAATTCTATGTGCCATAGATCGTCTGGTCAAAGTCTAGACAGAATATTAAATGAACGTCAAACCACGTTACTTTCGATTTAGAATTTTAATCATGGTTATTGGTTTTCGTATCGTAATTATGCCATGATATTTTTTTCTTTTATTTCATACCTTAAATATCGATGTCATTATATATTTTACGATAAAATGCAAAATACGTTTGCTTTAGATATTTTGATGTTTTCATCTGTTATGTACACTGTCCAGTATATAAAATTTCAAGCAAAAATATTTTCTGTTTTCAAGAGATTCGAAAAAATATTGATTTTTCTACAAAACTTTGATACTCCATCATTAGTACATTAATTTTTTACATCAAATGACAGACTATCTATTCAAGATATTACGGACATTCTTCCCGAAACACCCCGTATATAAATATTCAGTTACTTTTTTTAATCGATGAAATATATTAAGAAAATTTCTATGTGTAACCAAATCATTGTTTGTGTCCATTATTGTAGTACTATTTGTAGGTACCATTATTGTAGATAACTGTTTCAGCCGTACCTCACATTAGTATGAGTATATCGTAAATGATGTATGAATATAAATTAATCAATAATGTTTGAAATATGTATGTACATTTGTATATCAGTATGTAAAAGAAACAGTAGTAATTATTAAAAAACTTCGTTAACATTAAGATTACGAAAAAATAATTATAACATATGTATGAAAATAGGTAAGGTTTGTTTCAATACAGTTTTTTTACTGATGATTTAAGGTATTATCTAATGAATCTTTGTAAATCTAAAACAGCAACTTTTATAATACTGTCTCAAACTAATAGACTATTTCGTCAGCACTGAGTATATAAGGGTCATTCCACGCCTACTTCGCCAAAAAAATAGATTTCTCTCAAACTTTGTATATAATGTCTCTTGTAAAAAATTATTCAAGCTTGTATAATAGATTATTCAAGTTTTGCCTTATTATAAAATTTATCAAGGTTACTTAATTTTTCTCAAAAAGTACTCTTTTGAGAAAAAATTTTTACTTTTAAAATTTAAAATTTGTTTAAAAGTAAAAATTCGTTTTTTTATGGGGCCCCATGAGGTGCCACAATGAAAAAAACGACGAATCACGGAATTAAAAACATACCATCGCATTCTACGCAAAAAATTTGAGTAAAAAATTTCTCATGCTATTTTTCAATTTAAGGCGTATTTTTTAAGGCAACAAATTCAAAAAAAGTTTTCGATTTTTTTACTCTAAAAATACGCAATAAATTGAAAAAATGCAAGAGACATTTTTTACTCAAAATTTTGTGAAGAATACCATGGTGTTTTTAGAATTTTGAAATTCATCATATTTATTGTTATAGGGCCCCATGGGGCCCCATAAAAAACGAATTTTCTAAATCGGACACCAGATTCGTAATCAGCGACCCTACAAACTATATAATATGGTTATCATACATATTTTTTTATGTACCACGATATAAAGTAAAAAATGATAAAATTTTCACCTTTCGAGCCTAGCAGTCATACCGTTGCTCATCCCATTGTGGGACAAAAACCGTCCCAAAGTAAAGTTTTCAAGCTTTTTTTTAAGCAAAAAAAAAAAATTTAAGAAGTCATACTTTTCCAAATTTCGATTTTAAAGTTTTAACCCTCTGAAAAGGGATGAAAACTACCCTTAATGAATTCAAAAGTATTTTTATCGCAATCTACGGGAAAAATACGATGTTTTTACTGCTTTTTCATTTTTTTTTTATTAGCGCTCATTTGCCTACAACAGTCGCGGATTTAAGATTGTCTAAAAAGCTCTAATTTTGTGACCGTTCGTGACGAGAGCGTAATGTGACTTGAGCTCTAAAACTTTATGTATCAACTTTTCTTATCACATACTACTTATATACAAAGCTTCAGAGAAATCTATTTTTTGTGGCGAAGTTGGCGTGGAACGTCCCATAAACTCCTATGGAGGAACGTAGTGCCCAGGCGTGATGACGTAATATCATGGTCTGGTGTATTTTATTTTACTGAATCACGCATATGACTAATTTTAATATATTTTAGTTGCTATAAGTAAAAATTAGATGAAAAGACGACAAACCCTAGCGGTAAAATGTTTTTGAGATTATTGAGAAATTTTTATTTATTATATTCTTTCAGCAAAATTCACCTTATAAGTAAATTTACCCTATAAATAAAATTAATTTATTCTTAATTCTAAATAACAGCTTTCAAGTCAATTAACCAAAATGAAAATACATGTTCTTGTATATTTTATCACGTCTTTAAAGGATTTTACATGAGTTTTCAGTTTGACATAACTTTCTAAAAACTGTTTTTTCCAGTTTTATAGTAACGTAACGAACAGTTAAAGCTGTTGAAAACTCATTTTGTGGTGTTCGATCAAGAAAATCGTGCATTGTAAAATTTTCTTTAAATTCCACATAGCAATTTACATATACAGTAAGCGGCACCCTAATGCTTACATAGCCGAATGAAGGGCAATTGATAATTTAACTTATTTGTTCAGTAGATGTAAACATGAGGTGCGAAGCAATCGCAATCCAATCGCTAGCGCAGGCGTATGAAAGGCATCCGGTTTGTCGGTAGGGCTGTTTGAGTTAAAATTTGAAATACCATTTTATATTTTATTCTGGTCTAGTGCCTGATTAGAAATGTGCGTATCATCAATCAATATTGTCATTTGCCAATTATTTTACGTATAGTCCTTCTATTTTTAATTGAAAATGATAAATACGCCTGGGGAACAAAAAAAGCGGTGCAACTTTATGATTCCATAACTAACTAATAAATTTATATCTATGTATTTTTTTTTTAATATTTCCAAACTAGCTTTCGAAGAACGTCACGAAATAACAGTTTACTGAAGTATGAAGTATACTTGTATAGTGAGCTTAGCAATTTTAGAAAATATATCTGACAACCTTGTTTTTCTACCTATTTTCAATTTAGAATGGAAATACAGTATGTGTGTAAGCTAAAACACATACACCAGTACATCTCCTTCGAACAACTATTCGCATACTAATATAAAATATAAATTAACCAAACGACAAGTACGACAACAAACGACTAGCGTCTAGCCGGTACCAGGTCACGGGTGATCCTGGCCAATGAGAAATACCTGTGTAACGCGGTGAAGGCGGCAAACTTGAAGTCAGTCAGTCACAAAACTTTGACTTGAAAGGTTTAACGCAATCACCTTACTAACTTAGCTTGATTCTTTTTTGATATTAAAATTTAGTTTTTAAGGAAATACAGAAAAAAATTGTCTTATTATTTAAAGAAAATTGATTACAGGATTTAGTTTTATTTTATTTCTCAGCAGTAAAATTGTCTAGAAGCATGCGCGTTTTTCTTTTACGGTTTGATTGGTCGGATCGCCCGTGACCTGGTGCTGGCTAGACGCTAATAGTAAATTCGCCTATGACATAAAAATATATCATTTAATATGTATTTAATATCCACCTATGTACGCATTAGGCTGCCGCTTACTGTATACATACCAGTGATAAAATCTTGATGTTTAATTTTTGGTCTCATTTTTAAAAGGCCCTATACATTATTAAGTTCACTTAAAGGTAGGTAATAATATGAAAATTGTTAGTTACTGTAAGTTCACTCGGTTTAATTTTGTTATCGTTATTATTATTATAATAAGTGTAAAAGACAGATTAAAAGAAAAATATAGAATAGCCTCTAAAAGAACGGACAGTTCTTACGAATTTCTAAGGAATTATATGAATGATCAAGTATTGAAAATATATGTATTTTTAGTAATACGGGTAAATCTTGAGAATTCAGATACACTATACAAACGTGTATAGTACTCGTATTACCAAAAATAAGAGTATACCGTTTATAGCCGCGGCGATAGCTCAGTGTGTAAAGCGCAGGGTGGAAGACAACAAACTCAAGTGCACTGCAAAGAGGGCCTAGACGTTTTTTCCATCGAGCGGAGGGTCAACCGCTCTGTCATATGTCCATCCCCTGCCCAACATAGTCACAGAATATTTGGAAATGAATATTGAATAAAAGTCTTTTAATGTTAATGTTAAATGGTGGAAGATGGCGGTTACCCCGAAAGCTATTATTCGCGCGGGTTCGAATTCCGCCTGTAGCAATTGGCACCTGTCACAGAGTTTGCGTGTGTTTCCTACGTTTTTTTTTCATGTCTACTCCTTCTAACACAATCTTTATGATTCCTGAAGAAAGAATGTCAATTTCTGTAGCGTGGTTATTATTTTCTGTATTTTTATAACTTCAGAATAAAGATATATCAGTAAAATAAACTGTTCGCTTGTCTATCATTTCAATTGTTTGGGGTATAAGATATAAATATACACCTGCACCGTTTATATAAATATATAGGGTGCTTAATGGTGAGTGGTCTATTAAATATTTTGGCAGAATTACAAACAAAAGTATGTAGCTTCATAATATTCAGATCATATGTATATATTGTTTCCAGGGATGTTTTTACAATCTACAATAATGGGGACTTTCTTGTCACTTCTGGATAAACCGGAAGAGAATACAAACCTGATTATTTTAAATAGTATCGTATATTGTTTATGTTATATTTGAATTATACTCATTATTTCAAGGTAAACAAAAGGGTATAGTGGATAAGTATGGTAAAACTGCCCTCACGACCTTTGGTGGCATAATACTATTGGAGGGTGAGTGACTATGACATAGAAAGCATTTCACAAAGCTTCAACTACTTAAGTGTCATATTAAGCCTATTTCTTTTGTAACTGCAGCTGTGCTGTGAACGTCTCTAGAAATATCTGTTATTGTTTGTTTGTGGATATCTCTTATATCTCTGGGGTATGATCGTATCGTGTTCGTTGTTCTCAATTCGCGGGCATAGATATTCTGATTGTGGTATACATGCATATTTATACATAAGTTTTATTTCTTAAACAAAACAAGAACACAAAAAAAAAACTAAATTATCGTTAATGGTAAATGAATTATAAATTTTCTTTAATGATAAACATATTTTTTTTATTTACTTGAAGAAGCTTGATTAGATAAGTATGAATAATCTGGACATTCTGACGTAAAAGTGGCGGTAGAAAATACAATACTTACAGAGTAACACAATGCAATAAAAATGAACTTACTCTATATCTGAAGGGTTCAGTGGAAAATAAGCCTATATACAAATTTGAATGTTTAATTTTATGTTTTATAACATATTTTTTAATTAGTGTAAAGTGAACTTATATACATTTAGTCTACATATTATTATCCTAGTTACAAGCCCTAACAAAGCTTTAAAATGGCACGAATAATCAAGATTTGTTCGAATTATGATTTCGAGCGTCCATTCTTCGGATTAGCGGATGTTTAGATTAACGCGTATTCGGATTATCGAAATTTTACTGTACATATGTTTCATGCAGATGCTGTATGCATTTAATTTTCGAACACACAAATATGTTTTAATTTTTTTACCATGGAGCTCCCAAAATAAAAATCTGATTTTTTTTGACATTCTATGTCTTTATTATGGGATTGCCCCTGGAAAATATTGCGATCTGCGTCATGGTTTTGCGTCACGTCACGCTTGGTAAAGATGGTTTGCCTAACCTGAAGGGGCAAAATTTCTGTAACAGTATTAACAGATATTCTTACAGAAAGTTCTCGCGATCCTCCGAATTCGAATGAAAATTATATTTTGAACTATTTGTGAATTTTTTTGAAATTTCTATGTCCCGCCATCGTCTAAATTCATCACCAAGAGCAATGATTAATCATTACTAAATCCAAATTTCGGCGAATTTCATAGAAGAAAAGGCGAATTTGGAAGGTTTGGCGATGGTTCTTGATTATTAGCGCCTGAAAAAACACTAAAACCACTTTGCTCGCAAACGACGCATATCAATTCATAGACGGAAAACTACTGAAGACAAGTCAACTACCGCTCTTAGGACCCCGAAATAGCTTCCTTTCCCTTTGACGAAGAAAATAAATGGGGAGCGCTCTCCTTATATACGCACGATGTCATATGACATCACCCGTCGCGCTCAGGAGGGTACGGCATGATGTCATATGACATCAATCGCATTGAATGGGTTAATATAAAACTTAAATGGTTGAAATCTTGTGAAGTGCTTTTCTATGTCATAGGGCACCCTTCAATAGTGTTACGCCCCCAAAAGTTGTACGGGCAGTTTTATCGTACTTTTCCAGATAAAAAAAGGTTTGCGCCGTAGGATACCTATTAAACTAATTAGATGTATACAATGTTACAGTTTTTTTTTGTAATAAACTATATTTAAAATTCAATACATATATACATATCGTCGTTGACGTTACCAAAAGGCGTATCTGATTTTCAGACCACTTTAAATACTGTAGAGTAGAAATAAGGTTTAGCTAATTAATAATTACCTTCAAATCAATTGTCATGTACTGATGATAATTGTCATGTCAATGTGTCACTGTAACCATTGGTAGTGTAATGAGCAACCAATGTTAATACAATTATGTCCCAATATGTATTCATATACATATTGGGACGCATACATGTAAGTATCATTACTTACATGTTGTAGTAAATTTGTTTGTGAACTAAATCTAAGATTCGCAACATTATCACTTACGCCCTTTGGTAATGGTAGCGACAATATGACACATATGTTTAATTCAAAGTTAAATCAAACTTTTGTCCGAACCTGTACCTAACAAACATAATTCACGACAAGATCGAAAGCAGTAAATCATAATATATTTTTCCTCTACTACCATCGTAGTAACTGTACGATACAATCAAGTGCAAAAATCCCGCAAAAAAAAAACAGAATACCTAAAACTCCCAGATGCTTTACCTTCATTGGTCGTTGATAACTTCTGCCACATTCATTGCTGACAGCCGGACTGACATCAAATTTTTGTACAGGCACCCCGAGAACATTGTTCAGAAGTGATGGTGAACCACAGTAATGTTGAGGAAGAACAAATTAGGTAGCTAAATCAGACGTCATAAATCTTTCGAATTTAACCCTCTTAACGTACACGGGTGCGAATTCGCACCGCCAAAAATTTCAACTTGCTGGCATTTCACGCAGTTACTTTCCCAAGGTCAATCCCAACCACGACAAATATGTGTGACCCCTCTAGGGTCTAAGGTAGCAGCCGAAGCAGCAAGTTATTAAGTTCGAGTTGCTGCGAATTCGCACCCGTGTACGGTTAGTGAGTGTAGATTGTTAAAAATTAAAAAAAACATTTCGAATTTTCTATTGGAAATCGAGTTTTTATGAACGTAAGTACATCGGTTATCAGAGAGGATACAAGGGCAAAATGTAACTTTTGCGATAGCGATGCATCAGGCCGAACACGCACGAAATGCCCAAATTGTATGCGCAGAATGTATGATGAACATCGTGCAGCTGTTTGCGTAGAATGCGAACATTATTTCGAACAATAAAAAAAATTTTCTGTATTTTTCTACATGTTCTTTTATAGTAAATAAATTATTTCAGTGTATTTTATTGTTATTTGTTACTTTCATTATCATCTCCACTCCAAAAGCCGATATGCACCTAAATTCCCCTTTCAAAAAATATAGTAACTTCGGAAGCGCGGGAAAAATACTTAAAATAATTAAATCAAATTTGTATATTTTTTTCTCAAAAAAGGGTATATTTAACTAACAAATCGCATTGGTTTGTTTGCAAAGGACCCCGCACAAATCTTATGGAAATTGAATTTCGGTCAAATTATTTGAAATTTTCAGAATAGTTTGTTCAAGTCATGCTGAGAAAAAGTCTTCACGGGCACAAAGTGCCAAGATGCTTCGAGCCGAGATATGAGCGATGAGAAGTTGAAAAACACGTTTTTCATGTCTCAGGCCCGCATAATCGGTTTCACGGCATCTAGACATTTTCACTGCAGAAAAATGTATAACTCTAATCACACTAACGATTTTCGACAAAAAAACTATTTTTTAAGTCATGCCATACCTAACAACGTCGAAATCTGATCAAAAATAGGCTTTTAAAAAAGGTTTTTTATTCTTTTCTCTAACTAATATTCAGTATTGTAGTTACAAGACTCCTAATACTTAGTATTTAGTCTAATATAATATTATTATACTGTCACAGACCAAGTCCCATTCTCAGCTGAACCCAAGATGACGACGTGGACGAGGGACACTCATCTCATTGGGGTGCTTGTTTTGCGAGTCCCCTTGCCTCTCACTAGTAAATATTTTTTCAGGTTTGACAGTAGAGATGAGGACCCCACGGTTCGTCACTCCCGTAGTATTTTATGACTCCAAACCCTCTCTACTGTTTTTTTCATCTACAGCTTAAAAATTAAAGCCCAACATCTAATACTCGCTCTAAAACCTGAATAGACGGATACTTGACATACCCTTGATGGCGAGCCCACCCCAAGTACCAAATTGCTGCGATCACATGAGCACAAGCTCCTAGTCCGTGCACCTGACTTACATGTGCAATAATACCCCTCAATATATCGAACTCATTCAATTCAGTTTCCATGTATTCTTCATTAAATGTAATGAAAACTTGGTGAAAATAGCTCTGCGAAAGCGAGAAAATAGTCGTAACCTTAAAAAGCCCGGTAGATTGATGTTTCTATCTATTTGTATTGCTTGTTCTTCGTCTTCCTCCTCAACTGCTCTTAATAAAGTATCTTGGATGTATGAAGGAGCAAAGTTTAATTGATACACCCCACAAGCTATATTCCTAATATTTTCAATGCTTAATCGAGGAAATAATGGCATATGACCTTCTGTTAATACAGCCCATCTTGCTCGTCTTGCTACCATATTTTCAACTTCTACAAAGGCTTGAACTGCATTAACATCATTTATTCTTTCTCGCATTTGTAATGCCAGTTCAACAGTTGCATCAGCCAATCCAATAGGTCCATAGTATCGATTAGTCCAGCGATCGATAGGAAATCATTTAGGTTTTTAACATGGGCTACATTAATGATATTTGCGAATATCTTGAATATATTCTTGAGATGTCCATTACGGGATTCAATGACAAATCTTGTTTTTGTCACGATTCGCGATAGATTTGCCTTTCTGTTGTAAATTGCCTCCTACCTCGATCTAGCAACGATGGCATTCTGTAATTAATTCCTAATCTATCGAGTAATGGGATCACGTCTCTATATCCTCTATCTAATATAAAAATATCGCCTTCTTGTAACCATTCACGCATTACATCTTCATCCTGACCTAAACGGTTAGCTAAAATATTCGCGTCATTATTTGCTGCATTAGAGAAATATGGACCCTGTATATCCAAATATAGCCATTTGGAGCAACGAAAATTGTGGCTTTAAGAGATGTCTACCTTTATGAACGCAATACGAGCGTCTTAAAACATCAAAACAAGAGCTTTTTTCGATATCAAGGTACGTGCAATCATTGTAGATTATTGCTTTTGGCTCTTGAGGTATTTCATTATACAAATGGTCGCATTCAGTGACATGGTTCGCGATATATTCTTGCCTCGTAATAGCTCCAAATCCTATATTTTCTGGACTAAATCTTAGAGTCAGTGACTGCCTTACTGTGGCGATCGCTAAACTGGCAGACTGTCTTGAAGAATAATTGAAAATTACTTTCAAGAATTCATCGCTAACACCTTGCCGCATCTTGCAAAGAAAACATAAAAGATCCTTCTTGTGAACATATCTATGACCATTCCCGACTATTATAGGATCACAATAAGTATACAATTCATTAAACTGCTCTTTGTTTATTGGAGAAATTGTTTGAAATTCTTCATCTGTAAAAGCGGTCTCATCATCATACTTGTGATTGGCGACATAATTGACCTGTTCACGAAACCCCTGTAAGAATGCATACAAATCTGCTCTTTTTAAAATATAAGGTCTGTTGACAAATCTTAATCGACGTAATAAATAATTTAATAACAGCCCATTAACATCCATATGATGGTGGCAGGATAAGCAATTACTTGGAACATTAATATTAGTTAGAGAAAAGAATAAAGAAACCTTTTAAAAGCCTATTTTTGATCAGATTTCGACGTTGTTAGGTATGGCATGACTTAAAAAAAGTTTTTTTGTCGAAAATGCGTTAGTGTGATTAGAGTTATACATTTTTCTGCAGTGAAAATGTAGATGCCGTGAAACCGATTATGCGGGCCTGAGACATGAAAAACGTGTTTTTCAACTTCTCATCGCTACGGCTCCGAAGCACTTGGCACTTTGTGCCCGTGAAGACTTTTTTCTCAGCATGACTTGAACAAACTATTCTGAAAATTTCAAATAATTTGACCGAAATTCAATTTCCATAAGATTTGTGCGGGGTCCTTTAAAAAAATACGACTTTTTTTATTTTTATTTTTAACAATAACAATTTTTGCTATTTTAATTTTTTATAACAAAATGTTGTTTTTTATAAAATTAAATTTTTGCCCTGTATTGTACGGGAAATTTTATCCCAAAATCAAATATTTGTCGATGTATTTAGAACGCTTCATCTCCAAATCGTTTGTTAAAAACGCGAAATCCCAATTCGCACCCGTGTACGGTATATGGTTGCTGGATACCAGTGTACGTTAAGAGGGTTAAATAAATGAATTTAATTTATGCAAACATACATATGTATATAATTTAAATAAACCGTTCTATCAAGTTTTTTTTTTATAGTGTCAGTACTATGCAGTAAATCGTCATTTCTATGTCATAACAAGAATTTTATACGATTTCGATAGTAAATACTAATGTAAGTACTTTCCTGTACAAAATGCGAAATATAATATGAGAAGTGGATTTACAAAATTTTAAAAAACTTTAGTGAAACATTTCCACCAATTAACCCCCGTCTGCACATGTAATGATCCACATTGGATCGCGTGTGTTATATCCACATAGCAGAGATAAATTACTATGTCACGCAGATTTTATTTTAGTTGCAGACTTAATAATATTAACGGAAAACATTAATAATCACCCACACTGCGCGGCTTTACCGATGTTTTACTATCTTCATGACTCATTGCGAGGTCTGTGTATAAGAACTTTGCATTTCGATTAAGGACATGTACGTGCTATGCGATATGAATTAATGGAGTAGAGTGTTAGAAGTAGGATAGATACTAGACGACCCGTGATCAATTCCGTTATACCGTATGTCCCTGGTTAAAGCTCCGAAAGTAAATAGATACACATATTTATTTATTCTCTTTGATTTTAAATATACGCCAAAAACATTTTAATTACAGGGATGATGACATAGCGACGATGCAATAGTCATACAGAAGTATCCGGTGCTCATATATGTGTCAGATACAGCTTATGGTTTCTTTCCCGGGATCATGTTCTCGGGAATTCCCAGTAAAAGTTTTATCCCCGACCCTGGGAAATTGCAGTCGGGAAGAGCATAATTTTGCAAACATACGAGGTGTGTGAATTAAGTAATAAGACTGGCAACGTAGCGCCCTATCTAGTAACA
Source organism: Aromia moschata (assembly GCA_029963805.1). Classification (NCBI taxonomy): domain Eukaryota; kingdom Metazoa; phylum Arthropoda; class Insecta; order Coleoptera; family Cerambycidae; genus Aromia; species Aromia moschata. Next base: position 407,696 of record JAPWTK010000361.1, on the reverse strand, counting down.
CTACGGAGACGGGACGGGAAGGGCGGTAAGTTAACAAATGCACTTTCAGTACAAGTTTGAACTTGCTAAAGTCATTTGTTTATTCTTTGTGATTGCGTGACATTAATTTAGAACAACGGTGTGCTATCAGGTTTTGCTTCAGACTTGGACACAACGCAACGGATACTTTTGCAAAACTTCAACACGACTACGGAAACAGTGTTTTTTCAAGAGCCCAGGTTCTCCGGTATTTAAGGCATTCTCAGAAAGAAGAGAGTCGATTGAAGATGAACCGTGAAGATGATGGCTTTTTTGATAGCCAGGGAATTGTCCACAAAGAGTTTGCGCCTCCAGACCAAGCAGTGAATCAACACTTTTACGGAGAGGTTCTTGAAAACCTTCGAAAAAGGTGTCATGCGTGTGAGACAACAAGAACAACTGGATATTGCATCAAAACAATGCGCCTTGTCACACAGCCATTTCAGTACACGAGTTTTTAGCCAGTAAAAACATTCCTGTGGCTCCTCAGCCTCCTTATTCACCTGACTTGAGTCCTTGTGACTTTTTTCTCTTCCCGAAATTGAAAAATCACCTCAAGGGACGTCATTTTGGGACCATAGAAAACATTCAAACGGCTGTAACCGACCAGCTGAAGGCTATTCCAGTATAAGAGTTCCAGTACTGCTATGAGGAATGGAAGAACCGTCTCCAGCGCTGTGTGGCTTCCCATGGAAGTTATTTTGAAGGAGACAATACTGAATTGTAATTCTAATTGTAAATCTACTAAAGTGTAATTCTATCTAACACACCTCGTATCATTGCAGTAACTTACTGATTATCCAAATGTAATGAACAAATTTGGTCGTGAAAGTCCTGCTGAAATGATGTTATGTACAAATCATGGAATCCATCTGTCTATTATGGATGTATTATACACGGTGGAGACTTTAACTGGAATATATTCGCTAGCGGGGTGGTGAATGATTTTTCAAAAAATTCACGAGACACGTCAACTTTTAAATGTATTTACCTACATTTTGCAAGTAATGTGAAAAATATAGCCCTTCAGGGGTGGCTGAAACCACCCTCGACATGGTTTTTTTCAAATGCAACCCTATGGCTTGTGACCCCTCATTGTAAAGCTGGTGGAAAGAGGAATCAAACGCACTGATCAAATTTTAATTTTTAGTATGTTTGTAGAGTTGCATACAATTAAAACGAAATTTTATAGTTTAATTTATTTTTAACGCAACAATTTCGAACTCAAAATGTGTGTTGTTTAGTTTTGGAATGTAAAACTTTCACCCAAATTGGTGAAAATGTCTTATTTAACTGAATCACTAAAAATCGAAATTTTGATGATGATTGGATATGGTGATAGGGCGCGAACTCAATGCGAAGTTGTTCGCTTGTTTCGAGAAACGCATCCAGACTTGCCACCACTAAATCAAGGTACCATTAGTAAAATTGAGGCACAATATCGAGAGATGGGTCATGTCAGGAAAGTACCGAGTAAGAGGCAGGCTGTTGTTGATGATGACACGAAGTTGATTTTGTTGCTTGCTCTAGAAGAAAATCCAATCACTCCAGCCCGTCAACTGGCCCGTGATAGTAATCTTAATCACAAAACAGTTTTAAAAATACTTAAATATGAGAAAAAAACGCCCATATAAAATGCAAGCTGTTCAAGAGCTACTTGAAGATGATCCAGATCGACGAGTGGAATTTTGCGATCTATTGATTACTTGTATTGATCAAAACCAGTTATCTTTAGAGTGGATAGTTTTCTCTGACGAGGCTACTTTTACATTTAATGGGCACGTAAATCGCCAAAATTGTCGTTACTGGGCTGAAGAGAACCCCCATTGGATGAGGGAACTTCATACTCAGCGCCCACAGAAAACTAATGTGTGGGCCAGAATAATACAAGATAGAATTGTAGGACCATTTTTCTTTGATGACACTCTTAATGGAGCAAGATACTTGCGTTTACTCCAGCACGAACTAATTCCAGTGCTATGTCATTTATTTCCAAACCCATTAACCCTAACTTGACCGACGAGAGGTTATGGTTTCAGCAAGATGGGGCCCCACCACACTATGCTGCCATTGTTCGTCAGTATCTGGACAGAATTTTTCCCGGTAGGTGGATTGGGAGGCGAGGTAATATTGAGTGGCCAGCAAGATCTCCAGATCTTACACCACTGGATTTCTTTTTGTGGGGACATCTTAAAAGTAGGGTTTACATTCAGAAACCCAACAACATAGCAGATCTGCAGGAAAGGATAAGAGAGGAAATCGGAAAAATAACACCGCAAATGTTGCATAATGTAAGGGACGAAACCTACCACAGACTGGGATGCTGCCAACAAGTGAATGGTGCACATTTTGAACAATTGTTACGTTGAAAATAAATTTAATTTTTAAATTGTTTTAATTGTATGCAACCCTACAAACATACTAAAAATTAAAATTTGATCAGTGCGTTGGGTTCCTTTTCCCACCAGCTTTACAATGAGGGGTCACAAGCCATAGGGTTTCATTTGAAAAAAATCATGTCGAGGGTGGTTTCAGCCACCCCTGAAGGGCTATATTTTTCACATTAGTTGCAAAATGTAGGTAAATACATTTAAAAGTTGGCGTGTCTCGGGAATTTTTTGGAAAAATCATTTACCATCCCGCTAGCGAATATATTCCAGTTAAAGTCTCCACCGTGTATAGAACATACGCAGAATCAGACAACAATGAACGGAAAATTCATACAATTTGAATTCAGCGATTCAGGCGATGTTGACCATAATTTGGATATGAACGAGTATGCTATCAGAATTACTAAATTTTCAATCAATCTGTTTGTTTTTACATATAATTCTTATATTTAAGTTAATATCGTTTTTTTTTCACGAAATGATTTTTTTGTTACCTATGTGATATTGACTTATATGAGTTTACATCCTTATTTGACAAACATCCTTAGTATACACTAAGGATATTTGTTAGTACTTAGTATACAATCTGTATTAAACAAGTATACACTTGTTATCAATACAGATTGATACTATATTTTTTTATGGTAAGGTTTAATGTGGTTATCTACAGGAATTGCAAAAATATATATATAAAAACAAAAGTTTCGTTACTTGGACTTCGCTACAAATTGCTGTTTTCAGAAAAATAACACAGGCCCACAAAAAAAATATTTTTGTTTTGACTATGGATAAGAACGTAGTTTTTCTCTGTATTTTTTGACGCTGAATCCAAATCCGGTGTCCGTTTAACTGTAGCACGTCAGGATCAAGGTCATTTCAAGGTCAAATCGCGAAATAAAGGCTTAAAAGATAATAAACCCATATATCTTTGTTTCTGGGGTCGCTGAATCCAAATCCGGTGTCCGTTTAGTGGCAGTGGTTACCATCTCCAGCATCCTCTGGGGCAGCAGGCATTCTATATGCACGCACATGCACACAATCACGCACACATGCACTTACATGCGCACACAAGTACACACTCACGCATACACGCTTTTATACACACACGTGCATCAGCGCACACACACAAAAGTGTGTGTCTGGTTGAAGGAGTCTAAACACGTTTATTCAATGATTCACTCACTGATTTTCAGTAAGATGATTACTATATAAGTAGTTAGACGATATGCATCAAGGTGGCTACGAGAATTGGTATCAACTCATCTAATGTACAGGATACACGGACTTAGATATATTTTACCTTAACAAATAATAGCAATACATTCACGAAACCGAAAATCCTTAACCACATTTCCCTAATACAGCCTAAGGTAGATGATGAAAATAAGACCATTTACGGTCTTCTATCATGGGTTTCAGATTTGGATTCAGCAACTTTAAAAACATAAAGACACAAACTTTTGCCTCATTAATACGTTTTTTAATGATTTAACCTTGGAGTGCCTTTCGAAATCACGTGATATAGTAAGAATAACATCAGATTCTAATTCAGCGATCCCAGAAACATAAAGATATTTCTTTTAAATTTCTTTTATTTCGTTTATTCTCTTTTAAGCCGTAATTTCGCGATTTGACTTTGAAATGCCCTTGATCCTGACGTGCTGCGGTTAAATTGACACCGGATTTGGATTCAGCGTCAAAAAATATAAGGAAAAACTATGTTCTTATCCATAGTCAAAAAAATAAATAAAAATTGTGGGCCTGTGTAATCGTAGGTATGTCAGAATCTATTCGAAACATCTGCGATGTAAATTTGATTTTTTTTTGTAATTATCATGCTTTGACCTCGGATTATTAACTTAACTTAACTTAAAACTTAAGTCTTAACTCTGCTTGTGTCATTTAGGACATTCCTCCTGAATCTAAAATACCACATAATTTAGGCACAATCTCAGCGGAACGTTTCAATATTTTAATGAACTTTAACGATTATCCCTCATTCTTCCATTGTGTAAGATTAAAAGATTTAAGAATAAAATGTTGTGAGCTGGAGGTAGTCCAAGTAGCCATTGCGACCTCTTGGGGTCTATCATAGCACTCCTACTGGTTTTAGAGCATCTTATTCAACTTGGTTCTTTTTATCCACACAAGAGTCCACAACCTCTATATGGGTTATTTTGGACAGTTATTAGCTTTTGGATTTTTATTCCCTGAAAATTGAAATCTTGTTAGTCCTTCACAATAAGAAAATACGTGAACTGACGTTTCGTCTTCTTCCAGCAAGAATTTGCACGTTGGCTCCTCTACCAAATCAATTAGATTCATGTATCTATTGAGTCGGCAATATCTTGTTTACCAGAATCCATTCTGTAATGGTTCACACTTTATGCCGCGGTAATATGTGTACCTACTGTGTACCACAAAATGTGACGTCAAACTCTTCCAATCCTGTAGAATAAAATTAATGCATCAACTTTTTTTATGTGCATAATGGATAGATAAAATTCACGATTAAAAAGATTTTAATAAAAAAAGGATGTTGTGTGTATGTAATGTGTAGTACTAGAATTGAAAAATAAAAAAGTTGTAGACATTTAATCCGAGCCAAATCGAGTAAATCTCCCTGCTCCAGCTTATCAGTTAAAGAGGCAGAGATGGTGGTTATCCGTGCGGGTTCGAATCCAGCGGGATTGGCTTTGACATGGAAAAAATAAGGTAGGACACTTCTTTTTTCACGTCTCCGCCTCTAATGTCGTTGTCCTAGAAGGAGGCTGTCAATTTTTGTGGTATGATTTATAATAATAAAGATTTCAATGAATGAGTTCTACAGCTCTATCTCACCACTATCTCAACACTATCTAACTAATATCCAAGGCCATTTTCAATGCAAAAATTGGAAATTTGACATACATATGTAGATCATTATATATCGTTTTTACCTTGTAACATGTCAAAATATGACAGCATTCATTTGTAGACTAATGTTGATTTACAAAACAAAACTTAATGAACTTAAACTGATTCTTAATATATATCAAAAAGAGATCACGTGTGAATTCATATTACTATTTATCGATTTTAGTGTAGGGTTCAAAAACCTTACACACAAAAAAAACTTCTCCACTTTAAGCAGTTTGTCCCACATAGTTTTATAAAATCTAGGTTTTAGTGACTATTTAGTCACATGCGAAACAAAATAAGTTGTTTCAAAATACAAGCAAAACTAAACTATTTTTAAATTTAAATTTAATTTCCGACAAAAAAAATAACATATAAAGAATTCTTTATAACCAAAAAATACTGTCAATGCAACACAAACTCGATATTTTGACGTTCCAACTCAACTTTTTCAATCGTCAGCACTCTGTATCTCGACAAAAATACAAAAATTGCCACTCTGTAGTTCAACATGTTACTTTTCGTTGGTGTTAGGCACCCAAACATGCTCTCGCTCGTAAAATTACTGGAAAAAGGTGCTGATCAATTCACACAGGTGCAAAGGAAGGTTTCGCCTACCCAACGAGTCATCTTTCTGGAATTTTTATCCACATAAAAATTTTTTGGAGATGGTCAAAAAAAGAGGGTGATGGGACGCAAAAGTGGATTTGAAGGAGACGGACGACTCGGAGTGTGCCAAAGAGAATACACGCATCCTCAGGAAAGCTTTCTGAGTCACCCCACGCGTCAGGACCTGCAACCCCTTAGGGCGGCAAATTTTCAGGGGGTGGTTGGGGTTGGAATATCACTTTTGGCGCTCAATCGGCCGTCCTCAGTGTATTCCGCCAACTTCGAGAGCCTTCAAGTAATGCCATGACATGAATTCGAAACAAAACGATATTTTAAGGTAGGTATTCATTTGAGCAAATTTGTGCGCACGAATGGTTTGCGCACAAATCTGCTCAAATGTGTACGCTAAGTACTGTTCGCGCAGTACTTAGCTTCGTACAATACCTACCTTCACGCACCCTTCTACAGGAGCGGAACCAGAGAGGGTGAGTGGGGGGTCGGTGTGGGTGTGGCCTGGATTACTTGAGTTGTCAAAGGGTGAAAGTGAGTTGTGGCACTCCACATTAATTTATTAGGCAGTATTAGGATCCATTTGTTCGCCCAACCTCTGTTAAGCAAAACCCTGCCTAAATGCAAAGGGGTTAGTTAGGGGGGGGGGTCTGGAAATGGGTTGAAGAGATGGGACAGCGACTAAATGCATAGAACCTATTGATGTCTTAATGTGTGCCGAGATGGAGTTTTGACCCGACGGCGTCCTTCTTAGTCGTAGGTCTAGTAATAGGTAGGTAGTCCCTGTAGGTCTCTGAAATTGCCGTCAAAATCTTGAGAATTTAAATTTCGACATGGGGTTAGTTTGGGGTGTGGTCGGCGAACCGTTTAAATCACAGCATAGCGACCGAATAGGTTATAGGTTACCGAAAATTAAAAACCGCAAGTCTCTAACTCGAATAGAATGCAAATGGCGCTAATCTAAAAAGTGTTACGCTAATTTTGATGAGCAGTTTATTAGCATGTAGGTAATTACTGTAAGTGATTATCGTTGATATTAGAATCTGAAAATTGTGTTAAGATTGTTATGCAGTTATTCAACACATTCAGTAATTCGACAATAGCATGATTTTTATCGCGTCGAATCATCGAACTTCTACTGTATATAAAAAAATAATTAGTTCAATTGTAACCAGCCTGATAATGTGATATGAGTTTGCTAAATTCTTAAGCTAAATCGACTATATACCAAAATCAGTTGATTCCTAATAATTAATTAGATACAGATTTCTTATGCAAACGTCTGTCTCTTAATGCTAACATTAATCCAAAATTTGCAATCAACAAAAATTGTAAAAGTTGCGTGAAGGTTTCTACCTTCACCTTTACTGTAAATTACCTGTTCTTGAAATTATCAATATTAAATACGCTGACGACTGTCATTAAATGTAACATCAAACAGATAATTAATACTGGAGTGGGTACTGGACCCTTCGGCGTAGAAACAAAAAACTGGACGTTTTCCATGAAACACCGAACTACTATACTTTTCTCGACGCGCGTTTCGCCAACCAAGTTGGCATCTTCAGGAAAAGATTAAAACTAAATTCTAGCCTACACACTTGCACTATTTATACTAAATTTGTTGCCACGGTTCACTGAACCATAACTGTCTTTGTTTATCAGGACAAACAATGGACTGGTGGGTATCGGACCATTGTCCTTATTCATACTACTGTTACACTTAATGATTTATAAACTTTCAAAAGCATCCAACTGTCTACTGTTTATCCTCTGGTTGTTGTCAAAAGCGTGTTGGGCAACACAAGATTTTTCTGTTCTGCCATATTTCAAATGAGCCATGTGTTCTTTAAATCTAGTCAAAATAGATCTTTTTGTTTGCCCAATATACTTTTGACCTTTGATCACAATCTTTACAACTTACTTCGTATATTCCTGACTTTTCGTTATTGTCGATTTTGTCTTTGGGGTTACCCAAAAGCGTCTGTAGTTTATTTTTAGAATTATAAACCAAATTGATATTAATATTTTTAAAAATTTTATCTAGTCCGCGATTGAATTTAGGTTCATATGGTAACGAAGCAAATTTCGAATTGTCAGTATCTCTACGAAAAGTCGTGGAATTGTACAGAATTGTACTTAAATTTATGCTTCCTTATTAACTTATATATTAAATGGACTGAGTAACCGTTATTCTTAGCTATATTCTTAATTAATTGTTTCTTATGTTCAAACCTCTCTACTGAGGGGGAAATTTAACAAACGGTGAATTAGAAAATTAAAACTTGCCATTTTATGTTGAAAAGGTTGGTGTGAATCGTTGGGGATATATCTGAGTCGCGGTTTTTTTCCTATATACATCAAACTAACTTATTTTCACTATTTCTAATAACTAATACATTTAAAAATGGTAGTTGTTCATTGTGTTCCTTTTCATACGTAAATTTTATGGTAGGAAAACGGTTATTTAATTTAGCAACAAAATTATCTAAACTAATAGCTTTTGTATCAAATACCGCGAAGATATCGTACACAAATCTGAACCAGACTCTAGGGAATACTCGAATTTTTTACTTTTACTTCTGTCTCAAATTTACTCATAAAAAGATTTGCAATGAAAGATGACAAGGAGTTACCCATTGCCGTTCCCTCGTGTTGTTGAAAATATTCACCATTATACTAAAAACAATTTTGATTCATACACATACTAGTAAGCCGAATGTATTCCTTAATAATTTTATCGTCTAAACCATTTAATTCGAGTAATTCCCCGAGGTAGTCCAAAGTAAAGTCCCCGAGGTAGTTGCGGGATTGGGACACTTGGAAACAGTGAGCATACATCAAACGAGACCAAAATTTCACCTTCTTGCAATTGGATATTGTTGATATTGTCGATGAACTCACTAGAATTTTTAACTAAAAACGTTTTAGTAAATTTTACGAGGGAAAATCGAATGCAAACCGCAATTAATTTTTCTCCATTATTTTAATGCAGGAATGTTTATTTGATAACGATTTTCGATATAGTCCCTTCGCAGTGCTTGCAAAAATTCTTTTAGTTGACTCTGTAGCCACTCGTGCACCGCCGATTGGACGTATTCAGGAGACTTGGACTTCTGCCCTCCAAGATGCTCCTTTAATGGACCAAAGATATGGCCACATAGTGTCAAATTTGGCGATTATGGCGGATGTGGGAGGCTCTTGAACGTCGTCGAAGGCACTTGGTCGACGATGGTGTTCATGGTTGCATGAGCAGAATGAGGACGGGCGTTATCATGTTCCAGCAAAACACCTGCACTTCTCCTTCTCCTTCGCGTTGTGCGTATCGCTGGCTTCAAATAATTCTTGAAAAGGTGAGTGTAGGTGGCACTAGTCACTGTCGTGTGCGAGGACATGTAGTGTTCCAGAATATTACCTTTCTTATCCCAGAATAAAGTCAACGTGACTTTCCCTGAAGAGGGCTAGTTGTGAAACTTCTCTGGTTTCAGTGAAGACGAGTGTGTTCATTCTTTGCTTGCATGTTTCGTCTCAGGTTGAAAATGGTGCACACAAATTCCAAAAAAAATCGGATAACTCCACGCTGTTCCTGCTTTGTGCAATTGCGTAATGGTACTGCCATTCTTAATCAGCTGTTACTCACCTACCGGTACTGCTTCGTACTACCAGCTCGAAAAGGCGCCAAGGACTTTGTCTGTAAATTACCTAACGCGTAGAAAGAAAAAAGATTTTCAATGGCATTTTTGCAGTTTTCATTTGATTCTCCCTCGTACAGATATTTTAAGAAAATTATACATAGAAAAACGCTACGAAATTAATGCTCACCCTAACAAAATTATTATATTAACTGGTATTTTTCCGTTTGATCAAACACGTATTATTAACAGTAAATGGCAAAGAAAAACTAAGAAAAAACGGTATAATCTTAAAAAGAAATAGTGAACTTGTGTTCAAAGCTCAAATTAATATAGGTACGAACTGTTTGTCCATAAAATCTAAAAATTTCAGTTAATTACTACTATTTTGTTTGTGTAATGATAGTTTTAGATTCTTAGAGTGATGTATGAGCATGAGTAGATTTTGATGAGTTTTAGTTATCACCGTATTCTTCTTTCAATATATTCATTTTCTCATTCAGTTGGAGTTTTATGGTGGTTAATAGGATATTTAGGTATGTTATTTAGTGGTTGTAACTTATCTGGATCTTCTAAATAAATATTAACATAATTTATGTTTCAACTATTCCAAAGTTATTGGTTATTATATTGGTTATCTTACACTATTTAGTAGATGATTATTATGTTGATGATGTGTTAGATTAATAACATGAATTTTTGTCCGTAAGGGTTTACGTTTGTCCATTTTTTTGGTGAGATATTTGGGTCGCAGATATAAAAAAAAATCATCTATTAGTTGCGATAAGTCTTCTTTTATGTTCTAGAGGATAACTTCACTGAGATATCTATCGGTTTTCTGTAGTAGCTGTTCTTTCGAAAACATATCTCCATGTGGAGTAGGTATAGAATACAGTGCAACGCAAATGCAGTACCAACGCACTGATCAAATTTTAATTTTTAGTATGTTTGTAGGGTTGCATACAATTAAAACAATTTAAAAATTAAATTTATTTTCAACGTAACAATTGTTCAAAATGTGCACCATTCACTTGTTGGCAGCATCCCAGTCTGTGGTAGGTTTCGTCCCTTACATTATGCAACATTTGCGGTGTTATTTTTCCGATTTCCTCTCTTATCCTTTCCTGCAGATCTGCTATGTTGTTGGGTTTCTGAATGTAAACCCTACTTTTAAGATGTCCCCACAAAAAGAAATCCAGTGGTGTAAGATCTGGAGATCTTGCTGGCCACTCAATATTACCTCGCCTCCCAATCCACCTACCGGGAAAAATTCTGTCCAGATACTGACGAACAATGGCAGCATAGTGTGGTGGGGCCCCATCTTGCTGAAACCATAACCTCTCGTCGGTCAAGTTAGGGTTTAAGGGGTTTGGAAATAAATGACATAGCACTGGCATTAGTTCGTGCTGAAGTAAACGCAAGTATCTTGCTCCATTAAGTGTCATCAAAGAAAAATGGTCCTACAATTCTATCTTGTATTATTCTGGCCCACACATTATTTTTCTGTGGGCGCTGAGTATGAAGTTCCCTCATCCAATGGGGGGTTCTCTTCAGCCCAGTAACGACAATTTTGGCGATTTACGTGCCCATTTAATGTAAAAGTAGCCTCGTCAGAGAAAACTATCCACTCTAAAGATAACTGGTTTTGATCAATACAAGTCATCAATAAATCGCAAAATTCTAACCGTCGATCTGGATCATCTTCAAGTAGCTCTTGAACAGCTTGCATTTTATATGGGCGTTTTTTCTCATATTTAAGTATTTTTAAAACTGTTTTGTGATTAAGATTACTATCACGGGCCAGTTGACGGGCTGGAGTGATTGTATTTTCTTCTAGAGCAAGCAACAAATTCAACTTCGTGTCGTCATCAACAACAGCCTGCCTCTTACTCGGTACTTTCCTGACATGACTCATCTCTCGATATTGTGCCTCAATTTTACTAATGGTACCTTGATTTAGTGGTGGCAAGTCAGGATGCGTTGCTCGAAACAAACGAACAACTTCGCATTGAGTTCGCGCCCTATCACATATCCAATCATCATCAAAATTTCGATTTTTAGTGATTCAGTTAAATAAGACATTTTCACCAATTTGAAATAACACTTCGTTTCAAACTTTGAATACAGCATATAAACTAAATTACTCTTTGCGGCCGTGTAAAAACACTAGCAAAAAATAACAAATATCAGTTGTGGCAAAAAATTGCTTGGAATTTTTTGTGGGGACATATGAAAAGTAAGGTTTACATTCCAAAACTAAACAACACATATTTTGAGTACGAAATTGTTGCGTTAAAAATAAATTAAACTATAAAATTACGTTTTAATTGTATGCAACCCTACAACCATACTAAAAATTAAAATTTGATCAGTGCGTTGGATTCCTCTTTCCACCAGCTTTACAATGAGGGGTCACAAGCCATAGAGTTGCATTTGAAAAAATCATGTCGAGGGTGGTTTCAGCCACCCCTGAAGGGCTATATTTTTCACATTACTTGCAAAATGTAGGTAAATACATTTAAAAGTTGACGTGTCTCGGGAATTTTTTGAAAAATCATTCACCACCCCGCTAGCGAATATATTCCAGTTAAAGTCTCCACCGTGTATAATTCTCCAGAGTTTGGGATTTCTACTTCTGTAGATAAAGGTTTGTTAAATATACCGACAATGCCTTTCAAGTTATTTATGCTATTCAGAATAGTTAACGTTTATACCTACTCTTTAGCAAAAAAGAAGTGGTTTCAGCAGCCCGTAGACAGCTTTCGAACAATATACAGGTAGGCAAAACATTCACTTTGAGATTAACAGTTAAAAAATTTGGTGTAGAGGGGAAGACGTCACGCCTTGAGCCACTTGTGACGGATAGCTTTAACGTTGCACAGTTTAAACTCTCGAACTCTCGAATCAACACGGATTGCTAACAAAAACCATTTAGGGGAGGAGCATATGTTGTTTAAAGACGTCGAATTTCCAACCCTGTATAATTTTATCGTTTTCACCTACTTAATTTTTCGAAGTCTAATTAGCGTGAGCTATATATATTAGGGTTAGAACTAAATGGTGCTTTATGCAACTATTACATGATTTTGGTCTCCATTTTGTCAGATGATCTCAGTAACGAAAAGAACAACTAAAGAATACAGCGTACGTATTCTTGTCACAGGTCACAAGTCTCTGATTACGTCACGAACAGATCGCCACATACTTCCAATCCCAGAGAAATTCTAGAGGAATTATGTGGTGATATCGTTAAGTTGCATAAAGCACCAGTTGGTTCTAACACTAATGTGTATGCATAATGTTAATATAACTTTGCGACAATCTTAACTACTAAAGTGAACGAACTCGGTTTTGATAATAGAACATCACACTTGTAAACTTTGCCAAACAAAACATTGTTTTATACATGTTGAGTCGTGTTTAGAATCGTATTACGAGGGTAAGCACGTGGAAAAAAATAATTCCAGGACATTTTATTAAACTAAAACCAAAACGATTTTAACGGAATTGTTTTATATATGCAACCAACTAAACAACGTGAGGTCGTATATCCCAACCCACTCAATACGCTACGCCTAAATCACTGTAAAAGACCTATAATTTCTAGATTCCATTCCGGCGACTTGGGACGACACGAACGTCTGCGGAACCTACAGCGTCGTGACTCATCCTACTGTTATCCGAGCTCGTTTCGAATTAAATTTTTCCGTTTTCCGCGTTTCCTCGACTCGAGAGCAATTCTCGTTGCAAGACGCCCCGAACCTCTCGCCCGCCAGTTATTAACTTGTCAGTCCATCGAAAGGTATTAATCACGATATTTACGTGACTGGATGGCGAACTAAAGCCGCGGCATAGTAGCAATTTGAAACGTTCAAAGGATAGTGGGAATCGTACCGATTGACCATGATTTGGCGGTCGAGCGACGAGGAACGGCTCGGCCTTAGCAAAACGGCGCGTCGGAGGTCACTCGGCAAATTTATTCGCCTTAGTCGTTACTGTAAAGTCAAGTTTTTACCCTAAGGCTTCGAACATTCACAAATAATAATTTTAGGTGTTATAAAAACACGGTATTTACTTGCATAGGACACTTTAATATTTATTTTTTTTATAATGGAATTACTAGTTTCCACGTAAAAAGTGTTACGAAAATGGATGGCAATCACTGCTACATTTTAGATTTAATAAATCTGGAATTGCATTAACTACAATCCAACAAGCAAATAATAAAATGATAAATGCATGGCATAGGCCTTGCTTCAGTAAGTCGGTGCAATAACAGAAAATAACTAATAAATCTAATAGTAAATGAGATATTATATAAAAAGTTATGACTTTTAATCACTTGCCCTCTTAGGCAGCATTATCAGGTAGTTTGGCTAATTGCAATGGAATTACCGAACATAAGAAGTAGACGAGATCTACTCACTGTTATCAATATTATCACCCATTGGATAGGATTCGTAAAAAGTTGACAGTATCAGACATGTTTCCACAGTTGTCTCATTAAATGTTGAATGCCCGGCGTGGGAAAAAAATGCATTTATATTTTGAGAAAGATCGTTTAATATCAAATACATCGACATGTAAAACGTAACACAATACGTAACTAAAATATTCTTTATACTCAGTTAATTGATTGGTAGACAGTTAAGTGGTCGTCTACTACTCTCAGTAACTCCTCTAACACCATATTTTGTAATTTTTCTGTTGCGTCATGTAATCCTTTATAGTTGTTACGAATAGATTGTAAATCTGATTGATATATTATTGCTAAATATTATTATAAATATATTACTGCTAAATATCCTTGAAATTTTGTCTGACTCTTCTTAATAGCTGCAGTTTCGACAGAATAACAGCTCTTTATTAAGCATAATAAATAGCTGCTTGCAAACATGTTCAACCTATAAGAATTGGCTGTAGTGGTTCACGAATACCAGAATACTGTGTCCAAAATACTCGAAAATGTGTGGAAGAAAATTTCTATTAAAGCATCTACCTCGGAAAACATTTTCGAATAGTTTCAATGTTTTTAATTTAGATTTAATTATCATCTTGATCTTTTTTGCGTACAGACACATAACATAATTTACCTACAGTTTTCATAGTTGACAACTTCAACTTGGAATTGTATTTACTTTAAATATTCTGAAATGGTTTTTGATCGAGTCATCATGACAAGTAAATCGAAAATAAACTCGTTTTCGTTGGTAGACACTTTTGTATTCCTGTGTTCTTTGGTATTTACACGACTTTCCAGTCCATCGTGTTCCAGCACATACAATTTTTCTCGCATATTTTACAAACTATTTTAACACCGTCGCGTCGTAGAATAAATCCGAAAAAAATCACAATTAAACGTAGGGTAAAGTGGGGCAAGTGCGGCCCCTTTTTCGTATACTTGACTTTTAGTTCATAACTGCGCGAATGTCATTCACATGATCCGATTTTTTTGGGCTGTATGAACTACTTGGTTCTTAAGCTTAATTTATTGAAAGAAAGAAAATCTTTCATGCTTCAGGGTAAAGAGGCACATCGTCCATGCCTTACAGGGCACATGAAACGCACTTGCCCCAGGGCTTGGGGCAAGTGCGTTTATCTGTGTTTGGTTCTATATGTTATCCTCAATATAAACTATGGGGCAAGTGCCTTGAATAAACGCAATTTTCTATTGGCGAGGGTCATTTTTTTTTACAATATTTCTTCAATATAACATCTTGGTGCCAACATAACATTGTGAGGTTTGCATCAAATATTGGCGGGTGTTTTAAAATCATTTTCAAACAAGTTAATAGTTTTTAGAGACTTTTATCAGAAGCGAACGCACTTGCCCTGGATACGCACTTGCCCCACTTCACCCTATTTACTTTGTCAGCTAAGAAACGTTTTTAACTTAGCGCATATGTTTCATTATTTATTATAATTTTTTGCTTTTTATTATGTTTTTGCTTTATGATTTCGGCCTCTATCGTTATCACTGTTATTTTAGTGATAAAACATGTCCCATTGGTACGGGAAAGACACTTTACCTACTCAGAAAGTTTTTTTAATCAACTCAGAAAGAGTTTTCTGCTCCCGTCATACCCTGCTTATCTTTTCAAAAACAAAAATATGGCAAAAATAACTTTTTACTCAAGCAGCAGTTTCTACTCAAAAATAATTTTCCAAAATGTATTTTTCTTAAATGGGACATTAATGGGGTTCTGGGGACATTCATCCAGAAAGGTTCGCTAATACCTAGAGGCATGTCCACACTGGAGCAACACACCTCAACATAATGCAACAGCAACATTCAACAAGTGTCCCTTTTTTGAATATGTTGTTGTGTTGCGTTATGTTGGTGTTGCGGTTCAACAAAAGTTGCTGTGTATTGCGTAAATCCGATTTTAGCAGCAAAGCTGAAAATATAACATGAAACAAAATGAAACATTTGTAAATATTGATTTCGACGTGGACGGAATGTTGTGAGTATAATGTATTTGACGTATTTAAATTACCAAAAAATGAGGAGTATTAACAACTCAGGATGAATACAAGGAACACAAAAAAAGAGAATTGATAACAATGTATTAAAAAAGAGAATTAAAAATGATTAATACATCATTAATAAATCCTTCTCTGTCACAATAACTTAATCTTAAAACTAAAAATGCAGTATTGACAGAATGTTGCATTCAAAAAATGTCACTTAAATTATGTCGACCCAGTGTGGACAGTTTGTTGATTCAGAGAGTTTAATGAATTATAAACTTCTTACAACTTGTTATCTCCATTAAAACAAACATTACCTATTTTGTACGCTTGACTGTCAACAGATTATTATTAAAGTATACTGCATCTCTTGCAACTTTCGCCACTAACGTTGTTGAACTACAATGAACTGCGACTGCCTTTTTTACCTCCGATGAGTTGAGGTGGCTTACCAGATCGTGGTTTATGTATATCGTCGATGCTGTACTCGCCAGATTTGAAGCGCGCAAACCATCTTTTGCATGTTGCTAAACTAGGGGCGTTGTCGCCATACGCAGCCACTATATTTCGGTTTACTTCGATTGTATTATGGCCTAAACGAAATTCATATAATAAAGCATTGTCGCTCATGTTCACTTTGCACATTACAGTCCTGCTTTGAGATTTATTAACGTTAACGTACAAGTGTACGCTTTATATACTCTGTACCCCACCACTCTCCAGACTTGTCTAGAAAATTCCAAACACTTCGATGGAATGGTTCAATATTAATGAATCAAGCGGATACTATAAGTATGTACTAGTCTATTTTACATGTATTGCACAATCAGAGAGGCAAATTTTAGGATGATTGTCTTTGAGGTTAATGATATTACTGCTAGGAAATGTATTCAATTTGCAAGAAAAATCCTGCATATGAGAGTAGTCTTCAATTTCATTTGAACGCTAGTAGATATTCGCTGTAATATGAAAATCTTACTAGGAAATAAAAATATATTGGAGAAATAGTTTAGAGAAAAATGTGCTTAAACAATTACTTCTGATAAATATTGATTAACTTTTAGAACTCATACTTAGATATACATAAGTAATAAAATATATAATAAATATATATTATATGTATAGACATTGTTCATTATATATACATATGTCCATGTATCACCATCATAAAATTATATGTTTCTAAACTTTCACTTGATTAATTTTATTTTAATTCAGAACTGAGAGATGTTTACTATCTTGAGTTAATAAGAAATACAGAATCATTCAGAGTAGTGTGTATACAAGCCGTGAAAAATGCAGTGCCCGTTGAGTTGCTGACAGATAGCGATACGGATTGCCAGTCAATATGGAGCAGTGATCGGGTGAGCAACGTAGAAGTGCCAAAGTCAGCCAAATCCTTATTATCAGAACACAGATAATATCAAGATGCTGAGCATTTTAAAAATGGACTTTTCATCCATTAAATATCGGTTAGTACAGTTTTTGAGCCTCCAAACTGCAAAATGCAAAAAAAAACAATTTTGTGAAAAATTGTCGGTATTGGGCAACTAACAACCCAGGTATTCTAGCATTTAAGGACAAACTTGGAGGAATGGTATGAGTGAGACGGTCGGAATTTGGACTTTTTGTTTAAAAAAATAAAGTCCGCATTTGTGTATTTTTTTTTGTCAAAACAGTTTATCTAGCAGTTCACATAATGTACTGATATTTTAAAAGCTGAGTCACCCAGTATTTTTCTGGTAATCATTTTGGTTATAGATATAAAGATTGCAGCGTTTGTTATTTATGTCGATAAGTAGGTTTTTTTGTAATATGTTAATTTGTAAACAAAGGCACTTTATTATTATGATCTAAAGATTGCGTACACAATTATCTCGTAATGAGGTTTATTTTAATTGTAAACTGTATGACATCCTAATCGAACGCAACTATACATATTTTAATAATGTAGACATGTGAATTTATTTAAACACAATTAAGTGTTCTAACAAACGAAAGTAAATTATCATTACTTTAAGACTTTCAAAGGAATGAACGTTATGTTTGTGAACATATTTTACGGATAGATGGGTCGTGGTTGTCGAACGATTGAAGAAGCTGACAACACTATCAGCGAAACATCAAAAAATAAATCGATAACAACGACACAACGCCGAAGAAGATATTAAACTAGTGGACAACGGCCGTGGAAACTTACACTCACTTTTAGAAATGGTATTGCTATAGCTATTGAGTGAAGGAGGCTCATAATATTCCACAAGGAGAAATTTACAGTGCGTCGGCAGTATACAACTCTAGGTAAGATAATTAAAGTACAAACCGTATTTTTAAGCGCCTTGTAAATTATATACGCGTGTATTTCTTACCCGTGCATACGTACGGAACTGGCCGTGCCTGCTAACACGCCAGGACCCGCGTGTGCGCGGTAGTACGTCGGTCCCGTTGCGGGAACGCTGGATAGGTAAATGCAGTTTACCATGTGTTAGAGCAAACTTTTCGGACCCTAATTATGATTCACGGAACGTCTACGTTGTTGTTGTCAAACCCTGTCGGTGGGTGCAAGAAATGGTAAAGATTCACACGTAGGCTGAACAAGTAGTATTTGGGAGATCCTGATCCATGTAATGAGGGCCTTGGTTTTTTCAATTACATTGTATTTTAATTGATTTTAACCCTGTCCATATTTTTATTGAATACGACTTGATTCCTAACAACCCTAACATTTCAAAAATGGTGTTATTTACTAAAGAAAATGGAAAGTTAAGTAGAGGAAAATGAATACGAGTAAGTTCAACATAATCGTATGCTTGATTCAATCGATAAATAAAAACAACTAGAAGTCGCTAGAAGGAGTTGCCTGGTTTCCACCGAGAGAGCGAAAATCAACTCTAGAATGGGATAATGTAATGTCTGTAACTAATTAACTATTTTATTGTATTTAAATTCAATGGCGAAAGCTCAAAAATTATATATGTAGGTATTCTACGTATTGAGAGAAAATAACAAAAATCGACGAGTCATGATTTATGCACTACATTCAATTATGTTTTCCTGGCGTTTCTCCCTCCGGTGACGTGAGCAACTAGACAGATAAAAATGACCACAAATGGATCACTTTTATGTATCATTAAAGTTTTCTAAGATTACTCTAAAACTAGTATAAAATCAGAAATGTGGCCAATATAATTATATATAATATATATATTTATAGAGCTTGAAATTATAAATAAATAAAATTCTGCAAAAATGAGTACTTATAATGATATATTGAAGCAGTAGTACCAGTAGTAGCAGTAGTAGCTCTTATACTAGGACGCGACATTATTTAGCACTACCAACCCCTCTCTCCTTCACAACCCCTCTCGTGCTTGTACCTTTAAACGTCCTGCGCTCTGTGCCTGTTCTCAGTGTTCGCCAGATTATGAAGAAGCTAGCTGCGTAAAGTACTGATAGTATCAGTTGCTTGATGCTGTCCAAGAACATGAATGTGCTATACTTATAGGTGGACAAAGATCTCATGTCATGCTAGGATTAACTTCACTGTCTACCATGATTTTCTTCATGAAAAAGAAAGTCACCAAATAACATGTTCTTCAACAACTTTCAACATTTTGAATAAAAAACGATCTTCTCTTCTACGCTTTCAATAGTGTGATATGACCTCCTCACTTTACTGAAAGAAGTTTGTTAAGTTGGCCTTTCGTAATTAGACATTTTTGGGAGTTACTTAAGTTTTCATGAACAAAGCCATTTTGTTAGCAAACATTCTTGGTAATGCTCTACGAAACTAAGAGTGATGATGCCTTGAATGGTTAAGATTTCAGCTGTTTGCAAAATCTCTTAAAACTATTTTAATTTTATTAATTTGGTTTCCCTACATCCAACGTTAGAATTTGCACGTTAACAATGCTAGAGTTCAAATGTAGTTAGGTAACCGTTAGCCTGAACTCACCCTGGATGCAGAAACGTGCGAATGTGCGAATGTCCTTACCGCGCCAAAACGTACTAATGACCTGAACCTACACTACTGGCAAGTTGATTCGTGCGCATATACATACATATATATGAGTATATTTTCGCGCGTCTGAATAATCCGCACGTTTCAGCATTCAATGTGCTCCCGGGCTTATGGATTCGTTGAGCTGAGGTTGGCAAACTGCTAAATATGGTTTGGCTCCTATTACAACCATCAAAGAACCTGTTCCATAGTCGCTTTTAATGACTATATTCTACAAATACACCAAAAGGTGTAAAACCATCTGTAATTGATTTCACCAAAAGATGTAAGAGCGAAAATAAATTGGCCAAGGATATGTAAAGGTAATGATTTGCAAACTGCAAAGGAAGCTCGCACATG
This sequence comes from Aromia moschata, assembly GCA_029963805.1. NCBI lineage: Eukaryota > Metazoa > Arthropoda > Insecta > Coleoptera > Cerambycidae > Aromia > Aromia moschata. Next base: position 387,309 of record JAPWTK010000361.1, on the reverse strand, counting down.
GATGCTTCTTTCGAAGTTGATGTAGATACATCAATAAATGATGGCAATTTTTAAAAAACTTGCATGAGATTGCAAAGAGTAAGGTTAGACGACGATACATCATGAAAAGATATTTGAAAAAGTTGTTTAGAAGGCAATTTTACATCCGTATGCAAATTTCTTTTAACCACACTGTATACTGACTTGACTTTAAACAATACAATTTTTATACCTACCTATATGCAATGTTTTGTCGTTTTACAACTCATTTCGTTCCCTTTCCTTGGTCAGACTCGAAATACGAAGTTAGGCTTTTGAGTGAACTCTGAAGTAAAACAACTCAAATGCCTACCTATATTTGTGTAAAATAAAAACTATTATATCATCAATAATATTATTATCAATAGATATTAATAAACCAGTGGGATGTTAATGCAAAAAATTACCCCACTCTAATACATAGGTATTTCATTAGGCACTTTTTTTGTTTAATTAATTTGTTTAATTGCTTTTTTTATGAATTGAAAAATAGTGCTTTAAATAAAGAAAAGTATTTTGACTTGTACCACCGTATCAAGATATATCATATAGGTATGTACTTATTTATCACAGAATTTGAAGCAGGATTGGAAGAAAAACTGCAATAACACCCCGTTTCGGGCTACCTAGCTGCTGAAGCTCACCTCGACGGAAACTTCGGAAGAGTCCATAATGAAGTGTTTACAATAAAAATTCTAACATGAATTATTTCCAAATTCAGCTACCCTACAATTGGTCTAAATTTTTCAATGTTTGCGACACGAGTATTATTCTAAAGATGCGATGTGAACGCTTATTGGCTTGATTAACAAGACCAATTTTAATCACAGGAACTCTAAAATTTTGCAGATTATTCTTACTGAATTATCAAAGCCTAAATGACTAAAATGACATTCCTCTAAACTTTTTTAATGTTCAAATCACACTCTCCAATTGTTTCACAACTGAAACGATCAAACGAAAATCTGCGCCGAAGCCGCACGTTCGTTCCGAAGGCTCGCGTACTTGGATGACCGCGAGGTGAAGAACCTGTGTGGTCGCTTTAGCATCGCCGTATGCATTCGCCGTGAAATAGGTCAACTCCGATAATTTAACCGCGCTCTCGCTAAGTTTCATAGTTACCATCCCGACCGACGACTCGTTTATCTAACGTCTAACGCGAGGCGTTGCTCCGTTTCTCTTCTCTCTCTCTATTTTTCTCTCTCTCTTTCCCTCTCTCTTCAGTTCTTCCTCCTGCACCTACAGGTATTCCGGCAAAAATAGAAATTACATCTTTCCAGTTTATATCGACCACCTATCTTAATTAGTGTGAACAATCGGAAAGGTTAAAGACTCGGCGGGGTATCAGCGCTCCGACCAGCCTTCGATCTAGGATAGTTGCGGAGATTTCGTAAAGGGAAACGCCTACTGTGATTTAAAAATACCCGCAATGGAGTAAACACGTATGCTGCCAAGAATTCTTCCAGGTTGAAGAAACAGCCGTCTCTAGGAAAAACATGGAGAAAAAATGTCAAAAGTTGTTTTATTCCTATTCCTATTTCGTATTCCTGTTTCCATCTACCAGGTGTGTAAATTAAGTAATGACACTGATTTTTTTAATTTGTTTATTTGAATAGAATTACAATTCAGTATTGCTTTCTTCAAAATAACTTCCTTGGGAAGCCACACGGCACTGGAGATCAATCGATTCCAAAACGTCAAAAAACCTTTCCCCTTGATATTGTCTCTTGATGAGATGTCCTTTTATTCCTGCGAAAGGTTTTTGGAACCATTTTTGCGCAGATTTTTGTCATCTCCAATTCGTTAATCAAAATCTGATGAACAGTGGTGTGATTCAAATTTAACTATTCCTCGATCATTCTTGTTGTCAACCGACGATCTGAAGATCGTTGTCCGCAAGAAGAGGAGACCGTGCCATATGTGCTATGTAACTGCTTAGCCATATTTTCAACAAGAAAATCCATACTGACCCTAGAGCAATACTGTCACCTTTTTTTAAAACAATTCATAATACACTTTCTTTGCCTATAGATAATTTACAAACCATATGCACCTCAAATTTGAGACAACATATACAAAATAACAATGTTTACGAATATAAAGGTTTTTAGTTTAATATAGTCCGTATTTAGGGGGGGTTGTATGAGTAAGTAAAAATAAGTAAGGCTAAATAAGAGTAATGTTAGATAAAAATCTTAACACAAACTCATAATTTGAAAAAATCCCTTATTCTTCTTCGACTCCCGTCGGAGATAACTAGTAGAAAACTAGGTAGAATAAAATAAAAGAGAGGTATTAAACTTTTTATTAACGGTATTTAAAATTGTGAAAACATACACGTATGTGAGATCAAACCAAATCAATAATTTATTTTTATTTGGCTGGAGGTGTTATTTGATGTTTTTCGATGAATGGATGGTTCTATGTATGATTTTCTGTATGCATTTTGTGCTTTGAGATATACAACTATGAGCTTAGTTTTCTTATGGATTTCAACTGGAAGATTCTTTAATAATTGTGGAATTTTCTAAATGGAATTTTATTGTTTTATCCCATTGTGCAATTAAGCTAAGACCATGTAATTTACTTTATTTGAATAACTTCCAGACTCATTGTAACCCCCAAACCAAGTTCATGCTCTAGAATGAAACACAACACATAAACCTTTTTAATATTTTTCAATTTTTTCGAACATGACGTCAATATCAGGGTAGGACCGCAGCTCGCGTATATCAAAGAGCGCAGGTACAGAAAATCCATATTTGTTCCATAATTTTTTTATCAGTCGAAAGAAGTAGACATGACCAACAAAATAAAAGAGATTTTGTCGCACAACCAGTTAACCATTCATACCATTTATAATTTTCAGTTTGCAAATGCTGCCACATATGACATCTGCGCTTTTAAATTTAGGAGTCCTGTTAAGGGGGTACACCACCCCTAGCACTTTCGAAAAATCGATTTTTTTTTGCTTATTAAAATGTCCCTTAACATCGTAAAAATTACGTGGAAAAGTTTTATGTATGGGAGAAACCTGTAAGGGCTCGAATTTTGAATCTAGCGCGATCCCTTTCGCTGCTCTATGCGAGCGCAATCTAGGTTAGTATCGAGAATTGGAGGATCTGTCCTTGTCTGATAAAGCAAAAAAGGCCAGGATCGGTTCAAAATCACTAAGAAAAGAAAAACAGGAGAAGGATGTCAATTGTATGGTGCAGTCATTGCGGATTAAAACTTTAAACGCGTTTTTCTTGAAACGTGAAATTTCAAGTCGGCCGAACCAATACCTCGAACAATTTTTATTCGATTGGCTTGATATTTTAACTGAATATTCAAAACTAGTTTCTCCACAACAGTACGTAGGATTTTTTTTGTTATATTGCATAAGTCAATTGTTATTAACAATTTTCGAGCGATTTTTTTTTTCGAACTTTTATTTTTCAAAAACACGCCATTTCTGCAAAAATCAATTTAAATAAAAATCCTACGAACTGTTGAGCCTGATATCATACTGAATCGAAATTTTTTTGGCTGATCGCTCTATCTTTAAATCTGCAGGAGTTATCGGTTCGGCCATGGAGCCATAAAAAAAAGATGCCTAGGGAAAACTACTGAGAAGCCGCCATTTTGTTCCTGTCAGCTCTAAAAAAAATTACAAACACACTTCAATACTTGTACAATAAATGTTTTTTTGCCGACTTTCGATATCTTGTTTAGTTTCTTTGAAAAAAAAAAATCCCAAAATTTGCTTGATTTTTCGGCCTCTAGGGTGGTGTACCCCATTAATATAGTCATTTTTTTTCGAAAGTAAAAGACAAGAATCCTTTTAATATTAGATCACAAATAACATACTCGAATTCACCATAAGTTTGTGCCGTGAATGTAGAGGGGTCAACAGATCCATAACTCAGTTAAAGTACATGTACGCGGAGCTGGCCACAGCTTACACGGACACTTATTTATTACTATTACATGCCTCGATTTGCAGTGAGAAACACTCACATTGCTACATATAGATAATACGGCACAGAGATACGCCACCTCACCCGATCGATGCGTGTATCGATCACGAACGACTCACACCGACTTTGCCAGCTTACGAGAAGCTGAAGAAAAACAGCGCCAAGTACACGGAGAATTGCGACGGGTTCGTGATCAATCAAATATGTTAAGTGACAAATTTACAATATTATGAATGATATTGCATTTTACGGACAGGTTACCTACTAAGTTGAACAATTGACAATTCGATATAATGAAAAATTAATTTAAAAAAGTAATAACATGAAGTTTATATTATAGAGATGATTGGGAAGCTGTGCTTCTCTAGCTTCCATGGAAAACACGTCCCTGTGATCGACTCAAAGAACCCATGCGATGGAACCATTTGAGATCAATCGAAGTTATCGAGACCAAATCGACACTCATGTTTCCAAGATACTTTCGAAGGAGGAATTTCAAAAATGTGTCTGAAGCTGGAAAAAACGCTGAAATAAGAGTAGAGGTGCAGAAGGCAGTTACTTCGAAGGATATAAGATTAATACAGTGTGCTGATATAGTGTATAGATAATAATTATATGAAAATTTGAATTTTGCAATAAATATTTTTTCGAGCTGTTTTTCCGGTTACCTATTTTGACATACCTTCTATCTATGAAGCGTTCTAAATTTTAATGTTTTTACTCTCTACGAACAAATTAGTAAATTTCCTGAAAAGACACAATATATTTATGTGGATGTAATTTACTCGCGTATTTCTAAGGTAACCTGTACCTACCTTATGTCGCGTGGACGTAAGACGAACTCGGAAACTTTCGCTATTATTCAATCCGGCAAATAACAGGACGAATTCTGCTGCCGGCCACCGGTTACCCCAGAAGCGCAAACGACCAAACGCAATGCTGCACTCGTCCATCCAGCGACGGCAATAAAATTCATAATTTCTAATGGAAGTAAACCAGCGAATTAAATAACGGCCGCGTATCAATCCGTAGAAAGTAAAAGCCGTCACGTGACGGAGCGGGAAACTTTCTCCACGGGGTGAATACACTCTTCCTTCTCGCTCACCCGACGTACAAATTACTCGATTTACGTCGTGCGGATAAAATAAACCCCATAAAAATGCGCTTTACAACACGTCCGGTATTTTGTCTTTAATGGTGATGTTTTATTGGAGCGCGACCATTACAGCGCCGATCTGGCTATCAAATTCGATACCGAGATAATGATTTTGTTCGTTTTATTTATAGACAACCGAGTTGAATGGAACAGGGTTTAGATATTCGTCAATTATTTTGAGTGCGGGTATTAACATTTTGGCAACCTACTTTTTCACAGCCATTGTTAAGTGAAATAAAAAAATACAGCGTGGCAAAAAAAGTCGCGCATAATGCTGTAACTTTTATAGGAAAAAATGTCCTGAATAAAAGTTTTTCATCAGTTTATTTGTTATTCTGTCAACATAAAATAATTTTGCCATTTTGCGTTTGGTTATTATGGAGAACAATTTAAATGCTTGAAATGACAATCCGTAGGTTTTCTCTCAATATCTGAAAATGCAGCTTTTTCTCTTTACTGTACACTGAAAATTTAAAAAATGGTATTAGTTATGTAATGTAAAAATTAGTTATGTTATTAAAATAGTTAATAAATAAATGTTAATATCATATTGTTGAACATATTTGTTTAAACTCAATTTTTCATTTTCACTACATCCTGTTTGTAGGAAGTAGGTATTTTTTATGTATGTGACAACTATTCTTGGATAATTTTAATATAACAAATGTGAACTTATTTAGATCGAGGAAGTATTAATTATAAAAAATCAATAAATAAATATGTTATAAGAATAAATAAAAAACGCTTTAAAAAAAAGTACTAATTTTTATATGCACTAACAATAAAAATGATAAAATAAGTATATGTTTTTAATATTTAGGTAGTGAAGTCCTTGGTTTTATCAGACTAAAGATTTAAGCGTGGACCAATAATTGTCTTATCTTATGATCGTTGATTATGATGACAAAAAAATTGCAGAAAACCGACAAAAAATGGCCGTTACTCATTTTCCGACCAATTTCAAACAAACACAACCCGAAATTTGGGTTCAGCGAATTATAAGTTTGCAAGTAAAATCTGCTTCATAGACAGCGGTCTACACGTCGGAGATTGTGGTATTTCTTGAAATATACAGTATATGTGTAAGCGCCATTTTTTTCTCGCTATATGGAATTAAAAAAAATCTTGTAAGAGGCCAGTTTTCATTCGAAAGCTCTTGAGCATATGAATATTTTGAGACCTTAATATCGTTTTTCCACAGCGCTTATTTGTGGACAGACCACTGTCCTGGTTAATATGGAATATTCCATATACAGGGTTCGTCCGGAAAGTAGTAGGACTGAATTTTTCCCGCCAGAACGGGGTAAAGAAGGGGAATCTTACTACGCTGGTTGGGTGGTGGGGGGTCTTAACTACCAGCGCACCAGTCGCCAGTCGTTTAAAAGCTTTCCCGGAGTGTAGATCGATTTTAAGGTGCACCTCTGTCAAGGTGCATTGTCACGCTCCACAATGAATCGTTTGTTAGAACAGCGTTACGTGGGGAAGTTTTGCGTCAAACTGGGTAAAACTGCGAGTGAGACCCATGACATGGTCAAGACTGCTTATAGGAGTGATGCCATGGGTTGATCCAGGAGTGATGCCATTGCTTTTAAGTGGCACAAATTGTGTGCGAAAAAAAATGAAATTAATGTTAATATTTTTCTTTGACTGCAAAGGAATGGTTCACAGAGAGTTTGTACTGCCTGGTCAGACTATGAATATTGCATTTTGCTTGGGACAACTTGAAATACTCAGAAAACGAGTCGCCCGCGTCCGTCCAGCAATCGCCGAATCATGGAAACTCCATCACGACAATGCGCCGAGTTACACCGCCTTTGTTGTGGGACTTTCTGATCAAACACGGCATCGTACAGCTCTCCCACCCACCCTACAGCCCAGATGTCGCTCCCCCAGACTTCTTCCCCTTCCCCCGACTGAAAAGGGTCATGAAAGGACGGCACCACGTTCCAGGGAGCCTTCACTGATTGGCAGAGTCGCTTGCAACGCTGTGTTGATGCAGAAGAGGCATATTTTGAAAACTATCGATGTCCTATTTTGAAATTTAAAAAAAATCAGTCCTATTACTTTCCGGACAGACCCTGTACATAAGTATAAGGTGGTCCAGTGCAGAGTTTGACTAGGCAGAGGCAGACGTGTTACCGCTCGACAATCTGGGCTATTAAGTGATACCTTCCAACACAGTTTTATAATGAGTAAATGTAATGCCGTCAAAAGAGACGTCCCGTCACATAAAATCACACTATTTTGATTTTTAAATATTGTATTGTTATCGAAGATTAATACCTAAGTGTGCAAAATTTCCAACCGGTAACGTGCACAGTCTTCCACAATCAGTACTTCCAAAATTGTACGTTTTGTTAGAATAAAAAAATAGATTAGTGCGGCTTTAATTGTCTGATATTTAAAATATAATAACATAACACACTAACGAAACCGAATGTCACATGAATATTTTATTTCATTTTAAAATACTTTCACTAAGGGAAAAATAAATCAAACAAAATTACATATTAACAAAGCATTTAATATCTGAACCATGACAATTTTCGGAAAATAATTCCTGAAATTTATTATACGACTGCAGTCATAATTACATGACTCAATGATTAAAATAATTCTAATACTTACCTACTTTTTAGAATGTCCTACTTATAATTCAACAGAAATATTTAGTGTATATCATGAATTCAATATTTTATTTTATTTTTTCTTGATATTTATTTCTTTGACAATTTAAAACACCACAAAACAAATATTTTGAATTGATGAAGATTCTTCATTTGTAAAATGGCAAATTTCGTACCATCGCCCCCTTTTTTTGTCCCCAAAAAAAACAAACCTTAGCAGCTGAAGTATGAACCTTGACGGAGAGATCATTAAAATCTTAATTTAATAATTTCCTGCAATCTATGTTATTTCCATTGAATATTTTATTCTGCAAACATTGTTATATTCAATAGCTCAGCCTGGAAATGAGTTTAAAGGTGAAAAAATGCAAAATAATGCATTTTTGCATACTTTGCAAAAAATATATATTACCAATTTTTTAGCACTGCATGGCTATGAGCCTTAGGTCATTTTTAAATTACTTTGTATTTCGTAATAAAATTACCTAAGTATATTTTAAAAACACAAATATGAAAGTGAGTAAAATATACCCAGATCAACTAAAATATGAATATGATAAAAAATGTAAAATGCAACACAGTGAATAGACTTAAACACAACATATAAGAAGAGGGAGCCTGGTCACCTGTCACCCCCTCCACCTAACCACGGGTTACATTTTGATCTGTACCGAGACTACCTTCTATAGCTCTACAGCTACTTTCAAAACGTTTTGTTCGTCCTAGATCTAATTATTGTACCTTTTTTTCTCAAGGATGCGAATACTAATTAATAGAACACAAATTATCTGAATGGAAAATAGTTTATTTGGCTACATTCATATACATTGAAATGTATATGACATGTATGTACACATGTATCTAACGCAACAACACCACTTCATTGTTAAATTAATGAAAGCACTAGCCCATTTTTACTTACAATTAGACTAATACAGTTAAATCTATAGTTTGTTTGAAATACCAAGACATTTGGAACCTTTATAGAGTTGCAGATCTGATTGATTTGAAAACACATTCGGCATTCAAATTTGATCCTGCTTCAATGTCCAATTAAAGGGATGTTTAACTTTTTTATCCGGTAAACAAGTGATTTGACAATGAAAGCAACAAATTCGATATTTCTTTAAAGGAGGGATTTTACAAAAAGAGCTCGAAAAAATCGATATCGTTTTTTAGAAGACTTTTTCCAATAAATGTCATTTCTAGATCATCTTTTTTTTCGACTTGTGACGTAATTGGGCATGTTTTTAAATGGCATTCCTATTTTTTTTCAACGGACTCGGAAACAGACATTTTTTTATATAAAGTGGTATAAAATAAATCGAAATGTCTCAAAATATTTGACTTTAAAGTTACCTAAGGTACTTTGATTCATTCATTAAACAAAAAAAAAAAATAAAAAAAGTTTTTATACCTACATTGGTCTCCGAGATATATACCCTCGAAGTTGACGCAATCGCGCCACTTCAAAACTTAATTCACAGGTTCGAAACAGCGACACGCTCTCAAAGTGGCATTGACGTAACTGCTAATGAACCAAAGTCAACATACTTATATATTTTTTTAAATCGATGCCTGGCAAGTCAAGTAACTCAAATAGCAACTAATACTTTCTCATATGCATCATGGAGAATTTTCCTTTTCGACATACTATTTTTTTACACTACTATACGCAGATAATATCCATTTCCGGAAGAAAGGAATATCAAATTTGTTCGTTTCATTATGGAAGTACTATATAATCTTTGAATTGAAGGTGAACTGTGAAGTCGAACTGTTTTATATTTATAATTAACATATTATGGTTACCAACTTGTGGACTATTCCACATTTAACTTTGAATATCAACTTTAACAAATTATGTTAACATCATGGGAAATTGTAAAATATATCTAAAATTAGCTTGGACATAACAGGGAATCATTGTTGTGTTATGATTATGTTTATCTTTAATTTAGTACGATTTGAATATTATTAATATCTGTAAAAATAAGACAAAAACTTATTTTCAAAATGAAGAAGAAGAATTGAAAATTTGTGCAGGTCTTTTTCTATTATTGTTAATTTTTCGCCATTAATTTTCTAGAAATCATAACTAAGTAAGTATTAATGTAATGAATACCGTTTAAATACTGTGTAAAACTATTGAAAATTTGAACGTAGCTTCGAGGTCTATAGCCAACTCATGATCATATTTTCAGGATAAACATATTTTCACTTAACCCAATATAAACTTCCTTAATTTGAATGGAATGGTATTTTTTATTGTAAATTCTACACATTATTTTAAACGTTACTTTGTCTCTATCTTTTACCGTTTTTAAGTTAATTCGAGTTCTATGAAATTTTGTTGATTAGCACATCATTTAAAATCTGTGGCGGTCATTTTAGAAAATTAGGTATCCATTTTGGCACTGTGGCTCAATTATGTACAGAGCATTTAAAATAAAACTACTAAATGTTTAGTGTTACTTCAAATCATCTAAATTCGAATTTATTAAATACAATGCCCCATACTTTAGTTTATGGGGCATTGTAATTTATAAAGAAAAATATGGAGCATTGTACAAATATTTACGAAATTCGAGTTTGGATGGTTTAAAGTTGTGCTAAACAGTAGTTCTATGTTGAGCACCCTGTACATAATTGAACAATAATAAAATCATCGTTGTAAAGTTTTAGTATTCTACTATAGCCACAATCTCTCTGCCGATACTTTATTATTTTAGTTTTATTATTTTCCCGATATTTTAAAATTACCACTACAGATAATTTCAAATGTTAGGGTGCTAATAAATAAAATTTAATGTCAAAAAACTTGAAATAACTTAAAAACGGTGAGGTATATACCTATAAAGAAACTTAATCTCTGCTCGTGTAGCGTCGAAATATGCAATAGAAACGATCATTCTGTTTAAAATAAGGAAGCTGATGATGACTTCTAATAGAACCGAAAGTGGCGGTGTCATGAAAATAATTTCAACGAGTTGGCCATGGCCCTATTATCTTAATTCCAAACACTCTTAACGAATGGTTTCGACCAATCACCTTAGATACCTACATAATATGTGCATAATACTGAGAAACTGTCGTACATACTTCCTGGCAACGACTTGGCAATCTAAAATTAAGCATGATTTGCAAATAACATGTCAGGATGGCCGAGCGGTCTAAGGCGCCAGACTCAAGGTTTCCTTGCCTAATTCCGTAGGTACGAGCGTTCTGGTCCACTCTGTGGGCGTGGGTTCGAATCCCACTTCTGACACACTTTTTTCTCTCTAATGTCGTGTACATAAATAATAAAATACATTGCTGAGTTTTGTAGTGAGATGTCATGACGGTCATATATTTTAACACAAAATTGGGACCACTCTATTATTTTGCAAATTTTTGAGGAATGGAAATTCATATTTCCAATTTTTTTAATATGTAGTTTAATGATTTTTTTGAGATCACCTAGGAATCCAGAAGAATTAAAAAAAAAACGCTGTGTAAGCATTCTCTACTTTTACAGACATTTTTTTTATATTATAAATAGAATTTAGAAAATCACACCTTTAGAATATCAAACCTTCCTAAATATTATAATTAATACGACATGAATGAGTATCTGAAAACTGATAGTTAAGGTTATACTGAAGTATTGTATTGTAAAGAAGTGTTGTACGCATAAATATTTTTTACACCATCCACATCTTATGTGGTGCCCCATTGCAGGTGATAACTAAAGCCGGCAGATCCGGCCGGCGGCGGGCCATAATCGTACGCGTCATACTACTTACTACTTGTATGTACAAAAACAAAATTCATGAAAACAATAAACTGGTACAATTTATAAAGGGGATATGTTAAACTTACCCTATTATTTACGTTGAGATATGTGAAAACTTTGTGGGCCGCCGCGCTGTTTAGCTGGCTTTTCACCGTGAACTAGAATGAAAAATATACTGGTTTACAAAAGTTAACCGCTCTTGTACCAAGCATACTTGATGAACTCTTTACAACTTAGTGAGGAAAATTAGAGTTTTGTTAAGCCTTGTAAATACAAGGTTGCGTACAATGCTGTCTCATTTTCTCAACTGAATATCAAATGTATCAAAAGCAATAGTATCTAACTGACGAACTATTTTTTTGTATGGTAACATACTAGTAATCCTGATCGTTGTGGCCATAACAAATTGTTTTTGGTTTAAATTCACTTCGATGATTTAGAGGAGGATATCTTTAAATTACTGTAGTCGCCATATAATGAGTATTCAGAAAAAAAATCCAAAAACACGTAACTTTTATTTTTTAAAGCAGTTTACGGATCTGAATAGAAAGAGAACTCTTCTTGTTCCAGATAACTCTTCTTGTTGTTCCAGAAATATCGCAGAAAACATGTTTTTGGGGAGTAACTTTGAGGGTCAGCTTCGCCCTCTTAGACCGTTTATTAGAATCTAAAAAAAAAATACGTTTCATTTCTCATTTAAGTACTCTACAGCTTCATACTATTTTATGAAAATCAGAGGGGACAGTTCCGTTACTTTGCTTGTAAGTGTAATGTCCCCTCGTGTTATAAGACTTCTTCAGGTTGTTAATATGCATGCACCAATGGAACACTAATTTTCAGCAAAAATCCTCTTATTTCCATGTATAACTCAAAATCTAACCCACCAAAAGGATAATAAACAGCACGTGTAAGAGTAATTGTCTTTTTTATGTTACCTATAGAGAATGAGTAGGTAAAAATGACGCAACGCCCATAGCAGATTCTGGATCTAATTTTAAAATGTGGGTCAACTTATATACATACACACACGAACATTGAACAGTTCCCCTAACGCCGTACGAAACTACGCGAGTCTAGACCAATTTTAATTTAAGCACAACTTTCAGCGATGTAAAGCTGCGTAAGTTCACTGAACGCTGTGTTATTGTTTCGAATGATACGGTATTTAAAATGGAACTTAACGACTTTATCTTCTAGCTTTACTTTGATATTTATTTACACGTTTTACTTTTTGCTTTTAATGGACTGTTTTATGTGACCCGCGCCATGTATTATATAAGCTCGGCGCTTATTTATTTTTTTCGGTGTATGGGTATTTTGTTTTCTTTCAGATATTATTTTTATGGCCGTTTTGACGCGATGCCAGTCAGCGGTCTACTAGATCATTTCTATACAGGGTTATGAAAAACACTGTTTACTAGAAATCAAACATTAACCCTAAATTTCGATCTGAAAATTAACTTCCTGAATACTAAACATATTATATGTATGTACGAGGTGTGTAATTTAAGTAATGAGACTGATTTATTTTATTTTTTTTATGGCTATCAAAAAAGCAAATCAGCATGCACTTGATCTTCGATTTGCTCATTCTTGCTTTTTTAAGTCTTGGAGAGCTTGAAGTGTGCCATTCCATGCTTTGGCGCTTGGTTTCCGGGTCGTACTCAAACACCGTACACAAACAAGTCTCATTACCAGTAATGACATGTTCCATAAAATGTTCCTGCGAAAGGTTTTTTGGGACCATTTTTGCGCAGATTTTTCTTAACCCTAATTCGTTAGTCAAAATCTGACGAACGGTGGTGTGAATCACATTTTACTATTCCCCGATCATTCTTGTCGTCACCCGGCGATCTGAACGCACAAGATCCTGTATTCTATCGACATTTTCATCGGGTCTTGAAGATGAAAGCCTTCCGCTACATGGTTCATCTTCATTCGACTCTCTTCCTTCTTCGAAAAACCTGAGCTCTTGAAAGAACACTGCCTCCGTGGGCATGTTGAAGTTTTGCAAAAGTATCCGTTGTGCTGTGTTCAAAATTATTGTCATTCATGTTAAAAACGCACTAGAAATAAAACGGTTTACGAAAACAGTCACAAAGAACCAGCAAATGACTCTAACAAGTTCAAACTTGTACTGAATTTGCGTTACATGTTAATCTACCACCCTTCCAAGTCCCGTCTCCGCAGTGTTGCTAGATCGGTGCTACGTTGTCAGTCTTATTACTTAATTTACACACCTCGTATATACATGAAGTTAACCTCTAAAATGGTTTCAATCTCTAACACCAACATTCGAAAACATATAAAGTTGCTAATTTACAATTGAACACAGAGTGAAGGCTTTCACGGCCGATGTCTGATGACTTGGCGGTTTCCGGATATTGCCGTGTATGATGAATTTCCATTATTGACGTAAAAAATTATTATCATCTCCCGATGATGCTAGCATGGTTGGCGAAACGTATGTATGTTACGTGCAAAACAGTGTTTCGGTGTTAAGTGGAAAAGTGTTCAAGTGTGAAATTGCTTCTATGCAGAAGGTTCCAATTCTCTTTCAGCACAAAATTACTAAATAAGAAACATTGTTCTCATTTTTGAAGCTAAAATTATAATATACGATATATAACTTTCGTTCTAGTGCACATTGTGTCTAAATGCTGAGCCAAAATTGTTAGAAAATAAAATTATCTGGGAATAATACATTCTCATTTTTTTAATCAAAATATGTTAAGGCAAACCCATGTAGAGTGGAGCGTCTTATAATGTATTGGCAATATACACTGAGAGGCAGAAGTCTGGAATAAAATTCCAGTCATATCGAGACAAGTTGATTTTAATCTTTTCCTCTGCATATTCTGCATATACTTTCATTTTTTATTAATTTAATAGGATGATTAGGACTTTTTCTTTCTGAGCACAACCTGTAACATTCATTGTGTTTAATGTAAACTATTACAAAAATAGAAACAATAAAAAAGCATATATTTGCAAATTTATTTAGTAAATTAAGAAATGAAATAAAATTTTAATGCAGTGTGGTAAATTAGATATCGCCAAAAGTGAGAATCCTGACGATACAGGGTAATTACAAATACTTACGTATGTATATAAACCGCTTGTGTCTTTGTTAACAAGCATTTATAAAGTAAATCACGATTATTATACGTAGGTAATGATATGGTCTAGAGAGACCCTGTACTGCCATGATCATCACTTTTGGCGATGCCTAGTGGTAACAAAATTACTAATGAAAACAATGAATCACAATAAAAAATAATAATAATATCAAATAGAAACAAAATGACACTAACGAATTAACATTCAAGAAATAATGTCACTAACGTCCGTTTCCATCCATTTGTTTCTTTAAAATATGTAATTCAGTCGATAATCGAACTCACTTTCATTTCATATTATGTCCCATAATTTGATTCATGTTTCGACATTTCGTCTGTTTTTAGTTCGTCAACTTCGTTTCACAAACATACAAACAAAACTTTTAAATACCTAACCTGAAAGAAAGAAGTCAATAGTATTTAAGTCTGCAGATTGAGCTTTTCATTTCAACGCCCCATGTCGATCAGCCCATCTCCCAGGAAACACATCATTCACAAACTGTCGAGCAGGAAGGGATGCAGAAGCACAAAGCACACCAACCTGTTGGGTGCAAATATTTGTATTTGGAATATCATCATTATCCGGAAAGTAGTTCTGCTAAAACAAGGCCTAGCTCGTTCTGAAGAAAATTGTGATACGAGCATATTTCACCATCGAACTATTTATATTAGTGTATCATTATTTGCTAAAAGATTGCTTTTTTCTTTTTAAATATTATTATCATAATGTTTCATTTTAGATGCGACTACAGTTAGTAGTAAGTTAGTTAGTAAGGTAGTAGTTAATGACGTAGATGACGTCATTTTTGTGAGAAAATTTCGAAAACAAATGCAATCGACGCAGGGAAAAGTTAAATCGACAAAACCAAATTAAATCGATGTCTAGTTTTTTAAAATACTAAAATTACAAATTATATGCCAAACCTTTGCGTCCGTTGTAGAATACATTATGCAGACATTTGAATCGAAAAATTATATCAATTAAAAGTCATTTTTTTGTACTATTTACATTGTAAGAAATACGACAATATTCAAAGTCAGTTTCGGAAGTTTCCGATGTATACAAACACACTCTTCCCGTTACCAGATTCTTTTCTCTTCCCCCATAAAAAACCGTTTTCAAAATACACAGACAAATAAATCAATTGCTTCTACACATGAGAAATATGCAAAATGAAACGTTTCCTTTACATTCTGACAAATTAGATGCTCCTATTTTATACAAGTACGAATCCATATGTATATTTAGAACCGGGCAACCGCATTGGTTCATCGACCCAATATCAATTTTTGATTAGACAAAGTCATTCAACTTTCTTAAAATACATTTAAATTTCGTCGATGCGTAACTCATTGTTTTTAAATGGTCGAGCGTGATGTTAATCTCTGCGGGAAAAAATACCAAGTATACAGGGTCAATCATAAACTTTGAAGCGGATGCGATTTTTTTTATTTCCATTTCCTACCGAGCATTATGTCTTTAAGGTCGCCTTGTGTGCCAATGTTACCACATATAACCACATATTAGTCACTGAATTTGATATTGGGCGTGATAAAACCGAAAAAATCGTTAGTTCGAATAATGCTTGCAGAAAAAAATGTTATAAAAATAACATAATTCTAACTAGTTTGACTAATATTCTTAACCCATATCACATAAGTCACAGTATACATCACTCCCGTTACCAAAGGGATTAACTGATAAAATTGTGAATCTTAGTTTTAGTCCACAAATACATTTATTACATCATCTATAATATGTTTCGACGTAATTGTATTACAATGATTACTATGTACACTACCACTGGTTACAGTGACACATATTAATTTATTTGAAAATCAGGTACACCCTTTGGAAACGAGAGCGACAAATATGTATCTTCGACTAAGTATTATAGTTAACAGAAATAAATATGCAAATAAATATATTCATTTAATAGCAATTAGCACTACTTTACAAATTTTAACTTTTGCCTACCTCACAAAGACTTTTTATAACATTTTTTTGGGACGTACTGGTCCCAACATACCTACCATATACTATAAATACTCTAAAATAAAATAATTACTCTTACTTAGATACTGTAAGATATGCCCTTTACTTAACTGACGTTATACATTTTGTAACATACGTGGTTCCTGCTTAGATATTTATAATTCGGTTCGGTTCGTTTCTTTAATTATTTAATTATTTCGTCGTATTATTATCCCATTTCAAAAGATAAGTTCGCGTTTAGTTCATTTTTTCTAAACATTATTATCAGTTAAGATATTATTGCAGATTATTTTTATAGAATATATATTTAAAAGATTATTGATCTGCCGATATATCTGATTTTAAAAAATACTTGTTTTATTATAATTTTACAATATATTTTTTCACAAACAGAGGTTATACTTTCTTAAGATTAGATTTTTTTAAGCACTTATGTATGTCTACAAAAATTATTTTACGCACTGGTGCGTAAAGAAAATGCGACTTATATAGATTGTTTTTTCAAAAAAAAAAAAAAAAACGGTTGTAGAAAAATATTATATCCAATTCGTGTCAAAAGTTCCTTTTTTTGACTAATGTGACTGTCGTATGACCCGTTGGCAAATGAAATTGTTTCTGTTCTTGATTTTTTTAAACTTTTTAGATTTATCAATGTTATGGTTTGAAATTTTATTTCCTATGAGAATTTCGATTCTGGGATTTTATAATAGCTGTAACGTAAAAAATAAATGAAAATTTTGGAAATACTAGTAGAATAAAACAAGACAATTTTTATTTCACATTTAGACCTAATTATCTCTTCCTAAAATATAATGTGCTTCCTTATGAAAATAAGAGAATATAAAATTCCACTAGCCGCCACTCATCGTGTGATGTAGTTTCAGATTTTTTAGCACAAATTGATTTAATTTACAATTATTGTTCATTTACAAGTTTTTAACTTCTCAGTTTTCAAATCTTGGACGTGCACGTCTTTGGAATAACGAATAACAAAAAAGTCTCGAACGATCCATAAACATTTTTACTTCTGCGAGTACAAATTTTACAATACATAATCATTTAGGATTCAATAACCTCCTCAAAATTCCTGGAAAAATGTAAAAATAGCCATCCATAGCATAATCGACAGAGTGACTGAACTAACCAAAACTAAATATAGCTTTAAAAAAGTGGAAAAATATCGCAACCTTTTAAACGAAAACCTTCCTCGCCACACCTACATATAACGGAATTAATCCACGTATATTTGTTTATAACTTCTATAACTGATACCATTGCCATTGATACGAATGTTGTTACTCCAATGAAATTTATTAGAATGACAGCGAAAAGAACACGCGTTATCCTTGATGGCGGTATTGGCTATGAATAAAATATGCAATTCTAGGATGTTATTTTATAAAGTTAAGGCCGGCGAGCGCCTGTATCTTTTGTGAAATGAGTTTTAACAAGGATAACTTTCTTATATTTTCATTAAAATGAAAGATATACCATTTCGAAACCACTTCCGCCATAATAGAGAAAAAATAGTTGCACTCGGTTTAGAGCTCGGTTGCAAAGGTTTACACGTTTTCTAGTATTTATTGCAAGATCAAAAGTATAAGAATAAGGAGACCAAAATAAATATATCGTTAATTTCTTTTAAACTGTTTGAAACAAGCTCTACGTGAAGTGAGTGTCATGATAATGATCAGTGCAACCACAAAACAGGAGCATACTTACAAGTAATTCTGAAAATATCACAATTATTATATTCTCAGTTACATATATATTTCCTAGTCACAAGTTTCCTTCTTAAAAATATTAAATTACTATTTGTTTAAATAACTTGTAAACTCGTTTCTAAACAGAAATATTTATTTAGTTCGACTAAATAGTACCGCCTAAATCGACTAGAAATGATTCATCCTCAAGTTAAAGTGTTAGCAAACCTTATTTTCTGAAGACTTAAGTGAGTCGGAAATGGATAAGTACAATGGATACAATAGATAAGTACAACGTGTTTTGAGTATTTGTGTCAATGAGGATAATACAGAATATGTAAGTGTAACAAGTATAATTTATAACATTATTATATCATCTATAATTTGCATATTATCATTACACAGATATGTAGGTATAGCAACATATTCATAGGGATCATGAACTGACAGGGTGGCCATGGATATGTTTTGCCAATATGGATTTCTAATAACGTACTGTACTTCGGATCATAAAATAATTTACGAATATAAAAAAAAAACTCGGAAAATAATTAAACGGACTCGTTATTACTACAGCTGGCCAAAATGTGCCATGGGATATAGATATACATGTAATATAATATATGTAATACAAGAAAGTAACTAATATTAAATATAGTAACAAAAGCAATTAATTAATTCACACTTTATAACCTTGTATGTATGTAAAACTTACCCTCTTAATTAGCTTGACGATGTAGCTTGGTTAATTATCACGAACTGGCATTACAAGCGTAATTAAAACACTCTTTGCACTCACTTAACGGATCTGTAGATGTACCATCACAAATTTATCTTAATTTGGTAAAACCAGTATATTTCTTTAATACACCTCCGAACTTTTCATTTATATTTCGTCACCTATAGCTTGTAGCAGTGAATTTATTTCGTTCACTATGTGTAATGACTCTGTTAACGACAACGCACTGTTCTGTAATTTCAACGGAAAAATCTTCAAATTTGGTCTGATGCTCCTTAATAGCTGCAGCTTTGGCAGAATTGAATTGTAAAATAATTGTTTTTATTTGCTGGAAATGTTCCGCATAATAAAAAGCGGCTTTCAACCATGTTCACCGACGAGTAAGAATCGGCTGTGGTGGTTCAGGAATACCATGACATTTTCTGACCCCAGGAAAACCTTTAGGGATTTCCCTCTTTCAATGAAACGCAGGAAAATCTTTAGCACAAAATCCAAAACCTGTCTCCCCTCTAACACAATCGGTTTCAAGAACACTTTCTTTGTATCCTCTATTAATGCGTACGACGTTGGGAAGACATTGGGCGTCTAAAGTTTCTGCTACAAGATGCTAAATGACATTGCACTTTTGTCACATAACATGCCACCTTCGAGTAATCCCCCCATTTTTGCAACCGCGTTCTAAGCAAACGGCTGGACAACGTACGTAAAAAAACCAACACTTAATCGGTTATAAACATCACTTGATTTTTGTTTTGACAGTTCAAAACTTTAGTTCCGTATGGGTCTCCAACCTTTTCCCTCGTAATTGTGTTGCCATTACACTCTGTTAAAAAAAAAAAAAAACCAAACAAAAACAAAAACCAAAAAAAATCCATTACTGTCTTTTACTAGCTAGTAATAGTGGGGGTGTATATTTTAGAAGGTCTAGAACATTTACTATAACATTTAGAATATCATGTTATTTGGGTGGTAGAGTATGTTGTCTCTTCAATACTATAATTACAACCGTACATTTTTAATATACAACTTTTAATCCACTTTAGTTGTTGTAAAGTCACTGCGCGGAGTTTGGTTTTGGAAGGAGCACCCCCCCCAACACCCCCCTTTTGGCGGGGGGGGGTTTGAAAAAAACCCTCCAAAAGGGGGGGGGGGGGGGAAGGGGGGGGGGGGGGGGGGCCCCCCCCCCCAAAACCCCTCCCCCCAAAGAATTTTTTTTTTAGGGGTTTTTTGGAAATTAAAGTTTTATACTAATAAACCCGAGAACATCCGTGAGCTCAAAGATAGTTACAGTTGTGGCTGGTCACATAATTAGCAAAAACGGAAAGTATACAACATAATGTTTTTCAGCATAACTTGCAATATGGTTCATTTAAAAAGTTTTAATCGCAATCAAAAATTAACCCCGTCCCAACAATTATATATACAATAAACATGGCTTGTTCTAAAGCGAATTAATTCGTAACTTATTTTGTGCTCCATCGGTCTCAGTTCAACTTTTATATTTATAATTGCCATTTACCTACCATTTTTCGAAGGACACATAATTAGAAACGATATAGAAAAATGTTCATTATTCAAGCAACTATGTAACATACATTAATATTTTGTTGGATAGTCATGTTTCTTTATTACTTCTGTGTATCTCCTACCCATAGAGCTTATCAAAGTTTGACATAACTCTACAGGTATCGAGTATCAGGCCTCTCTAACAGCTTCATACAATTCATCAAAATTTTTAAACTGACGCTGACAAACTCGCTGTTTTACTTCACCCCATAGATTTTCTATGGGGTTGAGGTCAGAGCGACAAGATGGCCAGTTAATAATAGATACGAAGTTGTTAATTATCCACTGTTTTACAGATTTCGCAGTACGTCTGGGATCATTGTCTTGAACAAGCTCTAACGTAACAGGCATAAACTAGCCAGCGTATGGTTGGAGAATATTTTCAATATGTTAATATACACATACTGGTCCATGATTCCCTTTACGCGATGTATGGAGCCTACACCTCTCCAGGAAAAGCAACCCCAGATGACGACATTTCCGCCTCCGTGTTTTAACGTTATGGTTGTATAGTTCTGATTATATTCACATTTCGGCGGGCATCGGACATGTTTTCACTAGGATCCGATGGAAAACAGTATGTCCGACGTCCGTATATAAGCTCTGTGTAGGAGATACACAGAAGTAATAAAGAAACATGACTATCCAACAAAATATTAATGTATGTTACATAGTTTCTTGAATAATGAACATTTTTCTATATCGTTTCTAATTATGTGTCCTTCGAAAAATGGTAGGTAAATGGCAATTATAAATATAAAAGTTGATCTGAGACGGATGGAGCACAAAATAAGTTACGAATTGATTCGCTTTAGAACGGATGTTTATTGTATATATAATTGTTGGGACGGGTTAAAAACTAAATGACATAATGTGCATAAGTTATGCTAAAACAATGCCGTTTCTAACTATGTGACCGCCACGTACGTAACGTTGTCGAACTGGTAACGGCATCTATGGAACGTATTTGTTCCAAAACTCACGAAATGGTTGTTTATCGAGTATATTCAGGGGTACATCACAGGCACTTAGCATTAAAAGTAAGTCGAATATAAACTGAGTTCTCAAAGGCATACCCTCTTTTTTGACATTCTATGTTTTTATTATGGGATTGCCCCTGGAAAATATTGCGATCTGCGTCATGGTTTTGCGTCACGTCACGCTTGGTAAAGATGGTTTGCCTAACCTGAAGGGGCAAAATCTGGGGTAGGGAAAAACTCTATCGAGCATCATGTATGTGACGCATGACGTCATGGATCCAAAGACATAGAATGTTCCATGGCCTCACGTGTTATTTCTTTATTTCACACTATTTATATGACGGTGGCTACAACGGTGTTTGTCCCTACACATCAGTTTTTCCTTACACTGACTCTACACATTATGGTCGCGCCGCGCCGCGCCGTAATAAAATAAATCTTCGAAATTACCGATGAATTTATTCAATTTGTCAGCAAATCGTAGTGTTTTAGGCATTTGCACGTGTGACATTTTTTATTAAGGTAATACTGACGCCGACGACATAAACACTTCGACCTCACTAATAATAATGCTAGAGTCTGCCAGGCTGTCGGGTGAAACGACTGAACCCAATGACACGCCCGCGCCCGCCGCGCGCCCTATATTGCAGCAAATCGGCCAACACTAGTTATTACTTAGAGCAATGGCAAAAAATGCTATTGTATTAGACCCACTTGGTCATTTAACATAAAAATAACGAATCCGTCTAAAAGTGTATCATTCCGGTTTCCAAGAAATTGTTATTTATTTGATAATTGCTAACGTATTTGTTAAGTTTTTATGGTGGATTGATAACCCTAAATTATTTCGTGTTTTAGAATTTTGTGCTGGATCAATTGGTAGCCTGGATTTTGTGCTGATTGTCGCTGTAGATATCCGTAGAACTAAGTAGTCCGTAATTCCTCTTGGGACTAGTGGATAGCTTGGAATTTTGATGGTTAATTCGTAGCCTGGATTTTGTGCTGCTCGTAGCTGTATAATAATATATCCGTAGAACAGTAGGCCGTAGTTCCTCTTAGGGAGTAGTAAATAACTGTGGTTATACGTTAAGCTCAAGTGGACTTGCAGACGGATAGAGCAGCACTAGACACACCCCAACGTAGGATCCTATATGTTTTTTTGTCGTTATGGTCTAAATTCTTGTAACTTTGATTGATTACCTCGGGTAGTAGTTGTAACCTTTTTTCTTATATTTAATAAGCTCTTTGGTAATATAAATTGGGAATAGTTTAGTGAATCGTTCGTAGCATAAGCCGTTGTATTTTTGAGATACTATTTTTTATTTATTGTAAATTTAAATGTGCCACTTCCTTTTTATTGTAGTGTTCTAGGTAATCTATTGTATTTGTACGTACAAGGAAGGAAATCCCGCTGCCTTCAGTATGAAGAAAAAATTATTGGCATTAAAAACTTGATTTTATTACAGTCGGAGGTATCCAGATTAGCGTGGATCATCTTAGATAAGATAACCTTCTTATTTTTTGTGAGCCCTGTTAACTGTTACCCAACAACATCGCATCAGTATGTGATTTTGACTGCCTTGGCAAATCACTGGCGCGGTATTAACTCAAAGAACCCATGCGACTGCAGCTATGTAGCTGGTGGGTTTGTTACGCTTCAACAGTAGTTAATTTGGATCATCATATTCCTTGATGTTCATTTCTTGCCTTCCTTTTCTTTTTTTTTTTTAAGTAGGTAGCGTAATAGTTCTAAAGTTTCCCTCCAAAAATTTCACACAACTCGTGTTGTGGAAAATCTGTCTCTTGTGGATCATCTTAGGTAAGATAACCTTCTTATTTTTTGTGAGCCCTGTTAACTGTTACCCAACAACATCGGATCAGTATGTGATTTTGACTGGCTTGGCAAATCCCTGGCGCGGTATTAATTCAGAGAACCCATGCGACTGCAGCTATGTAGCTGGTGGGTTTGTTACGCTTCAACAGTAGTTCATTTGGATCTTCATATTCCTTGATGTTCTTTTCTTGCCTTCCTTTTCTTTTTTTTTAAGTAGGTAGCATAATAGTTCTAAAGTTTCCCTCCAAAAATTTCACTGGAAAATCTGTCTCTTATAACATTCTCAGATGTTTCCGTTATCCATCTAGAATATTCCAACTCAACTAGATATAAGTACTCTCTCGCATGAGATCATTCAAATGAATAGCGAAAGAGGGCCTCTTCCCTCACATTTCGTTTGAGATCCGTTCCGACCAGATCCACAGCGCCGTTATCATGTTATCAATCATCGGGACCGTTGATGATGACTTCGATGCTAATACGCCGTGGCGGAGTCACGGGCAGCCTATTAATCAACGCCGATAGGCGGGACACCAGGACCGGTTTTACCACTAGGCGACTCTAGGCGATGGCCTAGAGGCGTCAGAACAAAGGTGACTTGTCCATCAAACAAAAATGCCGCCCGCTCGTCGGACTTATCGGAAAATTATTTTTCATTAGGAACAATAAAGACTTATTGAATAAGATACACATAGCCCGCAATTTTTGTCTCTGGCAGTCAAGTGTATACAATGGCGAACTGAACAATATCCCCCATCGGGATTTCACTTTGATGCTTGATTAAGTATTTTAATAGCTTATATAGAGACATACAGAAAACAAAAACGTCATAAAATCTGGTTGTGAACGAGGGAAATGGAAATAGTGGTTATGTCGAAGCTCAAAGCGAAACTTTGTTGTTGTCAAACTATTGACACGTGGCTGTCACAATTGTAAAATAATTAATATCTTGACAATTGAATTGAATTGAAGGTTATAAATTTAAGATTAGGATAGAAATACGTATTTTTTTGCTCGGCCAACTTTGATGACTTCTTTTTCGGATGGCTCGTTAGTATATTAGCTTGTTCCGTCTGTTGTATGTAACAATCTTGCAACTCAATTTTCGCCCACTTATGATTGTCCTATCGGTTTGTAATTTTGCAGATTTCCTATTCTTCGATGGCAATGTAATCTTTTAAAACCAAAATAGTAAGATTTACATTTATAACGAGCCATCCAAAAAAAGCAGGGATGACAAAAGTAGCGGTTCTTGCGGTTCGGAACCGGTTCCGGAGCGGTTCAACCAGTAGAGAATCGCTTCCAAAGTGGAACCGGTTCCGTCCCGGAACCGTTTTTTAGAGTACAAGAACCGTTTGCTTTGGAAGCGGTTCCGCTGTTTCGGGAATTTTGGAACCGGTTCCAAAACCGCTCCTTTTCTAAACGGTAATGGGATTATTTCGTAAGAACCGGTACGAATACCGGTTCCGTACCGGTTCCTGTTTTCTTCTTATTGGTTTAACCATTAGGGGCTGTCCGTAAATTACGTTACACTATGTACGGTAGAACACTTTTTAACCTCCCTCCCCCCTCACGTAATAGGATATTATATCAAAAAGCGATATACCCGGGAAAACGCTATATTCGGGAAGCGTTATGTCCGAGTTTTACTGTTCTTACAAAAAATAGGAGAAAATATCGAATATATTATCTGGGCCAAGTATGGTCACATTTTTGGCACAAAAAATCAATTAAATTAAGGAGCTTCAGAGTGTTTTTTTTCTACTCCGAAATATTTAACGTTACAATTCGGGCTTCCGTTGATCAGATGAAGCAAACTAAAAGTCATTTAGTTGATTATAATTTTTATTAATTATCACTTTTATGTTCAATATCGAAATTTGATGTTCAATATGTTCAATATGGAAATAAAAATATTAACATAATCAAAAATACTAACAAAAATAAACAATAATTATTTTAGGATCACAACAATCCAAAACGTTACACAACCAACCTAGAGGGATGCACACACTTTCGGTACGATTGTGATCTGTAAGGAAGGGAAAACTAACTATTCATGACGTAATTTACGTCTCACCCCTAAACGGTGCAATCTTCTCAAAATCTAACCAAATTTTGACTGGCGATCAAAATGATTCGTTTATTCCTTCATAAAAAGCATGTTTAACCTTACAAAAGGAGTTCTTTAATATCGCCGGGTACTGCGTTTCGACCGACAATAACGACGTGTATGTGCAGATTTTGAAGCCGTAATTAAGTTTAACCAGTGTACTCCATTAAGTACTGTATTTTTTTTAAAACCTCATTTCGCGATCCCTGATTCTGCCGATATAGCCGTTAGTCTAATAATATCGCCTATTCTTAAAATTCTGTATTATAAATTTCACAAAGAACCGGTTCCTATCTAAGAACCGCTTCCAGAACCGGTTCCAAACGAATACCGGTAAAATAATTTTTTGGACCGGTTCCATCTTTTTTAAAAACGGGAACGCTTCCAATACCGCACAAAAATGTTAACCGGTCCTGATTCCAGAACCGCTTCCAAAATAAAACCCCGGAACCGCTCTTGGAAGCGGTTCCTTTTGTGACAAAGTGGAAGCGGTTCTGGAAGCGGAACCGTACCGCTTTTGAAGAACCGGTTCTGTTGCCATCCCCGAAAAAAAGTCATCAAAGTCGGCCGAGCAAAAAGACGTATTTTTGTTCTTCTTAAATTTATAACCCTATTTAATTGTCAAGGCTGTTTATAACCTAATTTATTTTACAATTGTGACAACCACGTGTCAAAACCAAGCATAACCGCTATTTCCATCTCCCGTGTTCATAGCCAGATTTGATGACGTCTT
Source organism: Aromia moschata (assembly GCA_029963805.1). Lineage (NCBI taxonomy): Eukaryota > Metazoa > Arthropoda > Insecta > Coleoptera > Cerambycidae > Aromia > Aromia moschata. The sequence continues at coordinate 360,991 of JAPWTK010000361.1, read as the reverse complement.
ATTTTGGATGACTCTAGTATGATTATAACATTTCTTCTTTATAAAGCTGTCTTGAAAAGTGTCACTTAACAGCCCCGATAGTCGAGCGGTAACAAGTCTGGCTCGCGATTCGAGAGTTCCCACAACTTCAACTCTGCACTGGACCGAGTCAACGTTTTTTTTTAATCCACTTTGACAGTAGCGTAGACCTGTAATGAATAAAAAAACGTTAACTAGAATATTTATTAAATTATTATAAGAACAGCTTTAAAAAACATGCTTTTTTAAAAACTATACTGGTTTATTAAAATTAAAATGAACTAGATCTTTTATAGACTTACAGTCGTTTTATTAAAAACTTATCAGTTGTTTTTCTGTATTAAAAATTACTTCGGCATTTTGTTAAAAAAAATGTTATGTTTTATTGAATATGTTCTATAATTTTGCCGCGCACTGAACGCATATTATATACAGATGTACATATTTTAGAATGATACACTTTTTATTGAGTTATTTTTTGTACGTTAATAGTTCCCTTACTGTACCTACTATTTTCGTTTGTGTTTCGATCGATCAATTTTTTTGTTCATTCAACAATAAATTTTGTAAATAATATTGGCAAAGCCAACTTTCCTCTTTTAAGTATCTTTTTTTATCTCGAAATATTTTTTCCCGAAAAATGATAGATGAGGACATCCTTATATCACCTAAAAGATAAATTAAATTTTCATTCAATGGTATAAGTTAATGAGGGTCATTCCATTTAAGAAAAAACTTATTGCTTTTGAAAAATTGTCAGTTATAGGTTCCAGTAATTGCGACACTGAATAATGTACAATATTTTTCAACAATGAAAATGATTAGAGATAGTAATTCATGACGAATCGAATTGTTTAAAGCCCACGTATCGAACTTTTTTTAATTTACACGCTATTTAAAAATATTTAGAGCGTTGTCATCGTGATATTTTTCAAGAACAGTTGAATATTTTCAAAATGGTGGGTTTTAGGTACCATGTAAGTCGATCTAAAACTTAATGGGACATCCAAAAATGTATTATAGAAGGATACAGGGTATTTTTAAAATAACGAAGTTATGCAGCAATCACATGAAACAGAGCACCCTGTATGATTAGAAATATTTATTTAAAGTATGTACCGCATAATTTTGATCAATTTTCATGTAGAACAATTTATCTTAAATTTACAATAACAGAAATACGGAAGAAAACATCTTAAATGGAATACTATACATATATTATAGTACATTTATTTCATTTGCAAATACACGTAATTTGAATGTAATTTATTTTGCGTTTCTCTGCGAAAAACATATTAACTCAATATTAGTGACTCAAATTTTTTACATATTCATCTTTTAAACACTAGTAGCATACCTCATTTCTAAACTCGTAATTACTGGGCTAAAAATGTTCAGTTAAAGGGTCCTTTAACCGACCATGTATTTCTTACGGTTTAGTTACCAAAGCAATCATAATTATATCGACAACGTTGACATCTGTATGCATCTTTGATGCATAATAATTTATTTACCTGGTTATATCTCACATAAAACTATGTTTTGTGTATTTTCTGTTGTGTATGTAAGTTTGGTTTTGTATATTTCGTAAAATAGTACTCTACAAGATTTCGCCTGAAACATGTTAGTTGCCATTAAAACAATATTATAACGTCGTATTCGGAAGGCGGCTAACTGTCTGTGAATGTTGTCACATCACACAACGCAAAAAAAATCGACAATTTTTTTACCAAAATGTGTATTTTATGAATCAAGGGGGGCATGCATTTTTCTTTGGCTAGAAGTGCCCGGTACTTTTGCCTTGCGTCGGCCCTGCAGGACGCACATTACGTCCCGCGATTTACATCATCATTCATCCCGCAAATGACTATTCGCATCCGCGGCCTAAGACTTCGCGCCCAGCAAAGCATAAACGAACTGAACTTTGGTTGAGATAGGTCCGGAGAGGGCATCGGCCCCGTCTCTCGACAGCAACCCCTTGTGCGTGTGTGCGACCGTTAACGCCGACCTATCTGGATGCTCCGAGGTAGAGAGAGGCTGCGAACTATTCGCCGTCACGAACTATGTATCTGCCGAGCCGGCGCTGAAATCGACCGTGCGTGGATTAAGCGTCGAGCCGTTGTACACTCCGTGCCAAAGTTAAGGTGATATCTATGAAAGCACTGGCGCTGAGAGAACACTGTAATTGTTCTGTAATAGCTGTGATTTTACAGTACTCATTGAAATGTATCATGTAGTTAAATGAGAGCGTATAGTCCACCTCAACCCGGGAATTCGTAATTTCGTAATACACTTTCTCCGTAAGACAGCGAGCTATTCGCGAGTTAATCACTCGTGAATTCGTGTACTGTATTTATATATTACCTGACTTTATGTGGATTTCTGCAATAATGGCACAGTCGTTACCATTTGTGAATAGACTTAAAAAGATAATTGAAAATTACAGGGATTTTACAATAGACGGATCACATATTTTATAAAAAATGTATCATTCTAAAATATGTACATCTGTATATAATATGCGTTCAGTACGCGGCAAAATTATAGAACAGATTCAATAAAACATAACATTTTTTTTTAACAAAATGCCGAAGTAATTTTTAATACAGAAAAACAACTGATAAGTTTTTAATAAAACGACTGTAAGTCTATAAAAGATCTAGTTCATTTTAATTTTAATAAACCAGTATAGTTTTTAAAAAAGCATGTTTTTTAAAGCTGTTCTTATAATAATTTAATAAACATTCTAGTTAACGTTTTTTTATTCATTACAGGTCTACGCTACTGTCAAAGTGGATTAAAAAAAACGTTGACTCGGTCCAGTGCAGAGTTGAAGTTGTGGGAACTCTCGAATCGCGAGCCAGACTTGTTACCGCTCGACTATCGGGGCCGTTAAGTGACACTTTTCAAGACAGCTTTATAAAGAAGAAATGTTATAATCATACTAGAGCCATCCAAAATAAGACGTCATCAAATCTGGCTATGAACCCGGGAGATGGAAATAGCGGTTATGTTTGGTTTTGACACGTGGTTGTCACAATTGTAAAATAAATTAGGTTATAAACAGCCTTGACAATTAAATAGGGTTATAAATTTAAGAAGAACAAAAATACGTCTTTTTGCACGGCCGACTTTGATGACTTTTTTTCAGGGATGGCAACAGAACCGGTTCTTCAAAAGCGGTACGGTTCCGCTTCCAGAACCGCTTCCACTTTGTCACAAAAGGAACCGCTTCCAAGAGCGGTTCCGGGGTTTTATTTTGGAAGCGGTTCTGGAATCAGGACCGGTTAACATTTTTGTGCGGTATTGGAAGCGTTCCCGTTTTTAAAAAAGATGGAACCGGTCCAAAAAATTATTTTACCGGTATTCGTTTGGAACCGGTTCTGGAAGCGGTTCTTAGATAGGAACCGGTTCTTTGTGCAATTTATAATACAGAATTTTAAGAATAGGCGATATTATTAGACTAACGGCTATATCGGCAGAATCAGGGATCGCGAAATGAGGTTTTAAAAAAAATTACAGTAAGTTCTTAATGGAGTACACTGGTTAAACTTAATTACGGCTTCAAAATCTGCACATACACGTCGTTATTGTCGGTCGAAACGCAGTACCCGGCGATATTAAAGAACTCCTTTTGTAAGGTTAAACATGCTTTTTATGAAGGAATAAACGAATCACCTTGTAGTCGTCGATATATATTTCTAGATTCGAATGTCCATCAAAGAAATATACCTGGTACGGTTAGAAAAGAGGAAATTTTTGCATGTAGCCTTGCGTGAAACGCAAGGGCATAGCCAGGAGGGGGAGGCGATTGGGGCGATCGCCCCCCCCCCCCTCAAATGGTCAAGTAAAAACCAAAATAGTCGGGGGATTGCGCATGCCGTTGCCTCCAATGACCTTTTTTTGCTTTTTTGTTTAATGCAATTGCATTGGTCGCCCCCTCCAAAGAAAAATACTGGCTTCGCCCTTGGTGAAACGTGGTTGACCATATTAACTTTAGACGTTTTTTTTTGCGAAATATGTATTCGATTTTCCATTGCCTAGTAGCTATGCATTACGTAAACATTTTTACAGAAGATATATCAACGTGTCATGGGAAATATCAAAGAAGACATACGTAATAAATTTCTGTGGCTGACAGTGGACGAAACAACAAATTTTTGCGGTAACGAGGTCGTTAATGTTCTGATACGAATTTTAGGTGTTTAGGCGTTTAGATATTGCGTCCCCTATGTTGATAGCTAGTAAACGGGTTTTGCAAACAACGGTATAGAAGTGCGCGATGTATCATCCTATGTCCATGTGACCTATTTTGAATTTGCATCTTTAACTTTAGTAGATGTGGAACGATCATGTTCCCTCTACAACCATTTATACAGGCCAAATCGCTCACGTTTAATGATAATAAATGCAGAAAGGCTACTGGTCGTGGAAACTTACGCTTAAGCAATGAGGACAGTCGGTGTTTCTGTATGACACAAACAATAGGTATGTACTGTACATATATTATTGACACATTTTTACTCATGTCTTTTTGATCTCTCACATGTCGTCTTCCGTCAAGAATCCGGCCCTGCGTTAGAACACACGTTCCGAACCCTAATTATTATCTAATCACAAGAGGTAAGTTTGCGTTTAGTTATTTTTTTTTTCTAAACATTATCATTAGTTAAGACATTATGGCAGACTATTTTATAGAATATTCGGTTCGTTTGGAACCCTACTGCTGACTCGTGGTTTCCGGGTATTGCCTCGTATGAGGAATTTTCATTCTCGACGTTTCGCCGATCATATCATCGGGTTCTTCAGAAGTTTCAGCATTATTGTTGTCTTGCTTTGTATTGCTCCTCGTTATATATTTTGGCGTCTCTTTGTTTCATTGATCAACTGTGGACGGCATAACTATGGCCAGGAACATTGGCCATGGTTGTGATCGGGTGAGAAGATGCGTTGGTCACGGTAGTGCTCCGCTGGTTCGCACAACGCTGGTTCTTCTAGGTTCGCACACTAATTTCCATGTATTGCTGATGCGATAACCATTTTCCCTATTGAATCGATATCGATATTTTCATAATTTCGATGGACTCACGTATAACTCATGGATAGTATCGGCTACACTCAGCAAGTCACGTTCTTTCTTTCTTTCTCCTTTTCCATTTTACTCTTTCTAGCGTCGGAATTTGGTTAGTTTTGTGAGTTTTCTTCCACCCATCTCTTTCATGCTTTTCTATTTTCGGTCATTAACTTAATCTCCTCCATTATTTCGTATTTTCTTTTTCCTGCCTCTTCTGTCTAAATCCTATTATTTCTCGGTCTTCCTTTGTTTTATTTTGTCTAATGTAGGGGAATGTCGTCAGGGTTGGGCCACTTTTTAACTTTGCCCTGTATCTTTTGTTTATATTCGAATATTCTCAATGTTGACGTATTATTTGAAGGTTTGGACAGTCATAAGAAACTTTTAATTAGGGCGAATTGTTGCGCGTTATAAAAAAAAAGTTCAATAACTTTTTTTTATAACGCAAAAAAAAAGTAGTCTATGATGGGCCATTGCAGTCAATTGCAAATATGTATGTATAGGCCGCCAAAGTAAATACATATTTCCATTATGGGGTTAACCATTAACAAGTTCCCAAAAGAAAAATTTTATTCCCTAACCTGTTTGCCTGTAGTGTCTAGCGTTTGAAAAAAAGCTTGTTGTCGAGGTTGGGCCACTCGTGTAGTCAGGGTTGGGCAACATCATTTTTTTTTTCGACAAGTAAAATAACACTCTTGAGCCAGTTTTTCGCACCGCAGAACATTAAAATAATAATCCAGGCATATAGCAGAAAAGTGCTCAGTTTTTAAAAAGAGTCCTGAATAAGGTTTCTCGGCGCGATAATTAAGTAAAAAAAATAGTAGAAATGGATTGTGTATGTTTTGGATAAAATCGGTACCTTGGTGCAGTATTGGCCTGCCCTGGACTGTGTCTCAACTTGCAGTGTTGGCTATTTCAGAACAGAAACTGAACTGCACAGCCTAGGTCACCTGTACCACAAAGAGTACCTGGCCTTAAGAGTATTTATACGTAACAAGTAGACGATTTTTCTGCATGACAGGGCCATATTTCGATCGGTTACCTCACTGTCACAGATTTTCCGTCAAGTCGCATACGATCGGGAAAGAATTGAACGGTATACTTAATATGAGTAATTTATTATCAAAAAAAGTTATTGCTCTTGAATAATTGTCATGTTCCAGTATTTGTGACACTGAATAACATACCTCAAGAATTGAAATATTCGTGGCAAAACGAACTGTCCAAACCGCAAGTATCTAACTTCTGCGGTTTAAATGTAATTTAGAAATATTTAGAGCGTTTACCATCGTGACATTTTTAAAACAGCTGAAATATCTTCCAAAATGGTAAGTTCGAGGTATCGTATGGTTAATAATGTCGAACCAAAATTTAGTGGGGTAACCGAAAATGTATAAATACATTTTCATACATTAAACAGTTCCAGTTAAAACAACAAAGTTTTGTAGCGATCAGATGAAATGGACCATCCTTTATTAGAAATATTTTCTGCACTGCGTAATATTGAGCAACTTATTTGTAACCAAAATTATACGGTGCACGTATAATTTTGAGACATTTTTATTTGAAACACTTTTTTCTTAAATTTACAATAACAGAATTGTGGAAGAAGACAGAGTCTTCCATAACTCTGTTATTATAAATTTAAGAAAAAAAATATTTGGTAAAATACCCGATATATCAGAAATGACCTTTCTACGTCAAAAAAGGTAAGAAGCCCATAAGAATAAAATTATATGATATCATTTGGGTCATCGGCCCACTAGTTCATTTGGAATTTCTAACATTGCTGCATATCCTCGATTTAAACGGATTATAATACATTTTGTTTTGAATAATGACACTACACATATCTGAATACACATAGTCTGCTTAACATCTTTCGCATTAGATAAACTATCTATTAAGAAAAGCGATTCAGTTTCTAATTTATTGAATGCAATAGCCAACATATGGAACTGTACCTTGTATCATTCGAATATCGGTGGCAATTATTGTAGAATCGTGAAAATAACGGTGACGGTCAAGCTCACGACTTTTCCTCATGAGTAGCATAATTAAATAAAAAATACGGTAATCGATGCTTATCCGATAAAATCGCATAGAAACATATCTTCTTGTCATCCCTACTGTATAAAATGATGACGATGAACCGAGGTGCTTTATTATTTTAATATCTAGCTACAATCTCATTAAAAATCTTATTACGCAATTGAAGTATGCTTCCATCAAAAGAATAATGCAGGTGCTTGTAATAATCTTTCGCTGCATTATCTTCAGCTATAATTAACCATTTCATTTTTTATGCCGCCGTAAACTACATATAATAGAAAGTTATTTATTAGCGCATTTCCGCGTTCGATTTGAAATTTCTAGTTGAGTGATCGCTGCACGAAAGCACTATTAAATAATTTTAAACAATGCTAATATTTCAGATAGGAATAATAATTAATTATTATTTATCGAAAAATTTATAGCGCAATAAAATTCAGCAGAATAAGAAATAGAAAGAGAATAAGTAGAATAATACAAATGTTCTCGATTTAATTAAAACGACGAAAATAATTTCTAATTGATATCTTAAAAAACAAACTGTGCTCACAGATATTTCATTATTTTTTTTATTCCTGGTTTTATTTTAATTTTAAAGATATAATTATTTATGAGGGGGGCTCAAAAAACAGGCAGTTAAAAATCAGTTATTCATTTCACATGTCGTTTTGGTCGTCGAATCAGGACTAAGAGTTATTGTGAACCATAGAAAGTATATTTTTTCATAAAAGTGCGAACAAATGAAAAAAAGTGGCCAAACTCGCAAAGGTGTCGCTTTTTGTGGGAAAAACCTATCGGAATTGTTTTGACTTTTGATAGCTCTTTTTTATGTTTTTTTTTTTTGGGTTGCCACATTCGAATTCAGCCATGGTACGCAAAGTATTTTATAAAAATGCGAAAAAAAATGCAAAAAAAGATGAAAAACAGTGGAAAACAATTTTGTAAAGATTAAACAAAAAAACAAATGCAAAATAGTGACCATAGCCACCAAGTACATCGTTATGTAAAAAAAATCTTGCAGTTTGTCAGAACCAGTTTGTCAGAATTCATCTCATACCATTCACATTATTTCCTTTTGCTGTAAGAGTTCTTTTCGAAAGATCTGTGCAATGGCAGGTGTTTCCGTTTTACTTCCTTGCGCTTACATTCTCTTTTCATCATCCAGCAATAGTCAGCCATCATAAGGAACTGAACAATCGAAGAAACATATAAAACGAGTTATTTAAATAAAAAAATCATATTCCCAGGCTATTATTACAACAAGCTATATGTATCTCATTTTTTTTGCATTTTTATAAAAAAAGTGCATACCATGGCTGCATTAACAACGGACAATAAAGTGGCCACAAATGTTGTAAATGTTTACCATTTCTCTATTCATTCACAGTTTCTCTATTATTTCTAACCGCATTCACAGCTCTTTGTATTCTCTGTCGTAAATAATCCAGTTCTTTTATATTTAACCATTGTGAGAATTCCAGAGAGCTTAAATCTGGACTTCTGGGAGGACAAACAAATGTAGTACCATGTCTAATCCAGCGATAAGGAAAGTGTTCATTTGTGCCAATTCCCAGAAGGCATCATCATAATGGATGATGCCTCCTCATAAAATCTCCCTCCCCCATTTAAATGTTAGATATATCTCATTATCTCATTGTACTGGAAAATCATTACACCATGACATTTTTGTTTAGTAGATACTACTTTTGTTACAAATAATATCTATTAAAAAAAGAGGTACTTAATTAATGCACCCTCCCAATTAACACAATCAAAGTTGCCAAGTATTTATTGACACGTAATTAACAAACGCTAACAGAAACCTATTTGAAAAAAGAACAATAGCAGCTTTACAGTATCAACTATAAAGTCAACTTTGCATTTTAACACACAGGGTGTTTCTAAATGAAGTAGCATAAATGGTACCAGTGAATCTGGTACTAGGACTAGGATCCAATGTTGCACCCTAGGTGAGATACAGAGCCCCCAAGGTTTCCAAGCTAACATATATTTTTATTAATAAATCAAGAATGCAAACTCATATTAAGTTTCTAGTTAGTATGAGGACTTTTGTAGCAGCAGTGAGTATTTCAATGTGAAAACAAATACATTTGATTCATAGGGGACGCCACAGTTGACAATAAGCATGGTCATTTTCCCTGACAGCTTTTTGACCAAGCAATTCACGCTTCCTATCCATATTCCTCTGACAATTTTGGATACACCTGTTTAAACTACAGTTTTTTTATCACTACTATTTTTTGTTTAGAGCTACGGTTTACGAAATAAAAGCATATATGTAGTTATTAGACCACTGCCGTTTCCCTTGTTTGAGGCGATAAGTTTGATATGTTTTAAATACCACAGGATATTGTGCACAAATATAATGCAATATTGGACTAAATTAAATTAACTCATTTTGAGTTCCAGATTCCCTGGTGTCATTTATGCTACTTCATTTAGACTCACCGTGCACATATTATAAGTAAAATATACTGAACCATTTAAAATAATGCAAATAACTCAAAAACCGCTTGAATTAGATAAATTACACAAGAGTAGATTTTCTTTGTAAACCTGAATGCCGTGTCAGATTTTTAATTTATTTTATTTTAACCATAGTTCAACAGACAAAAAATATATTTGAATTGATTTTAAGTACTCACGTAATAGGGTGAAACATCTAGCAGCTAGAAGTACCGCGGTTTTCAGCCATGTAATCAATTGCCCCAAGTGTTCCTTCTGAATCTGTAAATGATGAAGGGTATAGAGAACTGAGAGTAAGGAGATAAACATTGAATGTATTGTATATATACAATACCCAGAGTATATATACTCTGGGGACTAAAAAAAAAAAGAAAACACATACCTCAGCGAGCTCTGCCGAATTGGAATTGAGGGTTTCGTCTCTAGGTGGGTGGAGTTGCACCTTTCTTGCATCAAGAAGGGTGCAACTCCTTGTTTGAAAACTTTGTTTTAGAAACTAGAAGTGTTAATATTTCGCAAACAATTAAATCTAAGTATAGTAGATGCCATACAATTATGTCTAGAATTAGTCGTAAAATCTAAAAATGTAAAAACATTCTATATTAGGTAAATTAGTTTGACATACGTAGCATTATTTTTATCCACACTGCAGATTTTTTTCTAAAAAAATGTATGTAATAATATAGACGTGTCCGAGCGATTCTTGATCAAATAAGTGGTATTCCATACAGAAGGCTGATCAATTTCTTTATCACAACTCTTTATGTGGCCAAACAAATCTTGAATTCATATTCATTTGGATGATGGTATTTTTGTTGTACCCAGGTTGGAGAGGGGGGGGCAACTGATTTGTACATGTGAAGTAATGTACATTGTGAAATAGAAATGTTCGTGTTACGTGCAATTTGTACATTTTTTAACTAGAAGAATTTCATTTTTACTTCTATATACATTTCTAAAACAGGTCATATACATCATAAGGGTCATTCGGGACATCAAGGTTGTGACTGCCATAAAGGTCATACAAGACATTACGGTCATATTGATCATAGAATTTATATGCATGAGCTAATAAAGGTCGTATGTACAGGGGGGGAGGGGGTTTTTTGGGGGGGGTGAAAGGGGACAGGGAGAGGGGGGGAGAAAAAAAACCCCCCCCCCCCCCCCTTTTTTTAAAAAAAAAAAAAAAAAAAAAAAAAAAAAAAAGGGATTTTTTTTTTTTTGGGTTTTAAAAAAAAAAAAAAATTTTTGGGTTTTTGGGGGGGGGGGGGGGGGGGGGTGGTTGGTAAAAAAAAAAAAAAGGGGGTAATTTTGGCAAGCCCCAAGCCCTTTGGGGGGAAGGGGATATTTTAAAAAATTT
>JAPWTK010000361.1:45000-345000 GCA_029963805.1 Aromia moschata | reverse complement strand
TCCAAATACCATTAAACTGTCTTTAAATAATTTCATGATACAAATGCTATTGATTTAGATTTTATTTAAAATAATAGCTCAATGGTCATATTAAATTTCGGGGGTATAAAAAAATCATAGCAGGCCACGGTGCTGCACCTTAAAAGCGACGATAACAGATGAATGAAGCAGTTTTTGATGCCCTTTAAAAGAAAACAATTTAATCGATTACGGTGAAAAATTATAATTATATGAGTTTGTACTTAAATAAAAGAAGACATTATGTATATTAAATCAATCTTTAAAATTTCGTAAGTATAACATTTCTAAATTTAAAAACAAATCTAGAGAATTAGTTTGGAGTTTGAACAGTTCTCAAAACATTTTGTGCCGACGTTATGTCTAATTTGCCCAGACTTTACCATAATTTAATTTGTTTTAATGATATAATTAAAAATGTTGAATTAATTTAATTTATTCCCTTCCTTTGAAGCTACACAGTGTGTCCGAATTGGTGATAGATGTATTGCTATCTTAGAAACTATAAGATATAGATTTTAAGTTTTATTTAAGTCACAGCTATTCTAAGTTTCAGAAATTGAAGGAATGAAAAAAATGAAATAAAAAATCAAATTTCGAAAGAATTACGAAATATGGTAACTAAGGTTTTTGTATTTACTTTATGATTAAGAAAAAATAAATTGGCAAATATTTTGTAAGCCGTCCCTAAGATCATCTCGGAAGTTTTTGGTCACAAGATTCGTTAGAATTTTTTTCCTACCACAGCATTCTGTTTAAGTATAATTATCCCTTAAAATGTGTATGGCGTATGTACTATTGTGAACAAATAAATGGACAACCTGGGCTCCTATCCGCCAATCCGTGTTAAGAAGCAACAGTTATATTTTATATTATATTTATTTACTTGCAATGAGCTATCTTAAGAGCCTATAGATCATTTCGTTGGAAACATGACCGGCCAAATGGCAGTATGTATCCTATTACAGCAGCCACCCATTACTATGTCGCATCCTATCATCATACGTTATTCACATCATATGTGTACAAAAATGGTACCAAACATATGCTTTCTTAAAGTGTGATACGTCTTTTTTGTCACATGATGACATTTATGTTAGTAAGGTTCAAGTTAAAAATGTGCAACGTCCCTGGGTCTATTGCCCTCCTGCCATAGCCATGTATACATATGTATGTTAGCCCAATCAACGGGGAGAAAACCGGTCACTAATTGTTATCAGCAAACAAAAAATATGGTCGTATAGAGAAAAAAATTCTAAGAAAGATAGCGTTTTTTGCGACTCGAGTTTTAATGGCGAACATAACCAAAAAAAAATCGGCAAAAAAAGTCAAAATAACGAACCGGTTTTTTTCGACAACTTTTTTACTTTTGGCCGTTGCATATTTGAAAACTGGCATTCAAAACACGCATTTAAAAAAAATGAAGGTCCTACGACCTCAGGGAGCAGAGATAATTTTTTTTTAAGCTGAGGAAAAGATAATTTTGCGAGCGCGATCGATTTGAAAACGTGTTTAGTTTTCGATGCGCCCAAGCGGAGTGTCCGTCCACTCTGTCGCCGTGTGTTGGCTAGCGCGTGCCGCACCCAACGCTGTTCTTTCGCAAACAATTATGTCAACTTAATCTATGCGAAATGATTTGAAATATTATTTTAAAGAAAGTAAAAGTCTTTGAGATCTATTTCGTGTAAAAATGAAGTCAATCGGACGTATACACCGCTGTCAGGAAAAAAAATAATTATCTCGGCTCCATGAGGTCGTAGGACCTTAATTTTTTTTTAATGCGTGTTTTGAATGGCAGTTTTCAAATATGCAACGGCCAAAAATGTGAAACTAAAATTAAAAAAGTTATTCGAAAAAAACCGGTTCGAAAAAATGATACAATTTTACAACGCATTTTTTTTATGCAAAAAATTAAATAAAAGCGATTTGGTTTTTTAATAGCATGTAAGTACAAGTCTTCGCGAATAAAATGAGCCCACGATCGTTTCTGTACGATCATTTTTGCCTCTGTGAAAGCTGAATTTTGAAAACGTCTTTTTTTTTTAAATCGTTATAACTCGAAAAAATAAAACTTTTTTTGAATTTTTGAAAAAAAGGGTCATTTTTCGCTTGTCTTGGGCTGTATTTCTGGTTAACAAGAAGTCTGTTCAAACAAAATTAGAATTTATACAGCAAAAATACGAAAACGCGAATTTTGACGGTTTTTTTTATTTTTCTGAAATGTTTATGAACCGATTTTTCCGTTTCGATCTCATTCGACGCGCATTTTTAAGACCTACAACTTTCTAATTTAACTTTCTTGTGTAGGACTTGAAGCTTTTTTTTTATTTGCAAAAAAAAACGTTTTTTTGACTTCTGCGGATTATTTTGGTTATGTTCGCCATAAAAACTCGAGTCGCAAAAAACGCTATCTTTCTTAGAATTGTTTTCTCTATACGACCATATTTTTTGTTAGCTGATAACAATTAGTGACCAATTTACATGGGGGCTTTCACTCGTTGATTGGACTATGTAAGCGTCACCCTAATGCGTACAGAGCAGAATGAAGGGGAATTGAAAAGTTAACTTCTATCTTGAGTAGACGCCACTACAGCCTAAACATGAGGTGGTAACCAATCATTATCCGATTGCTAACGCAAGCGCATAGCTATAGGAGTCGCACACGTGCAGTTTTTAGAAGCAGGTCCGGCTCGGAATCGTTTCCGAAATAGATATCATTTCATAGAACCTCGAAATATACAAAACACTTTTAAACAGATAAGACCCCAGCATGTAGTGTGTGTCGTGTTGCGCGGTGAATGAATCCGTTAGAGTCAACACTTGAAATGAACTGTTGTGTGACGTCATATGTCACACAAGGTTACGTCAGACCACTGGGACCTTTTATGTTTAAAAATACTTTACATACCTACCAGTTGATAGATTAGAAACCTCCTACGGGTACATACATATAGATATTTTACTTATCTGTCTAATTAAAAAAAAACTGGACGTTTTCCACGAAACATCGAACTACTACTACGAAGTATTGAAGTTTTAAAGAAAACTGAACAGTTCTAATCTTCTCCTGAAGATGCCAACTTAGTTGGCGAAACGCGCGTCGAGAAAAGTATAGTAGTGCGGTGTTGGAAAACGTCCAGTTTTTGTTTCTACGCCGAAGGTTCGAGTACCCACTCCAGGATGTCTAATTTTACATTGAACATTACTATTATTGAACGTTACATCTAGTATTTCTACGTGTTTACTTATTTCTATAGATTTGAACTTTAGATAGTTAGCTCCCGAGTAAGTTTATTCGAATATTCATTATAGTGTTATGATGTATTTTCTGTGAACTGTCGCTTTGCAATAATAGTCCGAGTGTCCGAGTTGAATAATAGTCCTGCGTCCGACTCTGCATCGACTCGCTGGAAGTTTGAATGTTCGTAGTTTGTGCCTTGTTTCGCTGTTGTCGCATCAACATAATATATTGTTATATACATAATAAATTGTTTCACAGCTCAGCTGTTTAAAGTAATATTCGCCGTTTAAGATAGTTCCACAGTAGTTAAGTTGAAAAAAGATAACAGTTAATTTTATCATACGCCACACGGTCTGAAAATGAAATTGGCTTATATTGATTGATCGTACGTCAATGCATTTTTATAAACATAGGATTTTTATAAAAACCTATTATGCAGAGTTACAGTTAAATCTAGATTTTTGCAAAAAATCTACGTCTAGATTTTTGCTAAGAAGGGGGGCTGGTTTGTTGTACGTATCTAAATTCGCCTAACTGACATAAAAATGTACCATTTAATACGTATTTAGTATCCACCTATGTACGCAGTATGGTAACTCTTACTGTATATAATACTACATATGTTGTAGGCCAACAACTAGTGATTACATTCAACCCCTTTAACATCTACGGGTTTTTACTTCTTGTTTTCATTGAGTGTATGATAAACGTCGTTGAGCGGATTAATCTAGGTAATTCTTTTCTGTGTTTTGGGTTTCTGCCCAGTCTTGAAGTGTTGCTTGGCTGACCTGATTGTATACCAAGTTACTTGGTATAACAATCAGGTCAGCCAAGACTTACTTGGTCCAAGTAAGTCTTATTCATCTTGTTGACGATCCCTCTCTGACAAAGGACACAGCAATTTCATTGCCGTCCATACACTGTCAATTTATTCATCTCGCCATTTGGGTTAATGCCTTTTGATTGTTCCATATTATATTATGTTTGATATGATTTTATTCATATACTGCATGACTATCAGAAAAAAAATGTTTTGTTTCTTGGGATTCATATTAGTAGTATACTTTCATCTTTCATCTTCAAACAAAAAAGTTGTCCTGTTTTGCATTTAAAGAAACTAAACAAGAGCATCGCGAATGAGCATAAAACCAGTTACTTTTAACACTAGTGTTGAACGTAACTTTTACTGAGTTATTTTCTTATAAAAATATCTATACCATTTTTAATCCATTGAACTGACGCCATGAGCACAACTTTTAATGACGGCAGTAAAAAAACGTTATGACTAAGATGAAACTGAAAAAATCTATTTCATCCGATTTGTATAGGAATTACGTGAGAGAATGTTAAAAATGTTATTAAATGGGTCGGCTATATTACATTGTTTACCCTTGCAAACTTCCTGGTTCGTGTTTATTTTGTTTTTCTTTTTCTTTTTTTTTTGAAAATCCAATTTAGCTTTAATTTTTTAACGTAATGCTATTATTATTGCGAGATAATCGAATCTCTAAATAGGTACCTAATAAAACAACAACCTTCGAAAAAATCCTTCTCAATGAAGGATTTTTCTACGAAGTGAACTTTTACTAATTGTAAGTATCAGAAGCGTATCAAGGTATTACGGTTACTCATTGCTCATTAACTCTCCGAACTGTTAAATCTACTTCTAAATTGTTTAAAATAGTCACCCTCTATTTTACAATAGAGGGTCTATTATTATACAAATCTATATTACAATGAAATTATCATTCTGGTCTCAATGCCATTCAAAAAAATAAAAAAGGGAAAAATGAAAAAAAAAACATATTTTTTTCAGCCAAAAGTATGTCAGTACCTATATATTCAAACAACATATAATTTGATATTTGTTGAACACATTTGATATTTGTTTTTATAAATCCCAACGAAAATAAGGATAAATTTGCCTCAGAACATAATCACTGGACGTTATTATCACATTAAAGTTATTTAAAGATAAAATGCAACGAACCTTTTTAATGACAGAATAATGCCTCAACATTCCCACATGTACTGTTAGAAGATGTAGACAGATAAAGAAAACATTTCCTACTACTCTTGATCAGCAGCTGTAATATTAATTACATAATAAAATCCTTATTCCAAGATAACTGATAAATTTAACGCCACGGTAACCACTAGATGGTAATCGGCAGGCAGCTATCAAAAATGTATATTCATATCGTAAAACAACAGATATATAAAGAACTCATGGGGATTACCGAATTTTTGGAGCATAAAATCGGGTCTCCTTTTTGGATTGGTTAATATTCAGCATTCTTGTCCAGCTTTTACTTTCAGGCAACTTATTAAGAAAGCAAGTGATGCATATAATGTCAAATCAGAAATGATATTTGAAAAAGAAAGCATAACAATGTAAAAATGAAAGTTCAAGTTTTATTTCTATTCTCCCCATTTATGTTGGTCATATTTTCTAAATCTCATATTGTCTATTTCCTTCGTAATATAGTAATAATGCCACATTTGATTAGTTTTCACATAGTAAAATCGATTCTGAAGACATGGACATTCATTTTCTTCTAATGGATGTTCAGTGTAGGGTTTTGATATTATATCGTTTAAAAACGCCTTTTAGGGAATATGGATGAATAAACAAGTTAAAAAAAACTGATTATTATTAAACTGATTATTATATTATTAAAATAAAACCAAAAGATTTCTATAGTGTAAGAAAAAATAGGATTTACCATTTAAAAAACATATAACAAGAGCT
The DNA here is from genome assembly GCA_029963805.1 of Aromia moschata. Classification (NCBI taxonomy): domain Eukaryota; kingdom Metazoa; phylum Arthropoda; class Insecta; order Coleoptera; family Cerambycidae; genus Aromia; species Aromia moschata. Next base: position 338,989 of record JAPWTK010000361.1, on the reverse strand, counting down.
ACACAAGTCACTCAAAAATATTTTTTCTTTTTTCTTTAATAATTTCACAGTAATAACTTCATTACTTCAAATTCGAGAATAAATATAAAGTCATACTTTAACATTTTTTATTTTACAAAAATTTTAGTTAAAACAATATTTTAATTTCTACGGAAAATATATAAATCCGCCATCTTTATCGGAAATATTAAAAATTGGAATGTGTCGCAGCGAAGGGAGAGGGTAGATTTGGGTGGTTTTTTGTAAAAATTTGTTTTCGCTTAAACTTAAAATCTCGACGTTTCAGAAACTTTAGGCCTATTTAGCCAACAAATATTTTAAAGAAATGTTTCATCGATATTTACTTCTACTTCAGTACGTGGATGTGGAAGTAATAGTTTCCCATATGAAGAGAACTGTCTCGGACACACTGTATGTACGCTTACGGTGCACATATTTTAATGGTTAATTTATAATTTCCCTGATTATGCCTTATATAAAAGTATAAGTAGGTATGTTATACTCAGAGTACAAGCTTGATAACCCGATGCTTGGTTGTCCGAATGCTCAGTAATCTCAGTTTTCAGCAATCTAGTAGAACTCTATAATTCGACATACTCGATAATTCTACAAGATATCTGTAATAATAATTTCCACAGTTTTTGAGATAATATATTATAATAATAGTTTTTAAGATAATAAAAATTTGAAGAGAGCAACATACATGAGAAAAAAATGTATGGTTCTTTGACACGTTTTCGTTGACGGTGAAACCGGAAGTAACCTCGACTTTGGATATTTAAATGCAACACCCTTTCTCTTACCGTGTAGATTCATTACATTGATTTGAGAGCTTTCACAGCATTCTAGTTGCAATTTTAAAAATGGGTTTAAAGAAATCAAGCAAGCATATTCTTTTCTGAAACAATATACTTATATAGTCGCCGTTTTCCAAATATATAATATTACATGGTACATAATATACCGAGTATTCCCAGATCTGGTACCGCAGTCTTGTAAACTTCCTTAATCTTAAGTTTTCGAAAAAATATTCTGACAAAAAGTTTTACTTATAGTGAAATGCCATATGCAAATATAAAGTTTCTCTTAAGTGAAGTGCCTTTATTTGTTATTTCTGTAAAAAAACTTTATCTAGCAAAGTTATTGCAAATTAAAGGAGTAATTCAATACGACGTTTGGTCAAAAAAACAACAAGAATCGCATTTGATACGAAATACGCTTCACAATTTTTTAACTATTTTATTTTTTGAGTAACTAAAGACCAAAATTAAGTCATGTAAGCTTAAATAGTTTTCAATTCCTCATATACTGATAAGATCACTTCTTCAGTAACTGTTGGTGGCAACAGCTTTCACGTTTTTTTTGTTGTTGTAATAGCTCAATGTTTAAATCGTTGACATAGCTGGTTTGCTTTAAATATCCCCATAACAAATAATATAATGGGGACATGGGGCCCGTACAGGCCAAGAAGCTGTTGGCCCATAGCGGCCCATCCACTTATTTGGAAAGTGATCATTCAGCTAGCTTCTAACTCGAAATGGAGAATGTGCAAGATATCCGTCTTATTTGAAAATTAATTTCCTTTTTTAAAACTCATTCTCTAGTTTCGCCGAAACAAAATAAATCAAAATTTTAATATACGAATTTTGATTGACCATAATATTATCTTCCAAAAATAGGGTCAAATTGTTCTGAGGTACATTATACCACACAAAATAATTATTTTCTTAATTTTTTTTATATTTGTAAATTGTAACATTTAATACAATTTAACTCATTTTTGGGCACCCGTTCTTGTGAATTGGGAAAATCATGTTGAACTTTTTTTTAATAAGTGTATAATAGTTTACAATAACTGTACAATAAACATTGAATCTCTTTCCATAAATTTTGTCTACAGTTACTCATGTAATAAAATAGTTAATAAATAGTGTGTTCTACTTTTTGTCTAATGCAGTTTTAGTTTTTTTTTAAACAAAATCCGTATTTAAACACTCCTTCAGTTTTTAAACAACTTTGTTAAAGTTTTTACAAAAATAAAAAGTAAAAGCACTTCAGAGAATTTTTTCAATTTATTGAACACCCTGTACATTTTATCACAAGTTTAACTGCTGCCTATGGCATCTCAGAATTAGCAAAACTTTTTGTCAAGAATTATGTTTTTTGAAAAAATTAAAATTAAGTTTACAAAAGTGATATACACCGGGTACATATATAAATATAGGGGGACACACGGTATAATAACAATAAACGTACTATTATGCTTAGAATAGTCCCCGTTATCCGTTATCCAAAAATATAATAATATATAGGGTGTTGCATTTAAAATTCCAAAGTGGAGGTTACGTCCGGAGAAACCAGAAGTAACGAAAATGTGTGAAAGAACCAGAAATTTGCTTTTTCTCATGTATTTACAAAAGTATTGGTGACCTCAAACCCGGATTACAGTTAGCGCCATCCTTGTCTGGTGCCATATCAAAGACAAAAAACAAAATTGACCTATTAGAGCATTTTTACAAAATTGTGTATTTTTCAAGATATCAGATTTATTACATACATTTTTTATATACTTATGTGTATAATCTTATAATAGGCTCTATTAATAAAGGTCTTCTGGAGATCACGAAAAATGTACATCACGAATAAACATGAGCAAAATGATTATATGGATGACGTATGATAACTTTTGTCCATTTGTCTGTGACTTATAAGTAATAACAGCTTTTTACCTTTCCATATTTAAACTTTTTTTTTAATTAATTTCTTCTTTAATAAAAACGCTTATTGCATTCAACACTTAACTATAGTCAAGATTAAATTGAGTTGAATGCTTGTGATCATTAAAATTTAAGTACTAAAGCGTTATTTACATAGTGTTGTTTTTGAGTCAGATGGCATTGATTTTAGCCTTGTAAAAATTAAAATGCGCATTACAAACGTTATTTTATTATTCTATCATAGCTAAATAATTAATTTTATCATACCAGGATATGATATAGGTGGTTTGTCAATGTTATCTATTAGAATGGTTTTAGATGATGACTAACTCTGAAGACTTCTATTCCTTCAATGTTTAATCAGTCTCACTTTAATTTGTATGCATTTCGCTAATTAATGCTAGTAACTATATCGTATTGTTATCCTGGTATGTTTCAACGATATAGTCTATTTCAATGATAAAAAGGTTAAAAGTCATAAATACACCTACTGTTTTGAGATATCGAAACAAAAACCAATGTCGCCAAGCTAGAGGCATATTGGTTTTCAGTTATTATTATTTTAGAGCTGTAGTTTAATTATTTGGCATCTGCAAAACATATCGACAGCATTAAATACTCGTATTTTTATTACTAAATGTGTAGAAAGTTGACTAAATGAATATTTAAAAGAGGAAGTAAATATTATATTATAAATTAATCTATTAAACAATTAATTATTTAATTTATTACACTCTAAATGTTATATGCTAAACGATATATAGCCCAGCATAGGCAGAATATAAAAAAATAGATTGATGACTTAATTAATTTAAACACTATGAGATAAAATGCCTGATTATCTTACCGAACACTTACCATTGACCTGTAAAAATTTGCTTTAAAAAATCAGTTTGAAAAGTAAACAACGAAGTGATAACTAAGTAAAATACACAGTCATTTCCCATTTGCTATGAGATAATTTTAACCGAAAACTTTACTTTCTAAACACACATTTTATAAAAAATACTGAAGATAATTGTGGCGGTTGAAATAGTTATTTGTATATATTGTAATAACAGTATATCAATAACCGAATCTAAGTGATCTAGTTGTAAATGTTTTTTAGTCTAGTTTTTTGCAAGAGACTGGATTGCCGTCTAAAATTAGCGTACACTTGTTCTATAAATAAACTAGATTTATAATGCATAATATACAAATAATTTTCATATCCTACATTACATAATATTGGTAAATGAAAGAGTCAAAAAATTCTTATTTTACTACATTAAATTTACTATTTGACCTTCCATCTACAAATAAAAATGAATGAATGAATCAGTGATTTCAGCGCATGGAAATGATAAAGCAAATGACAAATTTGAAAATATTGCTAGTACTCTATTTCCAATTGAAAATATGTAGAAAAAAGCAAGGTTGTCAGATATATTTTCTAAAATTGCTAAGCTCACTATACAAGTATACTTCATACTTCAGTAAACTGTTAGTTCGTGACGTTCTTAGAAAGCTAGTTTTGAAATATTTAAAAAAAATACATAGTTATAAATGTATTAGTTAGCATTAAAATAAAGCGTTTAAAATTGCTGGAAAAAATAATTATAAATTAAAACAACTTTATGTATGTTACTATACTTAAGAAAATTTTGAAGAGCCGGCAACGCGATGCCAGTAACACCGATGCCGGCAACCAGCAAATGTCGACCAGTATACAATAGGATTGCTGTATATGTAATACATCCAAATATTTATTCGGTCCACTGTGCCATAAATTTTTTTACGACGCCGTTAAAATGATTTACGACTTTAGAAATTCCACGTGTTTAAGGCGCCAGTGACGTGTATTTCAGCTAGGTTTATTAACACAGACAATTTTTTGAGCTTGTCTGGCTAAATGAGCATTATTTACAGCAAATTATATTACAAATATTAAGAGTTTTGTATGCAAGCTAATTTTAATATCCTATATTGATTTGAATGAAAAAAACTAAATAGAATTTTAGTTTTAAATCCAACTAGACCAAACATGTTTAGAAACGTACGTATTTTAACTATAAGTATAAACGTACGTATATTTAACTTTATACCGGCTGTCTGATAAAAAACGCCGCGAGCCATAACTCCGTTATTTGTAGCCTGATATTAAAAAACAAAAAAAACATACGAAAAGGCTCTAAATGAACTATAAGGGAGGCTACTGCAGTATTTTTCAACTTTTTTTTCTTAAACGCGATAGTCAACATTTTTTTTTTTAAATGGCAAAATAGGATTTTTTTCTGTAAATAAATTACTATGCAAATTTGTTTTCTGAATCCAACGATGTATAACAAATTGACTTTTGTGAAACATTTTTTTTTCTGCTAAGCTTATTTAAAAAAAATAACCTAATGCAGCGAATGACATAAAGTAGAATGCGAAAAAAGACTGGGACGCGGACGCCGAAATGACAATTATTTGCTTTATTGTATTATTTTTTGTTTTCCACGGCATAAGTGATTAGATTAGTCCAACTACGTTTGGAATCAGTTAGTCGGTAGGACGCCGATTGCGATAATGACAAAAATTTTGGCACTTTTTTCTCAATAAACTATGCAATAGATCTGAAAGGACAGGTCTTTCTTTTTTCAAATGCCGCTGAGTTTGCTCGAAAATCTTTTCTTCTTGATATATCGCATTTTGAAAATTTTGAGTTTATATCGTATTTTACACAATTACGGTCTTTTTTTTCAATTACGGTCAATTTAGGTCTTACATTCGCTTTGCATATGTAAGACCTAAAAATTTCAAAATGCTATATCTTGATGAAAAAAAAAGATATTTGAGCAAACTCAACGGCATTCGGGAGAGAAAGACTTGAACTTTAAGATCCTAAACACAGTTTTTTGAGAAAAAAAATTTCGCGATGATACATAACCTCAAATATAGGCAAAAATAGCGTTTTTTGCACTTTTAGGTTAGGATATTTAAAAAACTTGACGTGATAGAGCAATTCTGAGGCCGGATGAAAAACACCATGAAAATCTACATACCTACATTTACCTATAACATTATTAAGTGCATATATTGCATTATAAATGGAGTGGGATATATTTTTCTTGTAAAACATTACCTGCATTAACAGCTTTTCACAAGAAAATGGATCTTCTGAAATCCGTTTATAACGCAATATATTCACATGCGTATTTATATTAATTTATACCTAAAAGTATGTATAAAGATATCTATGGTAAAAATAGGAGATAATAATAATAAACAGATATTCAAAAGTCACACAGAAACATTTTTTTTGGTCTTCGTTAATAATTTCACAGTACAATATTCGATTAAGTATATACAAAGAAAATAAATGTCAAAAACAAGCCATATTTTCGTTTCCAACGCTTATTTTGACAATTTTTGTCACACAAAATTTTTTAATAACTTTAATAACTAGTTTTGATGTTTACGAAAAATTTAAGTAAGTCGACCATCTTTACTCGAAATGTCAGAAATTCGTTACACTTGCACTTGATGTGATGTATAGGGTCCAGAAATGTGTGCCATAACGTAGGGTCGGCACTATAAAACTCTATGATAATTAAAGTATAAACGCCTTATAAATTATATGTATTTAAGTACATGTATTTCTTGCCCCTGCATGTGTATGTACGCCACTGAGCGATCCTACCAAGGCGCCGGGTCTGGCGTATGCGCGTTGGTACGCCTGTCCAGTGCGGGAGCGCTGGGTAGTTAAATGCAGTGTACCATGCGCGAGAGCAAACTTTCCGAACCCTAGTGATGTTTAAAATGCCTACAAGCAACAAGCATACGTAACACATCCCAATTTAAAAAAATGTAGTCCTGCAGATAATAAAACGACAGAATGATACATGGTGTCATGAATGAATGAATACGAAAAGTGGGCGGGAAGACCCATGCACTTAGGCCGCCTGACGGGCCCATTGTGCACCCACATTCCATGAGTGTTCACCCAGGTATGCCGACCTCTCTAGCAAAGGCGCATATTTTCCTGGGGTGAATCCTCTTAACATCCTCTGGGTTCAGAACACAGCTCCCAAAGTGCCGTTCTCTGACCCTTGCAATTGCAGGGCAGTCTGTGAGGATGTGAGATGCAGTCTCCTCATCCTCCATGCACCATCCACATTCAGGATCATCTATGACCCTTATCATGTGGAGGTGCCTTTTTTAAGGTGACAGTGGCCTGTAAGGAGTCCTGTCACCGTTCTAATGTCTCTTCGGTTCATACCCAGGAGACTTTGAGTTAATCTGAACGAAGGCCCAGTAATATGGGCCTTCGCCTGCCTCATACCCGGGGCTTCTTGCCATGATTTTTCGAACTCCTTGTTTAGGAGCTCTTTCATGGTTGAAACCCCCATTGAATAGGGGACCCCTAATATAGGTTCAGGTCCTATGGGGTACCCTATTGATCCTAGTCTGGCCAGTCTGTCGGCCTCTTCATTTCCCGGGACACCTGAGTGTCCCGGTACCCATGTGAGTATCACTCTGTTACAACTGGCCAGATCATTTAGAATCTTTTTACAGTCAAGGACGAGTCGCGATTTGACCTTGCTGGATTCAATAGCCATCAAGGCCGCTTGACTGTCCGTGCATATTTGAATCGTTCTCCTTTTTGGAGCCGTCTTTAGGATTTCCATCCCGCATGCTAGGATAGCATATATTTCCGCCTGGAAAACGCTAGCATATGACCCGAGGGCAAAAGATAATTTTGTCCTCGTGGTTTTGCCATATACTCCCGCTCCGGCCTTATCGCCAATTTTGGAGCCGTCTGTAAACCAGATGATTCCATTTTGGCATATAGTGTTATTTGTGTTATCCCAGTCATCTCTACTAGGGATTTGGATCCCTAGTTTTGGACTGGGACAAATGGTAGGCTCCACACTGTCCTGTAACATAAGGAGTACTGGACAGTTTTCCGTAGCCTTGTTCCATATTGTGGCGTGGCCAGTAGTTTGTTCCTCGCCTATCCAATGGCCAAGTCCGGTCAGTCTGTAAGCCGATCTCATGGCCTCATGTTCAATCACCAAGTGCAAAGGAGGCAGCCCCGTCAGAACCTCTATGGCCCTACTTGGGGCTGTCCTCATTGCACTAGTGATGCCTAGACAGGCTAGTCTTTGAACTTTATCAAGTTGCTTTCTAGCCTTATCCGTTCTTGTTCCTGGCCACCAAACGATGGCACCATAGGTAATAACGGGGCGAACTATGGCCGTGTACATCCAATGAAGAATCCTCGGCCTAGTCCCCACGTACACCCGAAGGCTCTTCTACGCGCCCATATGGCTGAGGTGGCCTTCGTGGTGCGATTTGCTATATGCTCGTTCCAGTTCAACTTGGAGTCTATTGTGACTCCAAGGTACTTAGATGAGCTTTTGTATGGAATGACCTTTCCCGCCAGGGTAATCTCTGGCAGAGGCCCCAACTTACGCTTCCTGGTGAAGGTAACCAGGTCAGCCTTTTCGGGGTTAACTCTTAACCCCTCATCCAGACACCACCTTTCGACCACTTGGAGGGCCTCTAAACACCCGGTCATTGACACCCGGTATATATTCGAGAATATTTCAAGATAATTAGACTTTTTGGAATATTTACGCGTTATGTCGAGATCTGACTTGATTATTATTTTTCTTTGGTTATCTATATGTACATAATTCGTAGACGCTTCTAGATATTAACGTCAAATTTAATACACATTGCAATAAAAAAGTGCAAATATATAGATTTACATTGTAATAGGTCAGTTGCTTTTAACCACTACGAGGAGGGAGCGAATATCCTCCAAAAAGAAATTTTAAGAATGCAATATATCTACCAACATATAATTAAGTCTATATTAGTTACTTTCAGACAATTTATCGTACAATGTTTTGTATACTCAATCAGAATGGCAGATGGAACAAAAAATGTGAAATTAGATATTAACTAATCTACTAAAACTTACTATTAAATTAATTATTCATATGTAGTGGATCACTTGGTTAAAATTAAAATAACTTTTATCTTAGTGTAAGACAATGTAGATAAATAATTATATCGGCTGGTAAAATGAATTTACATGTCACATAAACACGTAATTATTTTTTAACAAATACGCTTAAAAATTCGTATATAACATATTCTTTTTTCGTCTACTTCAACGGTAATTACGACCCAACCCACGTAACAAAGTAATATAGTGCAACTCTAACAAAAACGCATGTTTTTTTGTTTTCGGTTTGCCGTTAAAGTACAGTAAGAGACATAACGGCGTATCTCATGCGTGTCGATGCGAACCAGGTCAGATTGAGAGCGAAACAATATTTTTTTGGGATCGCCGTCTGGGCTGACCACTTAATGAAAGTCACAAAACTTTCTTCACTTTCGCCGAAAATGTAATAATATGGTAATAAACGCTTAATAGCGATCCGCGGAAAGGTTATACACGGTCGGTAAAAAATGCCGCGGTGACCTACTCGGATCCTTTCACTAAAAATGGATAAGAATTTTTTTGGCATATCTGTCTAATCTAAGGTGAGAGCAAAGAAAAAAAATGTCAAAAATCATTTTGTCAATTTATAAGCAGTCAAATTAGAATTTTGTAAAGTAGTCTTTTTTATTGGTAATTAGTATTTTTAGTTCTTAATGGTTTGTATAAGGTGGAGCTCTCACTTTGCATAAAATGAATATATCAATAATGGCAACCTACAGAATGAGATAATTACCAAAATATTACATTTTATTAATATAAACGCAAAACAATAGTAACACAAATTATTACACAATAAAAAACAGATTTCATTTATTTGCCTTAATTTACGTGAAAATATAGAATGATATATTATTGAACCATTTTATCTACTTAATACCAGTTTATTTAATAATAGATACCTCCTACCTAATCAAGGGCGTAGCCAGGGGGGGGGGCGATGGGGGCGATCGACCCCCCCCAAAGGGTCAAGTAAAAACCGAAATACTCGGGGGAATGCGGTTGCCCTTGGTTGTAGTGACCTTTTTTTTTTTAGGTTATTTGTTTGAACTGCATTGAGCGCCCCCCCCCCCCCCAAAGATAACTACTTTGTACATAATACGATCGAATACAGTGTCATTACATAATACGCAAACTTATTATAAACAACACAAACAAACACAATATTCTAATATTAATATAAGGGTTGATACATGCTTTAAGTGTGCAAAATTTTAATTTAAAATTGTTTTAATCCAAATGAAATATTACACATGTATGTAACTTGATTTTATTTAGTTTTATTATAGCTTATACACGGTGTCAATTTGAAAACGAACAGCATTTAATATTGCCTAAACTAATGACAATAACAAAATTTGGCGAAACACGTCAATTTACATATCAAGGGGGACAACTTTTGACGCATTTGTTATCGTATTAATTTCAACCCTCTAATCCCCAGGGCACCTACCCCTCAAATTTTAAATGGCAACCCCTATTTCTTTGGCCATTTTTGAGTTTCTTGTACAATTCTAGATAAGTCCCATATTTATTTTTTGTCAAAATTGAGGTAGTTAACCTCATGAATGTGTGGAATGTATTTAATTTCTAACTTGAAATAATGCAACTTTTAAAAGTATGTGTTTGATATTATAGATGTAATAGACTGGTTCGTTTGAAAATAAATGTAATTGTAATTTAGTGGAATGTATTTCATTAGCAATTGTTGACAATAATCAAACGGCAAAATAGCTGCGCTCATTTGCAATGTCTTTCGCAAACTGAAACTTGTCTCTTTTTCATCGAGTCTGTGATTATGGCGGCGCAGTGTTGCCGCTTATTACACAAAATATTAGATTATGAGAAATATTAATAAATACATAGTATAACAGTAGATATTAAAAAAACATAAAGAATATTAATTCTAACAGTATGATAATGCAATACTCAAATTCTTACCTTTATAATTACTTTATTAATTGTTCAAAATGGGTTCCATTGTTTTCTAAGCACAAGTACAGCCGATATTCAAACTGTTCGCGAACGTGTTGAAGAGTTTCAGGTAAAATAGCCCTACATTCTTGTACAATTCTTTGCTGCAGTTGTTCAATTGAATCTGGTTGAGTTTTTAATACAACTGATTTCAAATGACCCCATAGGAAGAAATCGAGAGGTGCCAGATCTGGTGACCTAGGTGGCCATTCAATGGGTCCTCTCCTACCAATCCACTGCTCCGGATAATGATTATCCAACCACTTTCTTACTGGTCGTACATAATGAGGGGGTGCTCCATCCTGTTGGAGATGCAGCAAATGTTCATCTAGAGCAAGATTTTCCACCTCATGAATTATAAGAGGCTCTATAGCTCTGTCTAACATTTCGGCATACATTTCACCATTTAGTTCACCACGAGGTTCGAAGACGGCCAAAAAATTTAAATAATTTCGTGTTTTATAGCGGTGAAATGTACAAAAACGACAAAATTTGGTACCTAGTTTTTCAACAAATATTTTTAAATGAATGGATGTGACTGACATGACGGGTCAGTGAATGTAACCCCTTTTAAAAGTAGCATTATGTCAATTTAGAAAATAAATACATTTCACACATTCGTGAGGTTAAGTACTTCAATTTTGAAAAAAAATAATTGAATTTATCTAGAATTGTACAAGAAACTCAAAAATGGCAAAAGAAATAGGGGTTGCCATTTAAAATTTTAGGGGTAGGTGCCCTGGGAGTTAGGGGGTTGAAAGTAATACGACCACAAATGCCTCAAAACTTATCCCCCTTGATATGTAAATTGACGTGTTTCGCCAAATTTTGATACTGTCATTATTTTAGGCAATATTAAATGCTGCTCGTTTTCAAATTGACACCGTGTATGTTTTGTGATTTTGGACAAGTCTAACATAAACACATACACAAATAAACCATTTGTTGATGAATTCATGTTATATGAATTTCATGTAACTGTAAGCATGGATAGGTACACTCAGTCTAAATATACCTGAAGCCGATATCGTTTTTCGTAAAATTGAAAGCTGATGTTTGGATGGAGCATTTTTATTTTAAGTCAATGTTATAGATGATTCATACCATAAAAAGTCGCGGCTTATGGAATTTTAAATGTTCGTTTACTTAAACATAATGGAGTACACACATCATAATGCATTAATTAGATCTAAACTTAAGACGAAACACAAAATGACTGCAGACACGGCGCAAAAAAATACATATATACAAAATTCTGATATCATTAAAAGTTTTGTATTGTTTGATAACACTGCTTTGTACACATTTACAACAAGCCATTCAAAAAAACCTCATCAAATCTGGCTATGAACGAGAGAGATAGAAACAGCGGTTATGTCCAACCAAAACTTTGTTGTTGTCAAACTTGACTTTGTGGTTGTCACAATTCTAAAATAAATAATCGAATTCATTTTTAATGAAGAACAGAGGCGTGTTCCACTTAAAATAATTTAGAAATATCAATAGAATCAATGGAAACTGAGAGAGATATATTCATTTCGACCATTTTAGCCGGTCACTAAAACATTTCCTAAATTTGTACCGGCAAACTGGAAGCGTCAATTGGAGACAAGGAAGTGGCAGACTCAGAATTTCGAAAAATGGTTTTGAGCTCCATCCATATCGTCTGCAATCCACATAAGAAATCTCCTCATCTCCACATAAGAAAGTCTGCAATCCACAAGTAAGAAAATTTTTTTACTGATGAAGTTTGGTTCCATCTTTCGAGCTATACTGACTCTCAGAATATGAGACTGGCGTACAGACAACCTTCACTTTTATATTGAAATTCCACCACATAAAAAAAATTGGACTGTGGGCAGCTGTGAGCAGAAGGAGGTTTGTTGTACCTATATTTTTTTAACGGAACACTGAATGCAGCTACCGTTTAGAAATCCTACCACCTCATGTACAAATGTGCATGACGACGAATTGTAAGGTTATATTCAATAAGATGGAGATCGTACGCATACTAATAGGGAAACAATTAATTATGTAGGCGAATTTTTCGAAGATCATATAATTAGTTTGGACACGCAGACCATATTACCCCCCAGACCTTGGGACCCTCTGTGATTTTTTGTTCTTTGGCATTATTATTATAAAATACAAAGAGTGGCGAAAGTAGGTACCGATTGCACAAATTTAGTAAAACCGATATAAAGAAGTTCTCACGAAAAAAAAAAAATAATACGTCAAAATTTAATTATAGGAAAATTGCATATTGTGACTGCCGTATCACCTTTCGATCGTCAACTGTTTCGGAGAGATGACGTCATCCTCAATTTTTTCAAATGGCAATCCCCTATTTTTGGTCAATTATTCAAATATTAACTGTAACATTAGAAATAAAATGCTCAGACCAATTGGTTCCCAAATTATCAAGCATAGATTTCTTGACAATAAGCAAGTTTATCTATAAATTCACAGAGTACATTGTGAATAATTTATTTAATTTCGCGCCGTATTCTGTTTAAATGATTTAAATATAAATTTATATCTGGTGATAGAAACTTTATCTTCAAATATCTCCAAAGAAAATAGTCCAGAGGCGTAAGATCTGGAGATATCGAAGGCCACTCTATTGGCCCTCCTCTACTAATCCAGCCTCCAGGAAAAAAAATACTCGAGTAATCATGAACAAGTTGAGCAAAGTGCGATGGTGCTCCGTTTTGGTGAAACCAGACAGCTGTGTTTAGTAGGTCGTGTTCATTTTCATCAGGAAAAAGATCTACGAGAACAGAAGATAACTCCCGTTGGAGAAACTTCCCTGAGGAAAAATAAATAATTGTCTCCTACAAGGATTTCTTCGAAAAAGATTGGGCCTAATACCTTATTGTTGATTATCTTAACTGAACAGACAAAACAAGGTAGTGGAGTACAAATAATCTACACTGGATGAAGGAGATTCACTCTCAACATCCATAAATGCTAAATATTTAGGCAGGAATAATCAACGATAAGGTAATAAGCTAAATCTTTTTTTTCAAGAAATCCTTACAGGAGAAAGATATTTAAAGTTTCTTCAATATGAATTAATTAATATTCTGTCCGGTTTAACCACTGTCTCGTTTAGCAAAAATGGCGCACCACGGAACTTTGCTCAACCTGTTCGAAATTACTGGATTGGTAGAAGAGGGCCAATACTGTGGCCTCTGAGATCTCCAGATCTTACACCGCTGGACTATTTTGTGAATGACTTTATTTGCACAAGTTTTATATTACGATTATTATTTACTGTTTATTATATAGTAATACAAATTATTTTTCTATTATCCTACACGAAAAATATTATTTTACAAATAATGTGTAACATAGATGCCAAAACTAGTTACAAACGCAACAGAAGACCTAAAACAAGTGCCTACATCCGAGAGAATGCTAATCTCGAGTCAGTCGTTAAACTCGATGTTTCCAGTTCGTAATTGTAATTATAATACGAGTATTTTAATTGAAAAGCACTTTATACAATAATGCCGAACAAAAACTAGGAAAATTTCTTCCTACGTAATTTAATTAACGATTATTATTGCAGGATAATTACGTGTTCCGAGTCATTTCCTTGAAATTTCTTTTTTGTTTCGAATGGAGAAAGTGTGCGCATTTAATTGTAATTTTATTTTACGACTACAAGAGGTAAAAATTGTATAGATATTACGAACGTTTTAGATTTATTCTAACAATGATCATACAGGGGAAGCTGTGACTAAACAATTGATTTTGTTTTCTTTGCCAGCAAAAGACGTATAAAATATTTTTAATTACTATACCATAGTAATTAATCCATAAAAAAAGTGTTCAATTTCAAAATGTAATGTGGTTTAACATGCAGCAAGTAACTATGATTTAATTCACTCATGTCACATAAATATCGGTACTTAAACATTTTTCCAAAAAATCGCTTAAAATGCGCCTATTTGTCTCTCTATTACCATTTGTTTTCTGTCACTTTTTAATGTTATAAAACCAAAAAAATCGGTTGAAACTTCGAATGAAACACTTTCTTTCGATAAAGGGTATCCCCCCATAAGTATGGTGAAATGCCACCCTTTTTTTTATTTTCTTCGCATGATGAAAGTGTTTCTTAGGGCTAATTATGAAAGGTAGACCGAATTTTAGGTCCAAATAATTTTCCTCTAAGCTAGGTATGGAAAAAACCCTGTTTTTTACGTTTTATTTTTTTTCTCGGTTTTTAACTGTCGAAAAAATCTGAAAAAATTCATGAATACAGAAAATATGATTTATGAATATTTTCAAGCTCATTCAAGGTCATTATGACCTCAAAAAAATTATTCAAACTTTAAAAATCCCATATCTTTTAACCAAAAAAAAGCTTCAGGCTCAGATTTTTAATATGTTATATTTTTAACTGTTTTTTACTACCTCAAATTTTTTTCAGATTTTTTTGAGTGGTGGGTCATTCCCAAAAGTGCGAAAAATCAATTTTTTGTCCCAGAAACGACTTAAAACGGCATAAAGTCATAATTTTATAGTGTCCTGATTTTTTGCTTGCACCAAAAGGATTCAAATGACTTCAAACAATTAAAAAATATAAAAACTACTAGTTTCCATAAGTGAAATTTTTTTTCTTACTATTTTTAGTGAACATATTTTTTAATTGTCCGTGAAACGACTTAAAACGGCTTAAAATCATCATTTTATAGTGTCCTGATTTTTTTCTTGCACTAAAAGGACTCGAATGACTTCAAACGATTAAAAAATATAAAAACTACTAGTTTCGATAAGTGGAATTTTTTTTCTTACTATTTTTAGTGAACATATTTTTTAATTTTTTGAAGCCATTTGAGTCCTTTTAGTGCAAGAAAAAAACCAGGACACTATAAAATGATGATTTTAAGCCGTTTTTAGTCGTTTCACGGACAAAAAATTGATTTTTCGCACTTTTGGGCATGACCCACCACTCAAAAAAAATCTGAAAAAATTTGAGGTAGTAAAAAACAGTTAAATAATAAAAATAATAATAATACTCACCCTATAATTACTCCGAAGAGTAACCCCTTAGGTCCTCTCAGGGACCTGTGCGGGAAGGAGTGGCTATTATTATTATTTGCCATGGCGCACTGGGAGCGACTTAAGATTATTTCGGTAACGCATTTGCTTTACAGTTCTGAGGAAACCCAGAAAACTCAGAACATTACCAAATCTAGGGCATGTGCGGTTGGATTGGCATCTATGCATCCACACCTATACACTAGTGTATTAGTGGTTGCATATCAAGCCCTGACGGAGAAAGCGAGACAATTAAAAATCGCTACCCCGGCTGGGACTTGAACAACGCGCACAGAGGTATCGCGACTGGAAAGACGGCGCTTTAACCCACTCGGCTACGAATTTTTCGTAGTCGTCGATTTTTTGTATCGAAAAAATTCACATAATATACTATATACTTCATTATGTATTCGTCGAGATCGGTTGCACGTTTTAGGGCCCAACAGTAGTCCAACTGACGCTAACATGTTTGGGGTCCATTTTCCACTATACCGCTCCTCCATTTGTGCAATTTGCTGGTGAAATATTTCGCCGTGTTCGTTTGAAACTGCACCTAAATTGTCAGGGAAGAATTACAAATGGCAGTGAAGAAAATACAGCTTAAATGACATGTTGCAACCTAACATATTGTAAAATTAGATAAGTTCTTTAACTAGATCTTTGTAACTCTCCAATTTTTGTACCTTTGTGCTACACAGATTTTTGAAGGTAGTCCACACCCTATTTTCTTTTCTTGAAAGTGTAGTTTCAAAATTTTCGTCTTTAAAAAGTTCTCATATATGCGGCCCAACGAACATTCCTTCTTATTTAGGCTTTGTCTCTTAACCTCTTAAGCTTTGCCTCACTTACATATACGCGCGAATTTCCGTCTCAAATAAAGAAAATCATTTCCTTCTGTATTTAAGACTTTAACACATTTTTTATAAGCTCTAGTTTTATGCGCAGAGGAGATAAATAGGTACATCCTTATACTTGTACTTGCTTTGCGATCAATCAATACGTCTTGTTCTCTAGATTTTGCTACGTGATACGACAATTTACAGGTCAGTGTAAGGATTACATACATAGGTACAAATTATCGAAATAACACATTAGTTTGCCAAGAGGATTTTCGTGCAGTATAGTGTTATTTATCACAAAATATCATATAAACCACGTCTTTTTTAAGACAAAATTAAATTAACTCTTCTAAATTCTGTTATATTTTATGTAAAGTTAACACATCGTCCAACATTTAGGATACAAATACAAATACAAATGTTGAAATTAATTTTGTCGGTACTAAATTGATGCTTGATTCATAGTACACCAAAATATCGTTAAAAAAACTGGCACTGTCGACTTCAACTTTCAACTTTGCATCAAACATAAAAGAAATCAGAAACATTGTTTTTTATTTCGACGCTTTTTGATCGAAATTTTGTAATAATCAGTTAGTAGTGGGGTAAATTTACCGAACTAAAATGTTTTTTTTTTCAAAGTCCGAGGTGTTTAATTTTTTTTTGGATAGTTTTGTAGATATCAAAAAATGGGCAAAAATCAACCTCTAATTAATTTCTAACACGAGTGTTCAGAATGTAAAATTTGGAAAGAAACGATTAAAAGAGACAAATTGAAACAAAGTTTTTGAAAACTATTTTCGGATAATCAAGGTTTCTTCGGATTATGACTTTGAGCATATGACTGCAGATCCTTTGGGTAAAAATATTGCGATTTAACGAAAGTTACCTTTGTCCAAAAGTTATTGGTGAACAAGATACAGGGTGTCGTTATAATTTTATTTTCTATTTTCGTTTTTTAATTAATTTACTTCTTAAAGAAAACAATTTTTCACAAAAAAACAATGTGATTGAGAGTGTTTTGGGGAGAGAAATTTTTTCATGTACCTAAATCATATTTCATAAAAAGGAATCATTTTGATGAAAATTATAAAAGACGCTTTCTACGGTATTCTGAATAGGTAGGTACATAAAAACCGGTGTGTCTTTTATGCGCCTTTTTTTTTACTATAAACCAAATTTATAGGGTTGTATATATTTTCTTAACAATGTATTTTTTGTACTAAGATAAGTTGGCTTAAATCTCAATGTTTTTGGCATTTACTAGTAGGTATGTACAACATATATTTCGTCAATGTAAATATATGCTCTAATACTTATGTTAGTGAATAATCGATCATTTCTCTTTCTCTAAAGATATATGTTCCTTTTTGGCTCTTTAAGGTAGGAATCACATACATGCTTTCTTTCATCTTTTTTTATATTCTCTACAATCATAAGGACCATGTGTTCTACTTGACCAGACCAGTGACGGTTCTATCAACATTTTTAGATGGTGCGAGATCTAAAAGTGGCGCCCCTCCATACAAAACGTTATTGTTTACTTGAGAATTCAACAGACAGTGCATGCCTAGCGAAGCAAGTGACGGACGAAACACCCCGCGGCCCGCTCCCCCGCAATTTGCCAATGATTGTCTCACGTTTCGGTTGAATTCGGCGCCCCCTCCCCCTCCCCCCCCCCATGATGGCGCCCGGTGCGGTCGCACCGCTTGCACCGCTCTAGGACCGCCACTGGACCAGACGATAGTGTTAAAGTTTAAAAGGATCTAACGGATCCTCTGATTTTATTTTTGCGTTATTTATAATGCACTTATCACCTTTGAGTAAGTAAAAATAAAAGGGCAGTACTATTTTTTAACTTAATTGTATTCTTAAATTGCATCATTAGGATCATACTGTATTTCCTACACAAATTTGTTACTTAAAGCTTAAAATAACGGCCACTCTCATAATCCCTCTCTCCAGGTGGTGGCTGTATCTACACAGCGAGTCGTTAGATGTGTAGACACACTACACATCTAGCTAATTTTATTTTTTTTTTGCCGTTTAATTAATTCTACATATTTCCGTATTATTAGTAGTTAATCTATTGTGCATTGCATAAGTGCGTCTTGGTGAACTTGACCCTTCATGTATCTAAAATTTTTCAGATTTTTCATATAAAGAAAACAAATAATAGTAAAGAGTAATAGTAAACTAAAGTGTCGTAGAAAAGTTAGCATATTTCACAAAAACGAATTACTCGTTTAACTTTAATACACTTAACTGTAATTAGTGTATTCTAACTTTACTCGCACTCAGTTACTCTACATAGTGGGTCATAAAGATAAGCTAAGAAAACAATTGCAAATTGTGAATTATATAGAAGCTCCTTTACAAGAGCAAATTTAAAAGCTTCTGAAGTATACAGGTTTGTGTATGCTCTTTCCGTTGCATGCTTTTGTTTAGCTATCCATGTTGTGTTGTTCGTCAGTTCAAACTGTGCAACAATAACTGCATCCGTCGAATGTTTCAGCCGTTTATCTTGTAGGTATCACAAAATGTACACATTTCCCATACCTGTATATGACACTGGCAGGTTCTTTCAACCTGCTAATGCATATGAGGGGTATAAATGCAAAACTCACATCCACTTTTTCCAAATCAAAATCCACTTTTTAAAATTTTTCAGGAAGAAGTAATAAATGATTTCTCACTTTTCAAGTGACTTGACGCTCTGAATTTTTTTTTGTATTTGTATTAGAACTTTACATTTGCTTCTCAATTGGTGAAATGACAGTAGAACAATATTTGACTCCAAGAAAGTATGTGGGTTTTGATACAACTTTTTGAATAATGGTCGTTTTGCTCCAAATTATTCTACATAATATTAGTTTTTACACTAAAATTCATGAAGTTAAGCTAAGAAAAGGAACTTGGAAACCAACTCAATGGTATATCAATAAAAAAATTTATGTAATATGGTGGTTCATAATCAAAATAAAAAGCTGCACAAAATACTTAGAATACGGTTTTATTATCATCATTGACTGATGAAGTGAAATATTTTTATAATGAACCTAAAATTGCAAAGTACAAAAAATGTTGACAGTAAAAAGTTCTAACATTCTCACATTCTCCTTAGGAGAATGTGAGTTTTGAAACAATTCACAGATTTCACAATTTAAAATAAATACAAAAATGTGAGTTTTATACCACTTTCATTTAAAATGGTGTAGTTCAACACGATGAACAAGATAGCGCCACTAACTCTATTTCGAAAAATTATGGATAATGCGAGTTTTGCATCTGTGCCCCTCATATATTTGTTTCTACAAAGTTCCAACTTTTTAATTAAAAAAAAATAATTATTTATCCGTACATACAAAAAGTGAAAATGAAAGATAGCAACAATAGACCTGTAGATAACGAATCCATGCTGAAAAGAAAAAAAAATGTATATTTAGTTGAAGAGTAGATGCCATTTTCAACAACCTTTGCAAAGTTTGATAAAATTGATTACAAAATTGTCAATTTTTGATCTTCGAGGTTAGTGTTTTTAAATACAGAGCATAATTTTCAGTTTCCCTGTTTGATTGGGAAAGTGTTCGTCTGTAAGGTGGCACCAGTCTCTTCGAATGAATGGTGTAATTAAATCAGTTCTAGAAATCGTTTTGTTTATGAGTGTTCTTATTGCAGGATTTAATTGTCATGAAAAAAATGAAATAAAATTATTAACAATAATTTTTAATTCGCCTTACGTATCTAACTACTTAGTAAAAAAAAAGCGAAATACAGTAGGTTGTGTAGGTACCAGAAGTGAACAGTTCAAAAACAAAAACTAAAAAAATTAGTTATACTAGAGAGTTAAAACTTTGTACGTGGATAAAAAGTAAAAAGTAAGCAATAATTTCTTTTGAGATTTTTCAAAATTTTGAAAAAATCCTTTTTTCGTCATTTCTTGAAAAAAAATCTAATTTTACAGTTACCAAAGTCACAAGTTTACTTATTTGCATGTTACTTGCCATATTTTTTATGCAAAAACTATGGCAGAGTCGACATTTGCTTACATCAATTAACCCATAAGTCCCAAATATCCTGTGTTTTTTTTAAAGTCTTCAGTCAGTTTTTTTTCAATGTTATCGTTGATGAAAAAAATTCGATCGGGTCAACTCCGACGTAAAATTTCATTCTTTTCCAGAATATGGCCATAACATTTTTCAACAATTGATTTTAAAAAAGTTATAACCAAATTTTTGGACAAAATTACGATTTATTCGACAACAAAACATTTTTAGATCTGAATTACTTTATGAAATAGGTAATCCCCAGGTTCTGTACCAGAAAAAATCAGGTCCTTGAGATTTAAACTTAAAATAAATGGATTTATTTTATTTTTTAAATTTTTTTGTAAAACAAAATGGCGGCGGCGGAAACAAATATATTTATGTATAAATTTCATTTTTTTTGCTCAAAAACTACGGACTTTGGTAATAATATTCTAAGAATAAAAATATCTTAGAATCAATTGAAAAATACTCAAATTTTTTAGATTTCTAATTTCGATTTCGTGATTTTTGGAACAATCAAAAAACGATTTTAAAAACCCTGAAAAAATTGAGAGCAATCTACAAAAGATTGTAAGACAATTTTGTTCTTAATTTTTTTTTACAGTTATTCATAGTTTTCAAGAAAAAAAATGTTGATGTTTGATAAATGAATATATGAATATTTGTTTCTCGAAAACTATAACTTGTAAAAATTTCTTAGAATATTTCTTAGAAGAACAATCTAAATTTTTTTCAGGGTTTTTAAAGACGACTTTTGATTGCCCCAAATTTTTTTTTATAACTTTTTTTAAAATCAATTTTTGAACAATTTTGATTTTCATGTCGAAAAAGCATGAAATTTTACGTTACGAGTTGACCTGATCGAAATTTTTCAGCACCGATAACATTGAAAATAAGCTAGCTAAAAACTCGTGGGTTAAATTAAAACTTGTGGGTTAAATTAAAAAAAAAAATCCATATGATATAGACTTTGTGTGACACCGTATTGTTGGATATTGTTGGTTACTTATTTTATGGTTTCGGTTAGCGCACATAGTCCTTATTTTCAAGAAACATTTAAAACATTAAACAGTTATAACTTTTATAACTATTATAATAATGTGAAATTTCTACACTTCACATACATATGTACATATATATGTGCAAATTATGTGTACGTGACATACAGACAGCAAATACACGGTGGAGACTTTAACTGGAATATATTCGCTAGCGGGATGGTGAATGATTTTTCAAAAAATTCCCGAGACACGTCAACTTTTAAATGTATTTACCTACATTTTGCAAGTAGTATGAAAAATATAGCCCTTCAGGGGTGGCTGAAACCACCCTCGACATGATTTTTTTCAAATGCAACCCTATGGATTGTGACCCCTCATTGTAAAGCTGGTGGAAAGAGGAATCCAACGCACTGATCAAATTTTAATTTTTAGTATGTTTGTAGGGTTGCATACAATTAAAACAATTTAAAAATTAAATTTATTTTCAACGTAACAATTGTTCAAAATGTGCACCATTCGCTTGTTGGCAGCATCCCAGTCTGTGGTAGGTTTCGTCCCTTACATTATGCAACATTTGCGGTGTTATTTTTCCGATTTCCTCTCTTATCCTTTCCTGCAGATCTGCTATGTTGTTGGGTTTCTGAATGTAAACCCTACTTTAAAGATGTCCCCACAAAAATAAATCCCGTGGTGTAAGACCTGGAGATCTTGCTGGCCACTCAATATTACCTCGCCTCCCAATCCACCTACTGGGAAAAATTCTGTCCAGATACTGACGAACAATGGCAGCATAGTGTGGTGGGGCTTATGGTTTCTTGCTGAAACCATAACCTCTCGTCGGTCAAGTTAGGGTTTAAGGGGTTTGGAAATAAATGACATAGCACTGGCATTAGTTCGTGCTGGAGTAAACGCAAGTATCTTGCTCCATTAAGAGTGTCATCAAAGAAAAATGGTCTTGTATTATTCCGGCCCACACATTAGTTTTCTGTGGGCGCTGAGTATGAAGTTCCCTCATCCAATGGGGGTTCTCTTCAGCCCAGTAACGACAATTTTGGCGATTTACGTGCCCATTTAATGTAAAAGTAGCCTCGTCAGAGAAAACTATCCACTCTAAAGATAACTGTTTTTGATCAATACAAGTCATCGATAAATCGCAAAATTCCACTCGTCGATCTGGATCATCTTCAAGTAGCTCTTGAACAGCTTGCATTTTATATGGGCGTTTTTTCTCATATTTAAGTATTTTTAAAACTGTTTTGTGATTAAGATTACTATCACGGGCCAGTTGACGGGCTGGAGTGATTGGATTTTCTTCTAGAGCAAGCAACAAATTCAACTTCTTGTCGTCATCAACAACAGCCTGCCTCTTACTCGGTACTTTCCTGACATGACCCATCTCTCGATATTGTGACTCAATTTTACTAATGGTACGTTGATTTAGTGGTGGCAAGTCAGGATGCGTTTCTCGAAACAAGCGAACAACTTCGCATTGAGTTCTCGCCCTATCACCATATCCAATCATCATCAAAATTTCGATTTTTAGTGATTCAGTTAAATAAGACATTTTCACCAATTTGAAATAACACTTCGTTTCAAACTCTGAATACAGCATACAAACTAAATTACTCTTTGCCGCCGTGTAAAAACACTAGCAAAAAATAACAAATATCAGTTGTGGCAAAAAATTGCTTGGAATTTTTTGTGGGGACATATGAAAAGTAAGGTTTACATTCCAAAACTAAACAACACACATTTTGAGTACGAAATTGTTGCGTTAAAAATAAATTAAACGTTAAAATTACGTTTTAATTGTATGCAACCCTACAAACATACTAAAAATTAAAATTTGATCAGTGCGTTGGATTCCTCTTTCCACCAGCTTTAGAATGAGGGGTCACAAGCCATAGGGTTGCATTTGAAAATATCATGTCGAGGGTGGTTTCAGCCATCCCTGAAGGCTATATTTTTCATATTACTTGCAAAATGTAGGTAAATACATTTAAAAGTTGACGTGTCTCGGGAATTTTTTGAAAAATCATTCACCACCCCGCTAGCGAATATATTCCAGTTAAAGTCTTCACCGTGTATATGTTTAGTGTGACACGTGCATGATGCTCAACACTGAGTTGACATCGTTACCGAATTCATATTTACTAATCTAATTAATTTCACCGCCAATACAGTGTTCATCGCCCAGCATGCGCCATATGTAATTTAAAACCGACCCCACCAAGGCGAACTCTTATC
The DNA here is from genome assembly GCA_029963805.1 of Aromia moschata. Lineage (NCBI taxonomy): Eukaryota > Metazoa > Arthropoda > Insecta > Coleoptera > Cerambycidae > Aromia > Aromia moschata. Next base: position 315,136 of record JAPWTK010000361.1, on the reverse strand, counting down.
GGAACGTGTGTCAATCGGATTTTGGGCAATTTCGGAATCGACATTGACCCGCTATATGGATGTAGTAGTTAGCGGCGGCAAGTGGGTCACCTACATTCGAAGTATTTCATTGTCAAGAGCCTCGATCGGATCGGTCCGGCCATGGCCATAGCACGCCGGTTAAAACTTCGGATAGCTAACTAGCAAATGGTCGATATTACAGCCCGTCTAACATTCACCCACCTTCAAATCCGCCATTCGGAGCCCACCTTCGCGATTTTCTTTTGGCGTATGCAGAATATGCGTGCGGCAGGTGATTGCGCAACTCTATGAACTACTTAAAGTTCTTTTCTTTATTTAAGAGTCAATTCGGCACCTTTGAATATACCGCATTGATAAAAAATATTGGTTAGACCATAAAAACAACAGAAAGAGTGCTGGCACACCCGGGCAAAGTAAGTCTAATTCGCCCTAAAGGGACACTGATTAAGTCATACTTACCAATAGAATTAGGGCGTTGACATAGATGGCCCAATGCGAATGGAGAACCACAGTACTTACGTCCGGTGAACGTGGACTGCCAGGAAACTAAAGTTCAACAGAGAATACACAGAGACGGACGCGCTTAGCTCTGGTCTTTTATATTTGGTCGTTCCAATATTTATCGAATACCTTTAGTTTGTACAATGAGTGAAAATGCCTTTTTGGCGTCCTTTTGAGCATATGAATAATAATAATCTGTAGTGACCATTTGTGAATGGCAATGAGAATGGGGGAGTCCGAGCTAAATGTTTGGCGTCCATTCCATGAAGACATTGATATTGCGCACGAAAACGATCACGGTGTTAATATTGTTGAGGATTATGATAACAATAGGGAAAATAATGTGGAGTGTAGTTCTAAAAATTCTGTAATTCGTCAACATTTACCCCCGGTAGCACAAGAGATAATTTTAAATATGTACCAAAAGCTTAGCGATGAAAAAGGGAGCAAATATGGCATTTTTAAATGAGTCTGTGAACTAACGAAAGTTTCTCGGTCGACAGTAAAAAGAATTGTTAATCGTAAATATACCGTACGTCGAAAAAAGTATGAAAAGGGGCAAATAGAACATAATAGGGGCAAAAAAAAACGACGTTTTCCATGAAACACCGAACTACTACACTTTTCTCGACGCGCGTTTCGCCAACCAAGTTGGCATCTTCAGGAGTAGATTAAAAAAAAGAGTTTTAATCTTCTCCTGAAGATGCCAACTTGGTTGGCGAAACGCGCGTCGAGAAAAGTGTAGTAGTTCGGTGTTTCGTGGAAAACGTCCAGTTTTTTGTTTCTACGCCGAAGGTTCCAGTACTCACTCCATAATAGGGGCAGATAAAACATTCACATTCTGAACAGGAATATTAAAAAGTATGTACGTTCATAAGTTACTTTGACGTTTTTAGGACATTCTTAAAGTAGAGAAAAGTTTTTACGCTAAATTTAAAAATACATGTATACTCATATTAAATACATTACTATAAAATACAGCAGGTACTGTAGTTAGTATTAGTGAGCAGCCCTCCAAATTTTCCTAATACGCTCCTGGGCTGCCCTGTTTCTACCACGTAGTGACGGACGCCGACTGTCATAAAAACGCTTTTATTTGCAAGGCGGCATGGGTGAAACGTGCCGAACTGGCTCTTATATAAAGAAATGGACTATACATCAATCTTCTCCTCTTGTAACTATTGAAAGAGAAGGCTTCGCCAAGGGTAATGGGCAGTCAGCTCTATTTAAATGGCGCCTGTTACTAAAATCTATAACCACGTGCCTTTCCATCTGAGATAATCTGCATACACTGTTTAAGTCCCATACACAAAAATAAAAATAAAATATTTTCACAGAGAATGTTCACATAGAACAGAATCGTACACAATAAATGACGCAATCCAATGAGAGTGTCGCCATACTACCTCAATATTTTTTTTACTTCTGACAGGTTTTTGACATTGGCGACTAGTTAAAGTTACTATCTTTTCTGTAGTAATTTCTATCAATACAAGATGAGTTTTGGTGCGTATTTGGTATATAGAATCGTTGTTTGACAAACATTGTTATTATACAATATATATACAGTGAGGTCCATAAGTAACGGATAAATTCATTGTCTACGTAAATTACAATTTATGAGTAAAATCCTGAAACACGTCAATTTTTAATTCTAGAATGACATTTTTGAGCATAATTTTATACCTCCCCCTCCAACCCCCTTGGAGTGACAGCTACCCCTTTAAAATTTTTAAATGGAACGAGGGTGCGTGTGATAGCTCATTTGAAAGGGTTCTTAATTATCTAATCCGCAATATAAGGTTTTTTTGTATTTTGTATATTTTTCATCAAGAAAATTAAATTTGATAATTTCAAAATTAATATTATTATGAAATGTATACAATCAAGTACCTATGTATGTACCAAATATCTGTCAAATTTGACGTTTTTAGTTAATTTTGTGTCAACATTCAACTTAAATGTATCGATTTCCCTGATAAGCTGCGCAAAATACCCAACAAAAAGGAGGAAGTAAAAAGGGTTCCGTTTTACATATCAGAAAAAAGTATACATATATAAAACAAGAACTCCGAAGCAGGTATGCGAAATATTCAATACTAAATATCCTGACCGACGCATTTCCCAGTCTACGGTTAGTGGAATAGAAAACAAATTTCGTGAATTTGGAAATGTCACAGATATTCCTAAATCTGGTAGGAAACGCATTTTAGACGATGAACAGAAATTGTATATATTTTTAGATATTCAAGATAATCCACATAAACCTACAAGACAAGTTGCCGCCGATAATGATGTTAGTAAAACGTCCATATTGAGTCTTCTAAAAAACGAAAAATACCGCCCATATAAAATTCATTTGGTTCAAGAACTTAACGACAATGACCCTGATCGCCGATTTGAATTTTGCGAAATCATGGCAAATAGATGCCAAGATAATCCTTTATTTATAAAAAAAACATTGTATTTTCTGATGAAGCAACATTCGTCTTAAATGGAACAGTCAACAAACAGAACTGTAGATATTGGAATACAGAAAATCCACATTGGATGATGGAGGCCAATTCTCAATATCCTGAGAAGGTGAACGTTTGGGCTGGAATTATAGATTCTCAAATTATCGGACAATATTTCTTTGATGGCACATTAACTGGCGCCCGTTACTTGGATTTCTTGCAAAATTTCTTAGTCCCAGAGTTAAGAATGCTCTTCCCAGATGATGACAACCCCAATGAAATTAATATAAATATTTGGTTTCAGCAGGACGGAGCTACACCACAGTTTTCATTGGAAGTAAGAGCCTATCTGAATCAAGTTTTTCCCAATAGATGGATCGGTAGACGCGGTGAAATTGAGTGGCCTGCTTGTTCTTCCGATTTGACCCAGCTTGACTATTTTTTATGGGGTTACTTAAAATCGAAAGTCTACTTCAACAGATCAAATAACGTAGAAGATTTAAAAGACAGAATAAGGCAAGAAATTAATCAAATCACCACAGAAAAAAATACAAAATGTTTTAGAAGAATTTCAGCAACGCCTCCATTATTGTCAATAAGCAACGGGCGCCCAGTTTGAACGTTTGATTTAAACCGTTCTTCTGTTCTGTTTCATGTTCTTTTCTTTACTTAGTAACATTAAAAATGTAATATTTTTCAATAAAAAAATTATAGAAATTTAAAAAATCTTATGTTGCTGGATGGAGAATTAAAAAACCCTTTGAAATGAGCTATCACACGTACTTTCGTTCCATTTAAAAATTTTAAATGGGTAGCTGTCACTCTAAGGGGGGTGGAGGGGGAGGTATAAGATTATGCTCAAAAAATGTCATTCTAGAATTAAAAATTGGCGTGTTTCAGGATTTTACAGGACATAAATTGTAAATTACGTAGATAATGAATTTATCCGTTACTTATGGACCTCACTGTATATGCTAATGTATAATATGCGAGGTTGTTTGTACCCATTTCCCCCCTTTTTAAATTATTGCGTATGTAGATTATAATCATATACTTCTGGGCGTCGAGAAACTTCCGATTTTAAATGGAACAACGTTTCACAACGTTCCACAATTCTGCTCGGAACGCAACTGGCGAGGAATACACAAATTCTTTTAACGTCCCCCAAAGAAAGAAGTCACATTTGTTGAGGTCTGGTGATCGTGGAGGCAAAACTTGTGGGCAATTATTTCCTCGTCCAATCCATTTATTTGGATACTGGTGGTTTAAAAGTCTCTAACCATAATACTAAAACTTGCTTGTTTCTCGAGCCCGTCTTTCAACATTGGAAAATGTTTCTCTATGGGGGATCACATGATTAGGAAATCTCCGATATTCTACAACACTTCTTCTGCAGTTTCCTTCACAGAAACCTAACACTAATATCATGTCAACTTGTTCGCTAAATGAAAACTTTCCGGCCATTTTTAAAACACTCAGCAAAACTAAGTAACTTTTTCCCTGATTGTCAAGTTTGACGTCTAATTTCATAGCCAACTTTTGAATTTTCGATGATTTTAAATAACACTGCTGAAATAGGTCTTTTTAGTTATTCGAGTTTTTCTTGAAAACGACAAAGTTTTTGGAAAAATAACAAGAGTAAGAAAAGTTTTTGAATTAAATTCCCCATAAAATAAAATTGTTTTAAGTCCGCCTAAGGGTTAAAAAGCTGTCTCATTTTAATGGTGCATCATCCCTAATCAACTCTTTAAAATGCTTCAATTGAACTCTGTCGACAGTCTGTTAACTGTCGATTAATGCTCTTGGTACACCCACAACCTCTACCAAATTTGGTTTTTCTAAGTTCAAGTATAACTGAGATATTGATTTTTTTTCGAAATTTGAAACCCAACTTTGAAGGCCTATAACTTCTCAGGGGTGCAACTAAGTATAAAGGTAAGTTGCGTTAAATCACCTTATTTTAGGTTCCCCTATATGCCCCTGGTCTGTGTCGGTTCTTATGCGAATCACCCTGTATAAAACGCAACTATTTGTAAAGAATGAGTTCACAAAAACAATTAATATACAATTAGAGACTATGTTTATTTATATAATTATTATTTTTATTTTTTCCATGTTTTTGAGTCATGAAGTTATATGGGCGAAACAAAGTTTCCACCATGCATTCTGTATCTGTACTGTATCCAAATCGTGCCATAATTTTATTACAATTTAATAATAATTCAGTTAAATATTACCACAACGTCGTAATAACTGCATACAAATTTTAATATTTCTTCATTTTGAAATGAAACATTCAAATTCACTTTCATTCATTTTGAATTGAAACAGGCAAAGGCGACTATGTTTAAAATGATAAACGGAAAACGTTTAAAAATTGATGTTCCTGGAGTGGATACTGGAACCTTCGGCGTATAAACAAAAAACTGGACGTTTTCCACGAAACGCCGAACTACTATACTTTTCTCGACGCGCGTTTCGCCAACTAAGTTGGCATCTTCAGGACAAGATTAAAACTAACTATTTTTTTTTAAATTGATGTATGTAATTGAACATTAAAGTACATATCATAGAAACTATGAGCGACAGATATAGGGATGGAGGATCATATGGGGATCATAGGGGTGTTAATATAATCGATAGACAATTAAATCTTGCGTCCAACTGATAGAAAATTTACAGGGTGTTCCGTTTGAAATAAGAAAGTTTTTTAAATTCTAAGATTTTGGAAATGTTGCCAGAAGACACTGTGTATAAAATTTGAATGTATGTTGCAATAAGTACCGGATAATTTACTGTTAACACGTGTTAAATATCAATTCTGTGAATTATGTAGAAACAATTTTATAGGGATATCAATATGAAGTTTTTTTCCAAAATAAAATTGGAAATTTTCGAGTTTCTCAAAAACCGCTATATATATACATATTACTTCTTAAAATAAAATACCCCTAAAATTTATCAATTCCAAAATAGAATAATATATAGGGCGGTCCATTTCATGGTTAAAAAAGGTTCATTTAAAAAGTTAATGGCGATTTCCGGTATAACCAGAAGTGCCCCAGACTTCTAAATATTTTCACTAAATTCAGAATGTTCCAAAACCTCCGCAAAACCAAATTCAATAAAATATATATTTTTGCCTGTATATTTTTGGTCATGAATCAGCCGGTATCTTTTTTTGGTTATTACAAACATTTTGAGAACGGCTTGAGACTAAATTTTGGTACAGGTTATTATGTTATATATCATTTTTATCGAACAATTTTACTTCCACACCCACATATAGTGGAGTGGTAACATCGATGACAAAATTTGTCTGTCGGTCTGTTAACCCCTTTTGTGTGCACGATATCTCGAGAACTCTTTGAGATATCAACTTGAAATTTGAAACACTTATCACGACAAGGAAGGATAGGAAGGAGCTGATTTTGAGCTTAAACTGTTGTAGGGTTTGGGAATAAATAGGATTAACATACTTTTTCTTTGTCTACCGGTAATCCGTAAACGACATGTACTTCGACATATACTTCAAATTTGATACATATTATATAACACAGTCTACAAATGTATTCTATTTCCATTCTAAATTGAAAATAGGTAGAAAAAAGCAAGGTTGTCAGATATATTTTCTAAAATTGCTAAGCTCACTATACAAGTATACTTCATACTTCAGTAAACTGTTAGTTAGTGACGTTCTTAGAGAGCTAGTTTGGAAATATTTAAAAAAAAATACATAGATACAAATTTATTAGTTAGCATTAAAATAAAGCGTTTAAAATTGCTGGAAAAAATAATTATAAATTAATACAACTTTATGTATATTACTATACTTAAGAAAATTTTGAAGAGCTGGCAACGCCTGAGCTGCCGGCAGCCGCGAATGCACCAGCAAATGCCGACCATTATATGTACTATAGGATTGCTTTATATGTAATACATCCAAATACTTATTCGGGCCACTGTGCCATAACATTTTTACGACGTCGTTAAAATGATTTACGACTTTAGAAATTTTACGTGTTTAAGGCGTCAGTGACACAGACAATTTTTTGAGATTGTCTGGCTAAATGAGCATTATTTACAGCAAATTATATTACAAATATTAAGTTTTGTATGCAGGCTAATTTTAATCTCCTATATTGATTTGAATGAAAAAAATTATTTCACAATTTTCGAATTTATAAAAGATCATAAACCCATGGAATCATAAAGTTGGACCGCTTTTTTTTGTTCCCCAGGCGTATTTATCATTTTCAATTAAAATTAGAAGGACATAAAGGTTCTTAGTTTAATAGGGTGGAGGTCTGCGGGCGTAAAAGGGGTAATTATTTAAAATAGGTCATCAAAACTTTTTAAAAAAAATTGTATTCGCTAAATAGGCGTTAAAAAGGTTAAGCCAAAAGAAATTCTGTCTGTCGATTTATCTATTTGTTAGACGTTTTTGTCAACATAATAACTAGAGAACGCGTTAAGATATCAACTTGAAATTTGGAACACTTATTTATGTATCATGACGAGATCTAGAGCTGTTTTGAGCTTAATCGGTTAATGGGTTACGCGATAAATAGGGATAATACTTTTTTCCTTGTCTACAGGTATATATGTATGTATACAGGTACACAACATAACAGAATCTGTAAATGTAAGGCTTTTTAGCTTAATAGGGTGGGGGATTGAGGGGGGTTGAAGGGGAGTAATAATTCAAAGTACATAAGAGAGGAGGGTGCGGTTATTTTGTTGTATCTTAATGTGAATTAATAAATATATTCATGTGGCGTGTCGCTTTAAAGGTTTTTGAGGTAAAAAATTCAAATAAATGTGACATTTATTAAGTCTCTACTCTTATTTTTACTTCCATATCTATCTTCTATAACCCAAATTAGATCATAAATGGGTCATAAGGGTCATTCAGGTCCCCAAGATCATAATGTTACAAAGGTCATCAAGTTCATTTAGGTCATTAATGCCATATAGGTTGTAACGGTGATACCTAAGGGTCATATAGATCATATTGGTCATGCAGGTCATATTGGCCATACAGGTCATAAAGGCTATAAAGGTCATATCCAAATATCACTCTTTTAAGAACATGATAGTCAAATTAAATATGGAAAAAATTGACGTGGAAGTAGTGATTCCATTGGCAGCATCTTTTTTTGATAAAAATGATTATGATATTTATTTATTACCGTCATTTTATATAACAAATCAATTGCTTCAATGGTTTTTCTATTTTATTTGCACAAGATTTACAATGATCCAAAAGACATTTAATGAAAAGATTAAAAAAAAACAAATAAATAAAAATGTAGTAGCCTGTATATCGAAAACCATGCATTTTATGACACCTTGTATATACACATATATCCCCATTACTGACATCAAAAAGTATGTTAAATGTTGGAAATCGCCATATGTAAACATCCGTAACTCGCGCATTATCATCATTGTGAAAAGAGACGATCCACAATAAAATTAATAATATAGAGACATCCAAAAAAAACGTTCATCAAGGTTGGCCGAGAAAAAGAAGACGTATATCTATTCTTAATCGAATTTATAGCCTTATTTACTTGTCAAGACTGTCACATCATATGGCAGCCATTGTTTATTTTAAAAATTGTGACAGTCACTTGTCAAAAGTTTGACATAACCGAAAAGCTTAGACATGACCGCTATTTCCATCTCTCTCGTTCATAGCCAGAGTTGATTTTTTTTGGATGTCTATATTATTTCAATATCAGTATATTTAAATAGGTACAAAACGCCCGATAACGCCACTTAAATTGGAACAATTTAGAAGGGAAAGATTAATTGCAGAAGTTTACGAGCTCCATTGTTAAACTCGTGAGCAAATATTCAATATCGTGCTGTGAGATGATCAGTTAAATGAGCTAAGGACTGCCTCGCGCGAGGAATAAAAATCATCGCAAACAGGAATTAGAAAGCAGATCTCAAAGTGGTCGTGCATGATCATCTGAGAAAGTAAGATGCTTTCTTGCAAACAATTGATTCGGATGGCTCTTGATGTGGTAATCTATCATAATATGTGCCGTTGGACTGGCTGACACGAGTGGCTGCGTAGACGAACGTAACATTGAGGCATCATTTTCGTGATTTAATTCTTAATGAATTACACTGAACTAATTTAGTATTATGTGCTATAATCAGGGCTTACGAATAAGAGGTTTAGCTCCTTTTGAGATTAAATCCTAGAGCGAGTAATTTGAGAGGCGATAGGTATAACTCCTATCGCGAGCGAGAATACGATCTAATCGAGATGGGATTCGAACATACTTAGGTCGTTTAGCTCGCCTCGGGAGTTAAACCTGAGCGATACGCAAGAGTTTTACTCCTCGAGCGAGTCAGCTGAGTCGATGGTACAATTAAATCCTTCCAGGAGTTAAACCTCGAGCAATGCGGCAGGGTTTAACTCCTCATGTGATTTACGCATTTATAAGCGTGGCTACTGCGTGTTTACTGTGGGCACCGAACATAAAAAAAAACTAGAAAGTCCACTCTAAGCTCCACCCACTAATTCACTCTCCTTGCCCCGTCCCGGATCTCATCGGTTGTCGGCGGCCGCGCTCATACCGTCTGTCTCACCGTAAAGCTGAAGTTCATTCGAGAGCCGCGGGCAGTTCGCTATAGCGGACGGATCCTATATTTATTGATATTTATGTGGCTTATGGTTCACAATTTATGAATTATGATTATTTAATAAAATATCTGACTTCATAAGTGGATATTTAAAGACACTATTGTGCTTGAGAGGACATATTTTTTTATTGGTTATTTATTGACATTTTGCGACTTGTGCTTTAAACTACTAGTTAGTAAACTGACGTGTTCTACCTTAGAAAAGATTACCTAGTCACTTTTTACAATAATGACAAACCTCATAACCTCAATTTTTAGACCCTCATGTACGCAAAACTCAATTTTTCGAACCCGACAACCCTAAAACTAAAGCTCTTATGTCCCAATATCTCTATTGGAGATATTCGAGAGATCTTAAAGACCTACGGTAATTGAGGCGCTCTGTTCACCACCTAATGAGACCAGTTTCCTTTTAATGCTTGCATTTACTTACGATATGTTTTAGTTAACTACTTTTTTAATAATTAATTTTTAAATTTTTAAGTTTAATAAACTGTTTTGTTTTTAATCAATTTCATTTTCCCCTGGTTTAATTCTTTCGTATTTTTCAATTTCGTAGTTTTTTACAACTTTTTTTATACTTTTTTTAATTTTTAAGTTTAATAAACTGTTATTTCAGTTCTTTCAATTCTTTTTTCTTTTTAATTTTTTGTTATTAGTCAATCCTTTCCGATATTCCAATTTCCGATATTATAATTACCGATAACACCGAACATAAACTAGTTTATGTACGGTGCCGATAAGAGAGTTAAACTGTAAACCTCATCGCTCTTGCTCCTCTTCGGGTTTTACTCCTTTATCGAGTGAAACAACAAGAGCTGCGTGAGGTTTAGATCCTCATGTAGTCGCTCGCTCAAAGGAGTTAAACTACATAAGAGTTAAAGGTTTCGACTCGGTAGATGGATTCAATCGTTAGAGGATTTAATCGTTGAGGAGCATTTGCCTCGCTACTCGGACATCTCGTGCTCGCTCATAGAGTAAAATGTGTTTTGATCAAGCAGTTAAACTTAAGAGCAACTCGCTCAGGATTTAATCGTAAGCCCTGGGTATAATAGAAACTAACAAAACTCGGACACGTTCTTTGCAACATCAAAACACTATACCTACTTCACAGGACTCAAACTAACTTCCAATCGTCTCCTGATGATGCCAACGTGGTTGACAAAGCTGAGCGCGTTAAATGTAAAAACATATGGTTATTTGGCGTTGGGGCTGAGTGAGCTTTGTAACGAAGGTTGCAATCTCACTCCAGGATTAATTGGGTTTTTTTATCCCCTTATTTTTATTTCATGCATGATTTTTAAATAATCCGTGGTTGTCTCATTGCTTCAGTATTAAAAATGAAAATAATAGGTTATTTCTTTAAAAGTTTTGCTTCCCTGTTCAGAAGGACAGGTTTTTAACGAGAATTCCAATGAAATGATGACCCTACATGATGCGTATAAACATATGAATATTTCCTAATTTATCAAAATTGTCAATATTGAATACTAGTTTTGAACCTTAATTTTTTTCATTCTTAGAAGTGTGTACAAAATTTTTGTTTGGGTGTAAAAAAATGTACAAAATTCGACCTTTTTACTGGTATAGGTACTAAAAATTAGTTTTTGAGAAATTCTACAGACGCCTCAAGTTTGAGTACCATTTTTATATTTCGATTTCGGCCGGTTAAATAGGGTATACAAAAATAATTCTTGGCTGTACAAAAGTGTACAGAATTCTCAGATGTGCAGAATGTGGTCTTTGTTTGATTTCAAAAAAAATGGTACTGAATCTTGAGGGACCCAATCGTTGTATCGTATCTCTCCATATTTTAATTTCAAGTAGATTTTTTTTTTGAATCAACATAGAAACTATGGGTTTTATCGAGCTACTAATACTTTTAACATACCGAAAATAACCTGGAGAAGACGACTTACCACAGAACAGGGATTCATTTCTTTGACTTTAATAATATCCGGACCAACCGGACACAACGTTCCGGACCACAATGTCTGTAAACAATGTATAGCAAATAAAAGAATCGCTGTACCCGAGTACCCCCCGTATTCGTCAGACATAGCTCCCTGTGTATTTTTCCTGTTCCCAGAAGTGAAACATTTGACACAATCTCGTTTTAAAAACTCGGGTCAAGTAAAATAAAAAACGGCAACACTACTTCACAACAACACTTCTAGAATAATTTTAAATGATGGAAAATCGTATGCACGGTGGTGTGTAGATAAGAAAAGGGGAGTATTTTGTAGGGCAACCCAGTTAGATTGTATTATTTAAAAAATAAAGTACATTTTTTTAACCATTTTTATAACTAAGTCTCACACCTTTGCAGAAATAAAAAAACGCACATATATTATTTCCATACCTTCGTTATTTTAAAATATTTAATGACTGTAAGCCTAAATCAGTAAACAGTAAATCGTTACCCAACAGAAAATTATGAGACAATTTCTTTAGGGGAGCCATCATAAGCATTCCCCCTAATGCAGTTATCATCACCAATTTAAGGAATCCACCCCTCCATTTACCACTATATTTTTATATCGCACCTCTATGAGCCTCAGAACAACCTAAAAAAAATCGAAGTCCCAATCGGCATCAGGATATCTTACTTCTCCGAAAGAAGGATCTCCGCTCGGGATCCACTCGCTCTGTACACTTACCCTGTTGTTATTGGTGTTACGATCGAAGAGTGCGTGGGCACCACACGCGTCAAGTTCAATGACCTTGTGGCACATCGCACGGCACAGCCATCGATCCACCCCGTCAACCCACAAACCAAAGGCCAAGCCTTCTTGGATGTAGCGCTACGGAGATGAGAATCCCATTCCGCCACAGGACTCGAGATCCGGAGCGGTTTTACGAGAAGGATCCGACAGATAACTGAAAATATCTGTTTAAGGATTGTACGGCACTAATAGTACTAACTGGTTGCATTAACCCTTAGGATAGTTTCCAAAACAGCAGGCGAATCACATTTTTACTATTTCAGCATTGTTTAAAAAAAAATAAACAATATCGAAGATCCCCAAATTCCTGTAATATATTGTGTTGATGAAAATAGTTTAATGGCAATATCAGAGACGACAGATTCTGATATTGACCTTATTAAGTCTAACCAATGTGATGTTACTGGGTACGAATAACAATGAACAAGAGTCTCGCCTTCCTTGCCAGGAGGATACAGCGGTGCCATGGGGGATTGTCCTCTAATAAGCCACTAAATGTCATTTCCGGAGAACACTACTAACGGTAAGTCCGTCAAGCTAAAATATCAGATATATTACAATGACTAAACCTAATAGAGTCTAAATTCAGATCTGTGATTTCTGATGGCGCATGGTAGTGAACGGCAAGTATTCTCATTCTATTTTAGCTTAATCAGTTCCAGATCTCGTTGTGCTACATAAATGTTCCAAAATTCAAGTTGATATCTTAACGCGTTCTCGAGTTATCGTGTAGACAAAAAAGGTTGACAGACAGACAGACCGATAGACAGAAAATTTGTTCGCTTAAACTTAAAACATCGACGTTTCAGAACATTTTTGGCCCATTGACTCAAATATTTAATAAAAATATTTTCTGTTTATTTTTCATGAATACCATCCTTCCACTCCACTACATGGATGTGGAAGTAATTAAAGAATAGTTTTTATTTCAAAGAAAGATGATCATTTATAATGGGATTTTGGACCAACTTTTATATTGGCGGTACCCAGCTCAAATGACAGTTTTGTGAAAATTAAATAAAAGTTCTCATAATACTTTTGTGAGACGAGAGTATACCCAAATGTTTATAGTTTTAGAAGATACTTGAATTGATTATTTATTAGGATTTAAGTTCAAATTAATTCAACAGTCACATAGATGATATTTACTAAGATAAAAAAGTAAGATACTATTTTTTGTTTGACCTTCCTTAGCACACTAAAATCCCTCCAAGTCTTTGGCTGGATTTGATCAAAAACAAGTTTAGAAACATTGTTGGTTGTTACGGTTGTCACAACTATATTTACTTGGATGAGAACGGTTTAGAATTCCATTGAATAAATATTTCAACATTGAATAATAAATGTGAAAAAATAACTATGTCAGTGAGGAATGAGGGATGTCTTTATTAAACGTGTCATATCGATGAAACCGCATCATGTGAATCATAAGCTTCTTTAAAATTACATGGATTTTAAACAATTACTAAAGTAAATAGACAGTAATAATTTTACATACAACTATCTAGATGTACAACGGAAAACATACCCATTCCCCAACATAGTTGTTAATTCTGTCTGGGACCCGGACTCACTGATAATGAGTCTGAATGAATGGTTCAGATTACCATATCGGCTACAACCCACTAGATCCGATTATCCGAACTATTTTTTGGAGCAGGTACTTCAAACCCATCCAAGCATTAATGTTGGATTAATTTAGAGTGCTGAGAGGAAATATTGAACGGGATACGAGATCAAGAACAACACATTTTAAGCTTACAGAGTAAGCTCGATAATTCGACACCATAAAAGTCAAGTCGAAGTATTGAATGTGTCAGACAACTCGATTAACTGCATAATAAACATTTCAGATACTAATGTTGCAGTACCTAATTATCTTTGCTAATATGTAATACAAATTATTTGTGATTGAAATGTCCTGTAAAAGAAATAAAACACTAATAAATAGTAGCCACATTGAACTACAAAGCGACAATTTTATATTTTTGTCGAACTACGGAGTGCTAATTACGATACCTAAATATACTGAAATACATCGAACTAGTAGGCACTAGTGGGCACATTTTATATAACTGTGGGAATTATTGAACGTCGAACTATCGAGCTTGTACTGCATTCTGCATATTTTATCTTTCGTTTGTAACACTACTATAGATTATTTCGGTTTACTTTATTAGGTAGGTAACTTATTTCTTTACTTTTTATTTTTAACAAATTACTTCCGTTTCGGTTTACAGTCCCCTAATCCTGTTGACTTTACATACATATGTAGTTATTACGTACAGTTCCGTGAATTCCCGCAGCTCTTTTCGAAATTGACTTTTGAAAGTTTTGTACTTCCGCTACCCCAACAGTGTGTTTGCTAGCGAATGGTTCATACTTCAGGAATAGTTTACTTTGGCGCTTGATTTGTTTTATGTTAGACTTGGACGAGAGTTAATATTAGTAATTATGTTTCATCAGTTTCTACCATAATAATCTAATGGTTAACCATCATAAGTGTGATTATTATTCTATTGATATGACTTAAAAATTGAGTTTAATCATAACTAAATAATTCAATGTTTTTTCTCCTGGCTCCCATAGTTTCTTTCTAATATAAATTGGTATTAAACAGATGTTATACATTTATTTACCTGAAAAAATAAGTGTGATCTCTAAATACGCCGATAATTAGAATGAAATAACGTTCTTCATATTTTCACCAAATAATGTTTTAAACCGGGTTTCTCTCCAGTTGGTTACAAGATCTTGACTAATAAAAAATCTGTTTTTGATTTTTTTTCATTATATTCCTAGAAAACACTTTTATCAGAAAAGCAGAGTTACTATATCTTTAAGTACTATTTATTCATCTTCCAAATTGAAAAAGAAAAATACCTACACAGTATGAAAGTATATTTTTGTTTAAAAAAACATTTGTTTTAAATATTTCATATACTACATACTCTGTGCATATACACTACATACTATTCTATACATCCGAAAACAATGGGTAATAAAACCAGCTAACGTTCTACCTATGGACCTAAAGGCATTCGTCTAATGTTAATATAATATCATACCGGCATAATTTAAAATTCCAGCCTCAACTCTATACTTAAGTATTTTGAAAAAGTTGGAGTATACCGCCTTCGCCGCTACAGACCTCGTAAATCAAAGACAATAGCACAGTTCTTCTTCTACATCTCTTATCTAGCCGATCAAGTCTGTGCTGTGTAGTAAATTAATTATCTGATGAAATAATAACAGTCAACCATCTAAACGTTTACTACACAAGATCACTTTTTTCTCCATATTCATTAGTGTTTATCATGTTATCTTACTAATCCTAATTAAATTTGTAAGAGACGTCAAGACCTTGCATGAGTCTAAAATGAAGAACGCTGGTTTGCAATGTTCATGGTGACATACCGTTTATATTTGTTGTGAGTCTTTTCACCACCAAAACTCTGTACGATATATTCTGTACGATTATTCTCTGTACGATTATTCTTAAACATTGAAAGAACTTCCCCACTTTCTTGGTAAAGAACGACAATACGTCACCAAATGGGGATCCTCCCTCACACTCTAAATTGCTGAGTTAGAAAAAGGCCACAAATAGATACATTTTAGTGCATACGCTTTGGAAATATGCTGCCATCGCAACTGAAAAATAATTCACAGAGAAAACTACAATGCTGAATCCTATTATGCCCTCTTGATATTAAGTGTGAAAAGGTTCACTTGTTAAAAATAAGCAACCGAGGGCACTTGATAATTTAATAGAACAGTAATAATAATAATTACTTAACAACCAAAGCTACCAAATATTTTGACAATGTTAAAAAGAAACAGAAGCTGTTATTGTCGCGCAACATATTTTTATCAGACAAATCAGATTCTAAAGAGTATTAGGACGACAGCAAACATAGTAAGTACTAACACCGAAAAGTAAGTAAGTAAGTATTATAATACTTGTTTTTAATACTTCTAAGTAAGTTTTAGGACTTACTTTTTTTTGCAATTCACTATTTCCAAAAAAAAATTGATCAAAACAGCTGTGTCGCAGCTGCTGCAAATGAAACGCAAGATCACCAATAAATGATTGAATCTCATTACTAGGGTTCGGATATCCCGACTTACCGGATGTGGAACTATATTTAACTATCCAGCGCATCCGCATGGGATAGGCGTACCTACTACCGTGCAGATGCGAGTCCCTGCACACGTACAGAATCGGTCAGTGGCGGAGATATGCAGGGGTATGAAATACATGCGTATATAATTTACAAGGCGCTTAAAACACACGGTTTATACTTTCATTACCATAGAGTTCTATAGTGCCGAGCCCTGCATTTCAGCACACATTTCCGGTCCTTACTCATTATGTTCTCGAGAAGATGAGGAACAGCTATATTTTTATAATAAGAACTCCAGTATGTGTCTCCAAGTCTCCAAGTCTTGAATATGATAAAAACTCATAAGGAGTTAAAAAATCGTTTTTTTCTTGCCTCTCTTAATATTTTAGGAAATTATAACCTTAAATTACTACTAACTTAAAAATAGAAGATCAATCAAATGTAACAGAGACAGTTATTATTACACGTAGACTCATCCTATTATATGCTTCATTAAAAAAAAAAAACTATAATACAAAAGGAAATATGTAAACCAGATACAGTGTAAAAAGTAAAAAAAGAATCACAGGTTTGGAATTTTACACTGAGATCTTAGGCGTATTGAAATTACCAGACACAACTGCCATTCCTATTGTTGCTGATGTTTTATTGTTATTTCTGTTTACTGTTATCTTCCAATACAGCGATTATCACCAAGATAAAAAACAAAAATTGCGTCAAGATAAAAAAAAATAAAAGATAAAAAACGCCAATAAAAAATTGTTTTAATTTTTTAACAGAAATTTACCAACAACTTCGATAGTTACAACAATTGTATTTCCTAATTAAATAGTTGTATTTATTTGTTTACGTTGTTCCAAGTCTGTTTTGAGTTTGATGTAGCGAAGCTTAGGTATAACTTACTATTTATCAACTGCGTTAGTTACAAATGTATGTATTTGCTAATGAAACATTTGTATTTAATTTTGTCCATTGTTTCAAGTCCATTTTTTATTTCCTTAAACAATTAAATGTTTCATATTCATTTCGTTGAATTTTCTTTTAATTACCGGCGACTCCCTCCCTTTCCTCTTTAGTTTTTGATAATTGATGAAGAAAATCCTCATCTCGTCAAATCACAAAAGCAAGAAGTTTTACAATTTATCTACAATGTTTTCACTCGTTTTTTCATTCATCAGTTTATGTTTTATAATATTATTCATTATTTTATCTGTCTCTATATTTATTCTTATTTTCATTCAATATTTATTTACATTTATAGGTTTCTTGTATTTTTAATTATTCGGTGTATGATATTTTCTACTTTATAATAACTTAGTTAATATTAGCATAGCATAGTTAATATTTATTTATCTCATGCTTACATTCTTTGGAGACCAGCAGACCGAACTGTAAATCTGCCACATGTCACTCCATTTTCTCATATACGGTCCCCACATTGTACATGTTCCCAGAAGTATTCAACCCTCAAAGAAAAAAAATAAGATAATGTAGTATTTACTAGGTAATTAGGTATACAGATGTTAGATCTCGTGGAATATAAATGCAAATAAAAAATAACGCATTCATTGTCAAAATTAATTTCTCTAATTTTTTCGTCAGACGAACATCTTTCATGAATATGTAAATATGATGTTCTAATCTTTTTTGAGCCGCTGGGTATTTCCTCTATAATTATTTTTGGAAATTTTATTTAACAAGAACAAATGAACATATTATAAAAATGGCTAACATTAAACGGAACACAATCTAGAGCTTTTAAAAGTCTTACTATCCAGTGTCGAATCGTTACAGTTCTTAATAACAAAGCTATTACATTTTTTCTCAGTGCTTGTTCTTGGCCGATGCAAAAGATAATTACCGAAATTCTGATTGCTCTTTGTTTTTATTTTAATTTAATTATTCTGCTCTCTCTAAAGATGAGATTCGTTTAAGGTCACCGCGTCTAAATTGTAGTTAGCTGTGGTTTTTGTACAAGGTTAGTTTTTGTTATCTATAATAGTTTTTTTATACAAAATTGCTTCCGCTTATATTGTCAGAATGTCAGATTTGGTAGAATAATTCTTAAAACAAAATTTTAAACAGACGATCACAAGGTTTGTACTTTTTTTTGCCTTTCACTGTAAGAACAAACTATGATCATATCATAAGACTATTTTTTAAAACTATCATACCAACTTTTAAACGAAAAAAGATTTACAAGTAAATATTAAAGGTTCATATGCTTTAATTTGAAGCAGTAATATAATTATAGTATATGTAATAGTAATAGTTTCATAGAGAATAAGAAAAACTTGTTGTGTGTCGAAAACACCAGACTGTCAACTGGTGATTTTCAAAGGCCACAAGTGAGACAACAGATCTGATTTTGATGTATATACTCGTATTAGACGTGTGACTTTGATGTATGTCTTATTGCAACATAGAGCCGCACCTATAATGTTTGATTAAAATGTACTAAACACCGAGTGTTTAGCCGAGCGGCGAAAAGTGTTAGGTATGCTCCGGCCTGTACAGAGGCCGTCTGCTACCTGTATTATGTATCATGGGATGTGTTCAAGGCCATTGGGAACGCGCGCCTACCGATGTGGTTAGTCTCGTTCGTGACGTTGAGGCCTCCATATTTTGTGATAACAGATATGATGTGTGCTTCGGTTTTTATTTTGTATGAAGTATAATATGTATATGTCATTCTCAACTTCAATGAGCTATCCGTAACTATTTCAAATTCAATAACATATCACTATTAAAACACAGCACACAGGGTAGCTGTTATAAGGAAAACACAATTTGATCTTATAGTTCGGAAGTAATTTGCTAACGGCATTTGAAAAACGTGTTCTACTACAAAATTAATTACTAAACATAATAAAACTAGATAAAGCTAACGAAAGTTGTAGTGATATTACTTCCTTCCTATTTCTCTAACTTGAGAAAGCCTTATTACAATTTGTAATATTCAGACTGCAATTCTCAAAAAAACATCTAGAAAATATAAGAGGTGTGTTCTAGACTGTGTCAAAAAAACTTTTTTTTTATTTTTTTGTCGATTAAATGTATCTCTAAAGTTAGTTCGATATAAAAAAAAATCTCCAAAAAGTGAGCTCAATATCTCAAAAATTGAGCTGGCTCATTGGGGGTCCCCTTTCCCATTTAAAATACATGGGTGTTTTAAATTTTTTTTATTTTTTGAAATAACTACATGAAAAACTTTTTTTTTT
The DNA here is from genome assembly GCA_029963805.1 of Aromia moschata. Lineage (NCBI taxonomy): Eukaryota > Metazoa > Arthropoda > Insecta > Coleoptera > Cerambycidae > Aromia > Aromia moschata. Next base: position 295,421 of record JAPWTK010000361.1, on the reverse strand, counting down.
CAAATTTTGGTTCTCACCGTCTTATAGGAAATTTAATTCTCTACAAAATTGCTCTTATGTTTTTTTTTCTAAACTCAATAGAAACGAAGTTACAGACCGCAGAGTAGGAGAAAAAAAATCAATTAATTGATTACAGAAAAATATTTTTGATTTTTATTTATCAAATAATTAACTATATTTATTCTTTAATTAACATTTCTCAAAATTAATATTATTTTAAAACAACAAAACAAACCTTAACAATAAAACAGAAATTAATTGAGAATTAGTGGATTTATGAATTTATTTGTTTACTGTTGTAGAAATTAATTTTATTTGTTTACTGTTGAAGTAAACAAATAAAATTAATTTCTGTTTTATTGTTAATGTTTGTTTTGTTGTTGTTTTAAAATAATATTAATTTTGAGAATTGTTAATTATGAATAAATATAGTGAGTTAATTATTTGATAAATAAAAATTAAAAATATTTTTCTGTAATAAATTAATTGATTTTTTTCTCTCTATTCTGCGCTCTGTAACTTCGTTTTTGTTGAGTTTATATAAAAAAAAACATAAGAGCAATTTTGTAGAGAATTAAATTTACTACGGGATGGTAAGAAAACAAAGATTTGAAAAAAAAAGTTTTTCATGTTATTTCAAAAACAAGACAAAAAATTGTTCCCATGTATTTTAAATGGGAAAGCCCCCCCCCCCAATGCGCTAACTCAATTATTAAAATATTGAGCTCAATTTTTGGGAGAATTGTTTTTTTATATCGTACTAACTTTAGACACATTTAATCGGAAAAAAAATAAAAAAAGTTTTTTGACACAGTCTAGTGTGTTTGAAGATGGGAATTTCTTGTAGGTAATGAAGTAAAATTAACCGACTGACAAAAAATAACCCCAGATAAAGTTTCGTTAACAAGTGAAACATAAATAAATATAAATATAAGAATATCTGTGACTTGGATACTTCATACAACTCAAATTAAAATTATGTTTTCGAAAACATTCTATACAAATCTCTAAATGATGTACCACATCTTTAATATAAGAATTCCTGATTCCAAGCTAATGGTTAATCGGAAACAGGAAAAATTACTTTCTAGTCACAAACAGGAATACGAATGTAAAATTAAAATAGGAAAGAGAAAGGATACTAATAGAAGATCGGATTTATGGAAATACAGGAAGATTGTAAGTATTTATATCGACTTTTTAGAGAAAACTTTTAGAGAAAATTATATTATTATATCGACTTTTTAGAGAAAAAATTTTAAAAAACCACCTAGTACTAGATTTTATAACTGCACTGATTACTTAGTTCCTCTAAATATTTGAAACTAAAATGCATTTTATTTTATGAACTTGCTTCCGACTTTGCTTCCGTTCTTTGCTTCCGACTTAGAAGCAAAATAAAAAAAACCATTATTTATGGCAAATATACTGAATTATTCAAAAATAAGGAATAAAAAAAAGTCGATGACGTCATGTACGAAAAAACGGTAACGTCAACGCTAGTTTTAATTATAGCGTACGGAAGGCGGTCATATACAAAAACAAGTAAATCAATGTGTCTACCAATTGCAGTAAAATATCTAAAAATACGACTAAATATACGATATGATATACAAAAATTCTGGTGGTGACGTCACCAATTTTTCTGGACTTGACGTCATCGACTCTTTATAATAGAACAACTTATATATGTGTCACTAAGATTCACTATTAGATTTTCCAGTAACAGTCAATTAAAAACACTGTTTTGTGAGTTTATCTCTAACTCACAAATAAATCACTTTAGATCACAAGTGTTATACATTTTTGAAAAATATGTAGGGTGTTTTATTTAGAAAATATCGACGACAATATCATGTAGGGTCAGAGGGGGTACAGTGCAACAAGGGGCACAGTGCAACAGTAGCGATATTTTCTCCTCTTTTTACCAATTATCTTAAGTAATTTTTTAGTATGACAAGCCCCTAGGCCGCCATCTTTCTTATTTTTTTTGGGGGGGGGGGGGGGGGGGGGGTTTTTTTTTTTTTTTTTTTTTTTTTTTTTTTGGGGTGTTGGGGGGGGGGTTGTGTTTGGGTTTTTTTTTTTTTTTTAGGGGGGGGGGGGGTTCTCCGGCGTGGGAATAGAAAAAAATTTTTTTTTTTTTTTTTTTTTTTTTGGGGAGGGGGGATGTCTTTATGGACCAGGCATTGCAGACTGACGGTAAATATAAGCCCCTTTGAATAATTCACATTTTAAACTTTAAACGCGTTTTTCTCAGAATCACGTTTTTAAAATTTGGCTGACATTCTAGCGGCCACTGTAATTAAGCTATCGACTTCAAATTTTGCACGAATGCGTAAAAAAACATTTCTCCAGGGTCTGACGAGCCGGTTTTTCGATAAAAACATTTAAAAAAATCTTAATTAATATTTTTGTAGTAAAAAAAATTGCAAAAAAACACGATTTTTTTAAATTTATCGCCATTTTTGTAATTTTGCAGTAATCGAAAAAATATCTCGTTGTTCTCTGACCAAAACACGACTGATTAAGAAAATATTTTGTATTTCTGTTTCAAATCAACACAGAGGGTGCTACAATGTCAGCCGTTTAGACGGAAATTTTCGCGGCCTTCAATTTGCCGGAAATGTTCTGGCGGTCGCCATTTTGGATTTTTCTGATTTAAAAAAATGTTTTTTCATGTAAAAATTATTGAATTATAATTCGCAAAAAACCGCATTTGTTAATGTTAATTACTTCCACCACGAAAAAATAATACAAAAATGACTAAAAAAATGACATCTCAAGGTAGAAGTCCCCTTTAAGGCTCTTGGAGAGTGAATGTTTTTTATGTATTGCATGTTTAAAAGTGCATTAAAACAGTCGCCGGTTGATAGAACGTCAAACTTATTTATATTTTTTATTGGCCGAGGTGACGTTGGGGCACACTGCAACATATTTACATGGGGTACAAACATGGGGTACAGACCCCATGTTCGTAGTTAGAATCGCGTACTGTACATTATTTGCTTTTGTCACTCAGGGCCATTTAAGTTAAGATGGTGCGGAACAGAAAATGAAAATCCGATATAGGTTTGCACAGCGAAGACGACATGAGAACGGCAACACAGTTGGTGGAGGAAGGTATGAGTTTGAGAAAATCAGGAGAGATAATTAATGTAAATTATTCCACACTGTGTACAAATGATAGATGTTTCTTATTTTGTTGTTAATTTTGTTGATTTTATAGATTTATTGCAGTGTTGTACTGTGCCCCTATGGGCGTTTTATTGTACCCCAGCCCTGGGGCACAGTGCAACAAAAATATTATCTGACAAAAATGCAGATTGCTGTGACTTGTTACATTGTTCCTTAAATCTTTAATTACCATTTAGTAAAGCAAAGACTTCCTAATGCATAAGTACAAGAAATAAGTTGATTTAATAAATAAGTACTTTTTTTCTAAAAGTCTAAAACACTTTTTTGTTTCACTGTGCCCCACCTAACCCTACATGACGATATCGTGTACAAAAAAAATGGTGACGCCGCTGCTACTTCTAATCAAAGCGTAGAATGCGTAATTGAAAATAAAAATTGACATGCCCAAGGATATTTCCAAAATATATTTAAATTGGAAAATATTGGATGTATGCAAACCTTTACGTTCTCACTGTACATATAAACTTTCTATATCAATAATTAACGTTTGTTGAATTTTTTTATTAACAATATCAATTATTTGTGGCTGATAAAAAATTCTCGCATATATAGGATCTTCCTCACACACTAATCCTCCTAAAAAAAATAGAATAATTCATAAAACTAATAAAAATAGCCAAAAATATTAAAACGCAAAATGCAAAACATTGTATACAAGCTGACTTGTGATATTCTAAGGTATACAGACACAGACAGAAAAAAAAATGGCACAGGACTAACAGAACATAAAATGGGCTAAAATAAGAAGACATAGAAGCCTTAAAGATTAATAAAGGAAAAAACTTAAATAATTAAAATATTTCGTTAAATAATCAAACTGAAATTAGTTCGTCTCTTTTGTTACATTTATTAGACATACATATTAGTTTTTAGTGACTAGTACAGAATAGTGATAATATTTTTTTCATTTTATTTGCTATGGATAGGCCAAAATAGAAGTTCCGAATAGTACTTACATAGATAAATAAATTTTTCGTTGTAAAAATTACTCGTTATACTTACCATCTGAAGAAGCCATCGTGTGGTGAAACTATCGTCATGTTGAAATTAACGTAAACATTTAAATTGTTAGAAGTTTCGTTTTTTAATCACTTAATACGAATTCCGAATCAGTCATAACTAAAATAATATAGAAAAATATTTGAAATTAGTTAGCTATATATGATGTATAGCTATATACACACCTATATATCGAATCAAAAGTACCTACCATTAACTGGGAGGAAGTAAAGCAGCCGTACCTTAATATAAAATAAAATATTCATATGACGAATGGTTTTATAGATTTTTGAAGTAAAGGAATTAAAAAATATGGCAACATAACATATGTTTTTGAGATTTAATTTAATTTGAGATTTAATCTAATATATGAAAATAATGATTCCCCATGGAGCTGTTTTTTTTACAAAAATGAAACTGGTGTGTGTTTAAAATGATCTAGTTTTATATTTGTATGGTTCCAGTTTTAAACATAGCTAGATATTTATCAGTTTTACAAATGAAACGAAAAATTAAAAAAAAATGATGTTTTAGTTTACCGATCTTGTCCATCAATTAATCAATGAAAACAGGTTCCCAACACCACCTCTTGTCATACAAACCCTAGTCATCAACAAACCGTCACCGTTTTTGAGAGTTGGGTTTAAGTTCTTCATTTTGCGGTTCAGTATTTTTCGTTCGTCACACAAAATGTCTGCCATCGGAACCGAAAATCTTAATTATAATCTCGGACGAAACAACTTTTTCGGTTCCGACCGACTTCAAATGAAAAACTTAAAAACAACGGTTAACCAAGGCGATGGTTCCTTGATGACTTGGGCATGTATGGCGAGGAGTGGAGTCGAAAACTTGTTTTCGTCGAAGAACTGATAGGCAAGATTTAAACATTCTACTTAAAAATCTCACACCAAAGACCGCAAAATTAGAGCTACAAGAAAATGATTATTTTCAACCTCTCACAGGCCCGAAACATGGAACCAGTTATTGGAACAATGACTGTTGTATAACAGTTCACAATAGCTCCGTATGCCAGCTTAAAGCTCCCACGTTAACCTAATTAAACATTTTGTGATCTGAAATGGAATCACAGTCACAAAAATTTATATTTCAAGTAGACACATGGTAAAGAAGAAATCTTAGATATTTGGAATTATACATCCCCTACCACCACTCAAAACTAAGTAGATATTATGCCAACCTATTTAAATGCCATAATTGCATGCGGTGAACAATTTTTTTTTATTTGACCGTACATGCTAAATGTATTAGCCACGAATTATGCTATTAGTAATTGTGTATTTTAAGTAAGAATATAATATAATGAGGGAATAGACAGGGTCAGCCGCTTCTGGCCAAGGGGTATGTCAGGGCATTGCAGTTTTCTAAACATACAAAACTTGACCACGGGGAAGATATGTAGGTTTAGAACAAATCGTAGAGTAAAAACAAAGGTTGTAATTAATTTGGGGAAAATTGGGACGTTCTTAAATATCTATTTTGATCGACTGGAAAAAGTTTACGATGTGTTACAGAATATCTTCATCGCCAATACTGAGTATACAGTAAGCGGTAGCCTAATGCGTACATAGATGGATATTAACAACATTAAATGATACATTTTTATGTCATAGTTAGGCGAATTTACTTGGGCCGGCGGGGGCTTGGTTTTGGTAGGGATTTTTAGCGGAAATCTAAAGAGCAACGTTGCGGCGAATCGTAACTCAGGTCAGAGTCGGGCTCAGGTCACTATTAGCGCAAAGCGATACACAGAAAATACATCAGAATACATCAGTGAATATTCGAATAAACGTACTATGAAGCGTACTATTACACGACGGTATTTAAGTGTGGTAATGTCAGTGGTCACGAAAAATGAAACTTAAAAGGACTCACCAATTAAAACTCATAAATTGTTTGATAAAAAGAGTAACATTACTTTTTAACTAGCGTATGATATTTTGTAGGGCATATTTTTGCAACTTTTTTTCGTCTTTTGTTAAACAGTTGCGTTATTACAGCTGATTTTGTGTTACATAATTAATTTTACCTTTAATCTGACGAAATATTAGAGTCTTCCTTCAAGGGCAGACCTGTTCCAAATATCCGTTTGGCAGTTGGCAAGTAAGACTCGAATATTTTGTCAGTTTAAAGGTAAAATTCTATGAAGTAAATTCTAATCAATTGTAAGGAAACCGCAATTGTTTAACAAGAGACGAAGAAAGCAATAGTGTACTGCTATCACCGATTTGTGATCTATGGCAACAACACGGATTCTATATGCCCTACTTTAATAACTGGTCATTAAAAATCTAACTGTCATTATAACTTTTTAGGTCGAAATTTTATGAGCTTCGTGGGTAAGTTTTTTAAGTGCCATGTTTCGGGACCACTAACATTACCACACCTAAATACGGCTCCATTTTGTAATAGTTAGCCCCTTGGTACGTTTTAATTTTCTGTGAACTATCGTTTTGTAATAATAATGACCCGAGTCCGCCTCTGTTGAGATTCGCCGAAATCTGACGTAATCACCATGTCTATGTTAGTAGCATCTGCGCATGTCAAATTCAAACTGCGACAGCGCTCGGGGACTCGCCAATTGGGAAATTTTTCGTTAAAAATGACTTTAATATCCCTTACAGACCAACCACCAAAATACCATTTAATTATTTGAACTTTTTGGTCAATGTGATAAATATCCATTTTTATTTTTATGAATGGATGTAGTGTTTCTACAATACGCTCGTAATATCTACCACTAGACCAGAATAAAATATAAAATGGTATTTCAAATTTTAACTCAAACAGCCCTACTAACAGACCGGATGCCTTTCATACGCCTGCGCTAGCGACTAGATCGCAATTGGTTCTCACCTCATGTTTCCATCTGCTCAATAAAGAAGTTAAATTATCGATTGCCGTTCATTCGGCTATGTACGCATTAGTGTGCCGCTTACTGTATACGGGAGCCATATCGGAGAATTAAAACCTCTTTCTTGCAGATAAGATAAAAGCAAGAAGACTAGAACTAAGGAGACAGAGCTGCGGCTTTTCGTTGTATAACACGACGGGCTCGAATATGTCCGCCTCCAGAGGCGCTGTAAGCAGTGTCATTCTGTACTAATCTGTGTGCGTTGGAGTCCGTTATCCAATGGGTTAACAATTTTCGTAATTATCAATATGAAAATGTACTCAAAATATTTCATGTTACGTGCTTCAATATTAACAATAAAACAAAGGAAAAAATTTCGTTTCATACATACATCAATAATTTGAAATAATGTCCGGTTATTCTGACACTTCGGAAGGCTTCTTGTATCACACAATCGAACACAGCACTTTCGAACCATATTTATTTAACATTCAGATTGTATTTTTATAAAAGCCAAACGGCAAATAAGCACACGCTTTGACAGCCTACATTCATAAACATTCAGATGTGGTCCGATGCTCATCAAGTGACATCGAGTACAGAACTGCTTACAGCGCCTTCTGGAGGCGGACAGATATAAGACCATGACACCGAACGAGTTCGGTCTCCTTAGTTCTAGTCTTCTTGGATAGAAGTAGTCCGCACTTTGTTATTTTTTGACAAAGGACAGATAGAGATATAGTGGGAGATGTTCCCAATCTCGCCACATATACGTATAATTATGATTCTCTCATACACCGAGTTTGTGTAGGTGGGAAGGAAATCTTCCGTGATTGTTTTATTCGGATGACAGTTGATAGGTATAGCTTTCCTGATGAGCTTACTTTATTATACCACTGTGCATTCGGCATATTAGGATGGATTGTATGATAAAATCTATTTGATATTTCGCCATGGCGTTGCCACTGTTGTTTCCATTTCTGTTTTTGACGTTTTTTAAAAAAGGCTATAAAATCAGCTATAACAAGATGTGTTATAATATATGAGCTATTATGTGCATTTGCTTCTTTGCAATTTGGTCGACTTTAATACTTCCTAGAACATTGGCATGTGCTTTTATCTATAAAAATTATATGTTTTGATCCAAAATAGTAAATTGTACTTTTAGCTTTTATTTCTATCAATACATATATATGTAGGGTACGAATAGATTTATGACTGACTGTATGTACGTGTCTTCTTAAATAATAACATTTAAAATGAAGCATACACATAGTGTTTCGAACTTGATATTTTATTTCCACGGCCCTATTTCCCGCAGTAAACATATTATATTACTCCATCAATATTAATAACAGCAATAACAATAACAATGGATCGGATGGGGTTTGTAAATACATTTCTATAATGTATTATTTTTATAACAAGCCGTAATAAAAGTTATTCGGATGACTGGCCAACAGAATGCTATCCGTAATATCGCGAATAATAAATATGTATCCTTATGTGTGTAAATTACACTACGCTCCCCCCACACACCGCACCAGCGTAGAATTATAGAAAGCGAAGAAAGTGTTATTTGCTAAAGTGTTATTTTATACTTTCCCTTTCACCGTTAAAAGCAGAAAAACTATACGCTCGTAACGTTACCTCATACCACGCGCATTTTTAAATAATAATTTTATCCAGCTATCCAATTATAGCCTCCCATTATTACGATCGAAATGTACATAATGTGACGATCTGGGAGAATGTGCGCCACTTAAATGGCTATACCGAAGCTCTTGCTCTAATGATATATGTATCTCGTCTTTTGCAAATTGTACTTCCGTAAATATACAGTGTTTTCCAAAAGTTTCCAAAGTCACAGTAGGTATCAGTGATTTTAGAGGAAAATCCTCAGACACATCAACTTTAATTTGTCAATTCCTTCATCTTCATACGGATTTGGTCTTAATATTACCACGTTTCTCTTCATTTTTTAAATGTAACTCTCCAAGAAATGAAAAGACCTATATATTCTCGTGCACTAGCCTCGTAATCTCAAAAAACACTGAAAAATCCCGAAAATCTCAAACAAGTAAATAAAAAGGTTAAATGAGTTGATCACTATACTATACGTAATTTGGGGTTCTGAAACTGATTATGATGCCAGAATTAGCCGATCAGTAAGGAATTTCGACATAACCTCAAAAAACACCTAAAAATGACCAAAAATCCAAAACAAATAAATTAAAAGCTTTAACCGAAAATGTTTAACCTAACATAACCTAAGGCAAGAGCTTTATACAAGAGTGATCAGCTCATTTAACTTGTTTATTTACTTGTTTGTGATTTTTCGAGTAATTTTAAGGTGTTTTTTGAGGTTATGTCAAAATTCCTAACTTATCGGCCAATTCTGACCTCAGATTCGGACTCAACGCCCGAAAATAAGTATGGAAATGATGGTCAATTCATTTAATATTTTTATTTACTTGTTTGAGATTTTCCGGGATTTTTCGGTGTTTATTGAGGTTAGGAAATGCAAGAGCCAATCGAACAAAACGGTCAACGGATTCATGTTCAGCGGGTCAAATTGCATGGGAATACATAGATCGGCCTTCTAGCACTCGATTTTAATTTTTTTTTATGTATCTATGTAATTGTCGTGAAAATCAATAGCACTGTTTAAAGTCTTGTCAAAAACTAAAGTTTTTGTTTATTTGCAGTATCAGCACATTTTTTAATAAACAAATATTAGATATATATTTTATTTCAAGGAAACGTTTAGTTATTATAATTAATAAGCAGTAAAATAATTTATTTCAAAAAATATCCATAGATACTTTTAGAATAAAAATATTTTTTTTAATTTTGACCAGATCAAAAAACCGCAATTTCTTGTAAACCAAAATCGTGGTAGAGCTGATATGAACACATTCACTCTTCACAGAAGCACAAACTACTCGCATAATTTATATTCCAAAATATTTTGAAAACTTTTTTTTTTGCATTTGGTACAAACTTTTTGGCGGTCATTGTAGGTATATCTGAGAGTATACGAAGAATAGCTTTAGGCCCACTGTAGACGACAGACTAAAAAGACGGCTCAACTAAAAAATTGGAACCTGTTCCATTTTTGTCACCGACTCTACTGTCTGTGACGAGTAGGTAACAAATGAAACAAATGCACTCTTATGAGGTAACGCACACGAACTACAATTTAGTTGGCGCTAGCCACGCGAAATATAATGCGTGGTCAGTAGCGTACCACATAGTCACAATCTGGTGTTGGATACAAGATCATCAAATAGTATAATATATGAAACTTTCATTTCAATATACTTTGTCTAGTAAGTGGGTAAATAAAACATCGTAAAACATACTATTTCTTCTTTTTCTACGTTTTAATAATACTGCAACGTACATTAATCTTTGCACATGCATCGCCCCATCCATGGTCTATCTAAACGCGCCACCTATCTGTACGTGTGCGAGTTATCTCCGATTTCTCACCTACTATCTGTCGGTCTGCGGTGTCTTCCAACAAAATAGTCGCTGACCGACTGTCTGTCGTGTGCGGTGGATCTTAAAGTTATTCATAGAAAAATACAATATCTAAGTGTTAAAGATTTATTTTATTTTACAGAAAGCTCTAATCCATTTGATCTGCACAAAAATGTTAGTGTAAATTAACAAATCAGTTGTAAATGAACAAATGCTATAAAATTAACCGTTCTAGAAATGAAAATTTTACGAATATAAGTCAACATGTCCTCAACAGTTTTAAACAGTTTAACAATTACTTAATATGGAAAATATACACCCACCAGATAATCAATTAAGCCCCACTCCCTCCTCAACATCCCCCCCCTTCCCTATCAAAAAAAATGCCCTCTTGAAGTTTCATAAAAGTCAAAAGGACAGCAGGCTGGCTTGTCAGTAAAGAATTTATATATGGATCATTCTGATTAGAATATAACATCCAGTGGAAGAATAGGAAATTTTATAAAACAGATACAGATATGTTCTTCAGCATCACACACTAAAATATCCCTAAATATTCCTTCATGAGGAATGTTTTCTACGTTCTCAAAACTAATAAAAAAAGTGTTTAAATTAGAAATTAAATAATAATTAATAAAAATATAAATAAAAAAAGGAAATTTATAAATAAGGAAAAGAAAAGACGTCGTAATGTTTATACCGTTATTTGTAGTTACTACGTAAGTGACTACAACATAATACATATTAAATTCGATAAGAAGAAATTGGAAGCTTTAAATCCCTATAATCATTAGCAGATGAAATTTTTATTTATGAGCCTCTTATATGAAGTTCTACTACTAATATATTAGATTTACTTTTGGTAGAAAATAATTTTGGTCCACTTTGACTGTCTGCCGTAAGCAACATAAGTCTTAAGAGGTTACATGGGTTTCAAATTTTCAAAAAGTCGATTTTTTTAATTTTTTTCATTCGATAGTACAACTCTTTAAGAATATTTTCCCAAAATCTCAAGTCGATCCGAGTTAAATTGTAGTAGCTAGAGCCATTTGAACGTTCCCTCCTTTACTGTACTACCGAGAGCGCCGCAGGTATATTGACGCTCCTGCTTAGCTTTGTTTGTGTACCTCTCTATCTTGCTCCTTTTACTTTTTGGAGGACGCTCTGGACATTATGAGTGCAGCAGGACCTTTGCTCTATGGAGCTGGAATCGACGATTCTATGTAAGTTTGAAAACATTTTTTTTCACTCTTTAGCTACACAAAACTTTAAACGCGTTTTTCTCGAAACACACTTTTCAAAATCGGTAGTCAAAATTTCTCGTAAACTAATCGGTTGATCTCGCCCAAATTTTAAACACTTCTTTGAAATATCATTTCATAGTCCCTGAACGAAGGATTTTTTTCCTTCGACTACAACAAATTTGACAACGTAATGAATACCGAAAATTTTACCGAAAAAGTGACACTTTCGTTCAAACCACTGCCAAAAATTCAATTTTCTTTTTTTTTTTTCAAATCCTTAGTTCAGGGACTAGTTTTACTCTAATACCAAAAGAAAATATTTTTTTTTTATTTTTCAGATGAAGCAGTCGCAAGTAATTTTGACTACCGCCAACTACCTTTTTGTCGAGGCACCTCCGAAAATCGACTGTCATCAATTCAATTTATCATATTTTCTCATCAAAATTTTTTAAAATGTTGTTCAAAAGTTATCTAATAATATGCAAAAAAAAAAACAATAAAAAAACCCTCCTGTAGTAAGAGTAAAAAAAAATCGAGAAAATTAGCTTTTTTTTGGCGTCTGAAACCCATGTAACCCCTTAAGTACGTTTTCAACCATCAATTGATTTTTTATGGAGTCGCTGTAATCATTAGAATGAAATTAAAAGACCATGTCACCAAAACGATTTGAGGGTTTACAAACTAATTTATGTACCATCAATTTCCATACTCGTATCAAGAAACAATGTAGAACATGAAAATTATGAGGATTTCAAATGTGCAATAATACGTGGGTTTCATTTGAAAATGGTAATTGTAAGTTACAAATATTTCGTTTGTACATCAAAAGTTGACGTTTGTCATAAATATAAGATTCTGGAAATTTGAAAACTTTCTTTTTCGTTTGTAGTTTAGAATTCTTAGGATACTTACATGACTTACCTCGACTTCAATGAGGAAAATAACAGGCCTGCAGGAAAATAACAGAAGAATCCCATCCAGTAAAAACCGAAAGTATCGAACTCTGCACAAATGTATTGTTCAAGAAAGGAAAATGTAAAAACTGAGAATATATCTTAAGTGTGAAAACAGGTGTGGAATGAACATATCAAATTTATTTTATATACCTATTTGAAATATAAACATAATTATGAACATAATTATTGGCTTAAATCAGTGTAAACAAATATTTAGTCATTTCCCTATCTTTGTTGTGGAGTGTAACCTGCGTTTATTTTTATATACCTTGACGAGACTATATTACTATGAATCCACAATAAATGTGTCCATAAAGACACTATAAATAATAATAGTATAAAATTCCACCGCGTGATTGCTGTCGTACTGAAATACAATGCAATATGTCGGGAATTAGAAGTTATGTACATATACACTGGGAAAAAGTATGAAAAAAACGAACGTTGGACAGAGGTCAAACTACTGTAATATGGAACTTCGTAGGAATGGCATCAAAAATGTGGGTTGCCATTGCATAAAAGAAAGTTGACACCTTGACCAGATCTGAATATTTATCTGAACGAAATTTCCGCCCTCATTTTGGTGGGGGCAGCAAAAATGGGGGTTGCCATTGCATAAAAGAAAGTTGACCTTGACCTTCAAATGACCTTGATACTGAGGTTCAAGGTCAAATCCAAGGTCACCGTTTAAATTTACCATAGCGTACGACCTTGATTTTTCATTTTGTAACCAATTTCGCAGAATTTCTAGGTGTTTCCATAGCCAAGCAATTTCCATTCCAAGAGCCAAGGGTGCGTCATTTATTCCCGCCGCATGTACGCGCAATCGATGAAATATTTCTTTAAGTATGTCCTAGTTTTTTTTCTGTCGAACCCTAATTCGGACAGAAAGATTAAGAATAAGCATTTTCTTGCCAAGTCGCACAACTGCCGGCCGCGCCCTTTTTGCATGCTTTTGCAGTTCGTAGCATGTTTTTTCGGTGGAGTTGAACAAAAAATATGAAAATTTTTGCACTGCAAAAATGCATTCTATTTCTTTTTACACAGCGGTCTAACGAATCTAGGACCTCACTTAAGAAGAGGTCGTCGAAACACTCATTCACACTCTACCGACCGACTTCTAATGGTTCCGGTGCGATTCCTGATTTCTTTCTGACGTTTTAATGTCTCGTCCTACTTTCTAGCTTCAAAATTGGTCGAAATTATTAATACAATATGGCGATAGAATTCAAGTTGGGAGTCCTGATTTCGAAAATGTCACATCTAGTGACAAGTTGCAAGTCCTGTATGGATCCTGTAAATGGGGTGGCTGAAAAGGGTTGCGGCGGACTGAGGTGCAGCAACTCATTTCTTATTTACTCCTTGAATCGTTTCCTTCGCAATGGTGCCTCATTTGGTATATAAAAAATATATCGTATAGAATATAAGATGCTGAAAATTTTCGAAATAATGAAAGAAATATTTCATCTGACACAGGTATTAGTCGTACACAAGTATTAGTAGTACACAAGTATTTCATCCGTCAGGTACACTTAACATAAATGAGGAAGCCTTGGGTCTTTTGGTTAAACATATACATGACCTTTCATTCTCGACACATCTCATTATTTTACTTTATGATATGACGAAAGAAATCATGGGGATCATGTAGTATGGGCCATAGATAAAAGAAGAGATAGATGGAACTCTCTCATAGAATTAAATGAAACCGTGAAGCGCCATCTCTTGAATTGGTCTCAAACTAATTTTACCTAATATGGCGGATGGCGCTATATTAAAAAAAAATATTCAAAAATAAAATACAGTTTGCGGACTCTTAAGAGTTCCATTATGGACAAAACGTATGTATATAAGAATAGCATAATCATACTTGGTTACATAAAGTTTTTTTATCCTTATCTAGCATAAACTAAATATGATTTTGCTATTCTTGTCATATAATATATATACGTTTCCTCCATAAGGGAACACTTAAAAAAGTCCACAAACTGTATTTGAAACCGTTCCTCAAGAAATAATGTCTAAAAAATAAATTTTAAAGACATGCTATGATGAAAAATGAGGATATTTGAGATATTGAAACCATTAAATACCAAAATCAATTGTTTTAGATGTAAGATTCCTTTATTCACAACCACATTTATACGCATTCACAATCACATTTATACACAAGACACAATCACGTTTAAGTATAAATTATTTCCAACTAGCCATTTATATAAACTAAAAAAAGTAAAGGCATAACTTTCTTTACATGAAGTTTCATTTATAACACACATCTGGTACCAGTTCTAGTTCTCCTTCTTTTAATGTAATATTAACTCAACTAATTTCTGTCTCAAATAAGAATATATAATACCCAATAAACAAATAAAACACAAAATAAATTAACACATGGAAACAAAATAAACACAAAACTACAAAACTTAGTTTGTTTTGGTTTTACTTAGAACCAATTCAATCATACCCCAGATAATAAAAATATTGACTAAATAAGAAATATTGACGTAAGAACATAATGCAAATTATAAATATTAAACATTTGGGCCATGGACTGAACTAGTTCTTCAGGGACTACCATTTTTTTTTTTTAACAATACCAACTATACATAACTAACTAAGCTGGTTGCGCCATCTATAGAGTTGGTCTCATACTAAATATCACATTTCAGGTAGGCTCATAAGAGTGAACAGCCCCTGGTATGGGCTATCTGCGTAGCGCTGGTAACGCTATCTGCTGGACATCAATCACAACTGTTCAATCAAGTTGCTCCCTTTGTTTATGTGTGCTCAAGTTGTAAAAATATTGAATGCGGAAAAATAGCAAGCTCATTTTTTACACTGTTTACGGACGCGAATGGAAGCAGGAGCGGAAAAAAGTGGATTAACGCTGTGAACAAGCGTGTCAGGAAATATGTTGACGTTCTGTCAACAAATTCCTCCACTAACCTCATACATATTTTTTTTTTCTATAAATTTCTATTTTTTTTTTTTATAAATTTGATACAACTAAGTAGTTGATTCCTTTTTTATTACTTTTCCTTCTCAAAACATCGATTTTGATTGATTTAAAACCACACTGAATAATCCTACTATTTTTACAAACAATTAACATATGAGGTAGAAATCATCTAAAGTTTATAATTCAAATATATAATAAAATTATTTATAATTTTGGTCATTCATCCCGCAAAGTAAAACTGAAGAGGCGTACGTAAATGCTACAAGAAAGTAACTACCTTTGTTTTCCATATTTTATTATGAAATTATACACCTATTCTTTGTATAAGGTTGTATAACAGTACCAACTGACACAGGACTACTGCAATCAAATTTAATTGTGGCAACCCCCATCAGGGGCCATCCATAAATTACGTCAAACGTTAAGGGGGGGAGGGGGTCAAGGAAATGTGACATTGCTTGACAAGGGGCAGTGGGGGGGGGAGGGGGTCAAAAAGCTTTGTGACGTCACATGTCAAAATTAAATATAATTGTAAACAAAAAGAAGAAAATGGTTGGAAGAAAAACATGTTGACAGAACGGATATTCCTGACATTAACATCCAAAACGAAAACGAAGTGCCTGATATGCCAGTGATAAACAATATCAAGGAGTGGGTCCAAAGTCCGTAGACACAAGATGATTAAGTTTTGTATCTTTTATTATTTATCGTTTATCGTTGTTT
Organism: Aromia moschata; assembly: GCA_029963805.1. Lineage (NCBI taxonomy): Eukaryota > Metazoa > Arthropoda > Insecta > Coleoptera > Cerambycidae > Aromia > Aromia moschata. The sequence continues at coordinate 278,984 of JAPWTK010000361.1, read as the reverse complement.
AAAATTGGTCTTTTGTTTTGTCCATTATCTAAAATATTTGACTATGTTAATTTAATTAAGATTATTTTTAATGGAAACAGAAAAAATGGAAAAACTACTGTTTTAATTTAATTATTTCTAAATATAAAATTGAAAAATTTGTGACGTCACACCAGGTGGGAGGGGGTTTCACAAGTGTGACCACCTGTGACAAGGAAGAGGGGGGTGGGTCAAAAAACCATTAAATTTGTGTGACGTAATTTATGGATGACCCCTCACATGTTACACGAGTTGACTATGTGTCGTGTCGCCGTAAGCCAACTTTACCTACAAGTGTTGAGTTTGTTCAAGAAATATCAAACAGAAAACAACACCAAAAGCGACAATTCTAAGACATGTGGCAAGATCCTTTTCTGTTTCCCTTACCAAAAAAAGTGATAAATTTTCCCAGCTCCTAGGTTATGTAGAGAATTGGTCTGGCATTTGCTCTTGACAGGGAAAAACTTCTTCCAGCCGTATAAACAAAATTAAATTTTAAAACTGAGAGAAACAAACCAGTGTTTATCCACTAAATTACTGAAAGTAGGAAATAAATAGTCATTTTTATTTCTATCCCTGATGTTCACTTCCTGCATGCTGGTTTTATCGAACCCATAACAACGTAGTGACCAAATCTGGACGAACAAAATTTCATTTTAAAAAGCAAGCAGAATCGCTGAAAACGCGACGGCATCGGCAACGGCGCGCGGCGCCTCCGCCAACCGCGATCCCGCGCGCTCGGTGAGATGCAAGTGAAAGTCCGAGGTGCACTCCGTGGAAAGCGCCTGCGACTTTCTGCAAGCCGACCGAACGCCGTCGGTCGTTGAACCAGCCATTCAAGCAGGAACGTCGACAACATGACAGGAGGCCTTTTTCGCCACCGGTCGTAAGGCGCACGCCGCCGTGCCGCGCCGACAGCGTCTCGAACGTTCTTGATAGCTCTGTCGTCGCGCCCGTCGGCAAGGAAAAGCGGAAGGGCGCTTTTCGGTATCGATTCCCGCGAGTGCCAAGAGGAGTACGGCGGCTGTCCGGATATACATACATACTAGTGATGTAACGAATGTTCGCATTCGCGAATATTCGCATATTTTTTGCCATTCGCATTCGCATTCGTATTCGCAAGTTTCTTGCGAATACTATGCGAATGCTATTTGACAAACAAAAAGTAAATTATATATGGATTGGATGGATATGGAATGACAATACAACTGACATGGTTTATAATTTTTTATTTACTTATAATATTTGAATAAAAAAATGATTATGGAACAGTCTTGAACAAAAAAATTTCTTGTTAATACAGTTAAAACGCGTTCCAAAACATTGCATTTTCTTGTTAACCGGTGACGTTATTCTTCCAGCGTGTTGAACCACATTTAAAAACATCCCCGTTTTTTTTTTGAACCGTTTTTTCCCTCTTTTTCTTAAAGATGCTTTGTTGATCCACAGATTGTAAGGTTAGGTACCTATATAATTCATCAGTTTCCAGTTTTTGTCAAATGTTTTGTTATTTTATGGTAATTTAATTATCATAAGCATTGAAAATGGACCCCGATTATGCTGGTATTGTAGAAATACAAATAGAGGATCTGTTAATAAAAGATATGTTAATAAAAGACTGGAATACTCGTTTTGGCTAAGCACATAGAACTGTAAACTTGATAAACGATCCATTGCAATCAAAATCTTGTTTCCTTGGCGTTTGGCCGTTTGAGGTTAACTTGACGGTTTAAAAATATTCGTTTTCTTGAAATCACAATTGCTGACGTCAACCTTTAAACACGGTTTGAAACGTACGTTGAATACGGTTAACAAGAAAAAACGCCTTTAATGTGACTATCTTCGTTCATTCAACCTGTAACGGCTCGGCTATGTTCGGTTTAAACATGGCTGACACGAAATGTCAAACCTGTATGACATTTTGCGAGCGCTTTATTTGAAAGTCAACATTCGCATTCGCATTCGCGAATGTGATAAATCGAACATTCGTTACATCACTAATACATACCATTCGGAATCGACAACAAATACTGGCCAAAATGTCATCCTTAAAAAAGGGATGTTACAGAGGGGAATTATTAAGGGAATATTTTTCTTCCTAAATGTTTTTATAATTGAATTTACACAGTATGTTTCTAATGTCGATAGCCAAAATTAATTGACATGTTCAGGGTTTTCATTTATATTTTGACACCTACCTACAGGGTTTATGAGACGAGGTATAAAAAAAACTTCCTATATGAGAGTTTTAGTAAACCTCTATTATCTTTCAAACTTAACAAAATCAACAATTGAACATCTAAAAATAACAAAACGAACCAAACATTTTTTTTAATCAAAAACCATGTATAGGTACTTTACTTTTCAGCAAGAACTCTTCTGACTGATTTCAAAAATATACCCTTTATTGACATTTAATTGAAAAATTTGCGGATTAACCAAATTCAAAATAGTATAATTATATTGGAATTGTCGTGCTCTAGATTACCAGAAAAAAAAAACTATATATTACATTGCATTTCGTTATTCTCAAAGGCGTAATGGAGTTTAATTCTTGCATCTAAATTTATTATAGTGTTTGGAAAGAGGAAAATACGAAATAATTCGTTTATTTCATTCACATAATATTAAAACTTCAAGAATTCAGCACAAATATCTACAGAGATTTTCTGGGCAAAGAGTAGCGTCAACAAATCCAATGAAACACATTGCTAAGAAAAGGGAATCATTGATCGGTAGGAGAACAGCCAGAACGATAGCAAAAACCAAGAGGAAAATCTAAATATTCTATAATACAATAGACGAATTTTTCGTATTTAACTTGTAACTAACATAGTTCATTTATCCTGGAGTGGGTACTGGAACCTTCGGTATAGAAACAAAAAACTGGACGTTTTCCACGAAACACCGAACTACTACACTTTTCTGGACGCGCGTTTCGCCAACCAAGTTAGCATCTTCAGGAAAAGATTAAAACTAAATTCTAGCCTACACACTTGCACTATTTATACTAAATTTGTTGCCACGGTTCACTGAACCGTAACTGTCTTTGTTTATCAGAGCAAACAGTGGACTGGTGGGTATTGGACCATTGTCTTTCATACTATTGTTACACTTAATGATTTCTAAACTTTCAAAAGTATCCAACTGTTTACTGTTTGTTACATTTCTAATTAATTTTAAATTATTTATGTCTATCCTATGGTTGTTGTCAAAAGTGTGGTGGGCAACACAAGATTTTTCTGTTCTGCCATATTTCAAACGAGCCATGTGTTCTTTAAATCTAGTCAATATAGATCTTTTTGTTTGCCCAATATACTTTTGATCACAATCTTTACAACTTATTTCGTATATTCTTGACATTTCGTTATTGTCGATTTTGTCTTTGGGGTTACCCAAAAGCGTCTGTAGGTAGTTTATTTTTATAGAATTATAAACCAAATTGATATTAATATTTTTAAAAACTTTATCTAGTCCGCGGGTGAATTTAGGTTCATATGGTAACGAAGCAAATTTCGAATTGTCAGTATCTCTACGAAAAGTCGTGGAATTGTACAGGGTTCTCTTAAATTTATGCTTCCTTATTAACTTATCTATTAAATGGACTGAGTAACCGTTACTATTAGCTTATTCTTAATTAATTGTTTCTCATGTTCAAACGTCTCTTTACTGATGGGGAAATTTAACAAACGATGAATTAGAAAATTAAAACTTGCCATTTTATGTTGAAAAGGGTGGTGTGAATCGTTGGGAATATATGTATCTAAGAGTCGCGGTTTCTTTCCTATACACATCAAATTCTAAGTTATTTTTACTATTTCTAATAACTAATACATCTAAAAATGGTAGCTGTTCATTATGTTCCACTTCAAATGTAAATTTTGTGGTAGGGAAACGGTTATTTAATTTGGCAACAAAATTATCTAAACTAATTGCTTTTGTATCAAATACCACGAAGATGTCGTCCACATACCTGAACCAAACTCTAGGGAAATACTCGAACTTATCTCTTACTTATGTCTGAAATTTATTCATAAAAAGATTTGCAATGAAATGTGACAAGGAGTTACCCATTGCCGTTCCCTCATGTTGTTGAAAATATTCACCATTATACTGAAAACAATTTTGATTCATACAAATACTAGTAAGCCGAATGTAGTCCTTTAATAATTTTATCGTCTAAACCATTTAATTCAAGTAATTTTCTGAGGTAGTCCAAAGTTTGCGGGATTGGAACATTTGGAAACAATGAACATACATCAAATGAGACCAAAACACCTTCTTGCAATTGGATATTTTTAATATTGTCAATGAACTAAGAATTTTTAACTGAAAAACTTGTTTGTGCAACAGGCACATTTTCGAACTCGTTCGTTAACCATTTTGACAAATTATAAGTTGGGGATCCTATCGCTGAGACAATTGGTCTTACAGATTTTCCTGGTTTATGTATTTTTGGTAAACAATACAATTTAGGTATTAATGGATTTGACAATTTTAATTTTTGTCTCAGTGAAGGAATAATAAGGTTGTTACATTCTTTCAAAGATTTTTTAACTTCCATTGTCATTTTTGGCGAAGGATTTTTTGACAATTTTTTGTAAGGACCACTATTAATTAAATCGTCGACTCTTTCAAAATAATCATTTTTGTCTAAGATAACAACTTTATTTCCCTTGTCAGCTTTTAAATAAAAACAATCCTTCTCTCGTAATTGTTTAACAATGTTTTTGTCTTTCTTGACATTTTTGGTATTAATTTTATTTTTAACAATGTTGGAACTAATTTTTTTTAACTGCTTCTCTGACAAACCCCCTGGAAGAATCGGGCAGGTGCTGTATTGCACATTCAACACCCGCGGACTATATAAATTTTTTAATATCAATTTGGTTTGTAATTCTAAAAATAAACTACAGACGCTTTTAGGTAACCCCAGACAAAATCGGCAATAACGAAAAGTCAGGAATATACGAAATAAGTTGTAAAGATTGTGATCAAAAGTATATTGGGCAAACAAAAAGATCTATATTGATTAGATTTAAAGAACACATGGCTCATTTGAAATATGGCAGAACAGAAAAATCTTGTGTTGCACAACACACTTTTGACAACAACCATAGGATAGACATATATAATTTAAAATTAATTAGAAATGTAACAAACAGTAGACAGTTGGATGCTTTTGAAAGTTTAGAAATCATTAAGTCTAACAATAGTATGAATAAGGACAATGGTCCGATACCCACCAGTCCACTGTTTGCTCTGATAAACAAAGACAGTTACGGTTCAGTGAACCGTGGCAACAATTTTGGTATAAATAGTGCAAGTGTGTAGGCTAGAATTTAGTTTTAATCTTCTCCTGAAGGTGTCAACTTGGTTGGCGAAACGGGCGTTGAGAAAAGTGTAGTAGGTCGGTGTTTCGTGGAAAATGTCCAGTTTTTTTTATAGTTCATTTAAATCTATCACATCTTATGAACTAAGAGTTTCATCTCCACACCGCTATCATTTACTAGTGATAATATCCAATGAACGGATTTTAATCACACAGAGACCACAAAAACATCTACTGGACGGTATAGAAGCCAGCCCGATTCACATGAGAACTCAGAGTTGATCGGGCTTTCCTCAGTATTCAAGGAAATACCTTTCCTTCTTGGCATCGAAAATTGCCTGCCAAGGTACCCTCTCCTTCTGACCGCTTGGGTGTCGGTTCTTCCCATTCAAGCGTTCAGATCCTTCCGTCTGTCTGTGCCTGGCATAGGAAACTGCCTGCCTAGCACATTCTGACGATTGGTTCATCCGTCCGTCTGTGCCTGGTATCGAAAATTGCCTGCCTGATGATTCCGTCCGTTTGTCTGTACCTGATCTAAAATTACATACGAGGTGCATTCAGGCAGCTTCGTTCTTATTCGGAAAAGCCAATATTTTGCGTTCCAATAAAGGTAATGATTAAAGTTTAAATCTAAATAATTCGCAAACCTTTGAATGCAATCTCAATAAAGTATATGTTTTTTAAGTCAGGGGGGAAAACTCTTGCAGAAAAGTAAAAAAATACATAGGGTGTTCCATTTAAAAAAAAATGGATGACAGATAATCTCAAAAAATAATAGAGATGATTGATGAAACTTACATATGCGGACGGACATGATCACCCTGTGTTATAGACTCCAACCGAACCTATAAGACTGTTATTGTTATGTAATATGAGACGGGCGTTGAGCGTAATATAAACACATCATTAGGACGACCTAATGCTGTGATCTAAGTTTCAGCAATCAGAGCATTCAATTTAAGAAAGTGTTGTAGAAAGGTCAAACTAAATAAAAATAGTGATTATTAATTTTATCACGTTTTTTTGTCACGTTTGTCAATCCCCCCCCCCTCGAATCGCCTATTAACTACACTTATACGAAGTTTTTTTTATCTCGAATAATAAATCCTGTAAGTAGGTGTCAAAACATAAACGAAAACCTTGTACATCATACAAGGGATATTATGGTAAAAACCTTCATAAAACTGTTATGCGAAATGATTCCTAATGCATCCTACAAGTCATCAAAGGAGTGCCCCTAAGAATGATTTTTCTTAGATATCCTAAAAGTTTTGTATGCTCTATAATATTACAAATATTTCGAAATGATTACACGGAGAATGTTAAAAGCTAGGGGGCGGGGGGTGAATTTAACTCCTTTAATCTTTATTTATTTGACAAAAAACTTGTTTCTCATCTGACATTGAATCTGATTGCCATTTCACTTGCACTACATGCCCCGTAATTTTGACCACCAATTTAGAAACTTATAAATGAAACTTTGAAATGTTATGTTTTAGGAAGAGTATATACAGTTGAGGCTACTACGCGCATTCCAGAATTAAAAGAAATTAATAACTGAATGGCTCTTTTATATAAAAGGGACAGTGGCTCACTAGAAATCTAAGCGCGACTATGATATAACAATTCTGTAAAGGCATGTCATTGTGATCACAATGACATTTTAAATTAAAACGAGTGAAAACAAGCAGGTATTCCATTAAAAATTCAGTAAAAGTGAAAACCATTTCAGGTTAAACCAGAAGTGAATAAAAAATGACGAACATATCAATACATGCAAAATGTCTAATATTCAATTCTAAAATTTCATGATTTTTTCTGAAAACAAAAAAGTATATCAAAATGAGACACCTGGTATAAACTTAGACACTTTTAAATGTAAATGTGTGTTAAATGGAATTGTTACGCTTAAAAGTTTCTTTAATCAATTAAATGTGAGAGGTTCTAAACTCAACGGTGGCTCTGCCACTTCCACCCGTCTCGTACAAAAAGGAGGGAAATACGACGTGATAGAAAATGGTGAATTTGGGACTTAATTTGGAAACTCTCGAATACTTTACGGAATATATTGTAACCTATGATACTTTAAAAAAAAAACATTTAAATATTTAAGTAATTTAAGTAAGTTGTCCAGCTCCCTGCAACTCTTTGTAGATTCAACTTCTTTTATTTTGTTTTTCACATACTCATATATCAATTATACGTTGAAACTCTTAATTAATTTAACAATAGCTGGGTCTAACGTGTATTAATATTCCTTTATCATGTCCTATTTTTCTTTTAGTCGGTCCTTTTTTCACTAGTTGGTTCCTTCCACGTTCACGTTCCTTTTTACACATTTTTCACTTTTTTCACTATTTACAAATGATCATGTACAATGACAATATTTGTTAGAAATAACGTTTTCTCCTTAGCTTCTCGTTCCACTTCGCTTGTTACCAGGGATGGGCTGATTTAAATCAAAATAATAATCATGATTTTATTCAGCTGATAAATCACAATTTAAATTAAAATGGTATTTATGGTATTTTTGAGAAAATTTATATAATAGCCTATGGTATATGTTAATAATAGGTGCAAACTGATGCATGCTGAATATCAATCGAAAAACCGAAAGATTCAAGAATTTTCACCCTACCTCCTAATAATTAAGGCGTTTACGAGTCTGTTTCGAATCGATTCAGTTAGTAGAATCCTTATACAAACATTTTAATTCTATAACACACAAATTCATGAAATTCACACAATACATCATTTTACGTTGTTATCATAATCATAACATAGTATAAAACAAAGTCGCTTCCCGCTGTATGTCCCTACATATGTATGCTTAGATCTTTAAAACTACGCAACGGATTTTGATGCGGTTTTTTTTTAATAGATAGAGTGATTCAAGAGGAAGGTTTATATGTATAATACATGCGTAATATAGTAGAGAAACACTGATAATTTTAGAGGTTTCTAATGTGATGTCGTAAACCGTGCGAAGCCGGGGCGGGTCGCTAGTTACTGTATAATTAATAATATTACTGTATAATTATTACTGTATAATCATACAGCAGTAACTATATACGTATATATTATTGTATAATTAATAATATGTAATTCAATTTTTTTTATTTTTGTAATAAAAATAGTTTTGTCCAACCTTTTTTTGCTACTAAAAAAAATTTTTTGCAGGCTATATAAAGATATAGCTATTTTTTCACCATGTTTTTTTGTATCTTCGGAACCATACATTTCACACTTTGGAACCATATACTGGAACCATACACACCACACACCATACACTTCGGGGATCTTCCTACGATCCAAACATGTTTTAAATTTTGATTACATATAAATTCACAATGTCTAATACTGTAATTAAAATAAAATATGCACTACACGTCACGTGTTATACATGCATATATAAACAAACACTCACTCTAATTAACACAAAATAGAGATGAACAGAACACTGGCACTACTCTGTATAAACCACTAACCAAATGCCACCATTAAATATGTCTATATTATGCGCACACTCTATAAACACAATATACACGGTGGAGACTTTAACTGGAATATATTCGCTAGCGGGGTGGTACATCTTGCAAGTAATGTGAAAAATATAGCCCTTCAGGGGTGGCTGAAACCACCCTCGACATGATTTTTTTCAAATGCAACCCTATGGCTTGTGATCCCTCATTGTAAAGCTGGTGGAAAGAGGAATCCAACGCACTGATAAAATTTTAATTTTTAGTATGTTTGTAGGGTTGCATACCATTAAAACGTAATTTTATTAGTTTAATTTATTTCTAACGCAACAATTTCGTACTCAAAATGTGTGTTGTTTAGTTTTGGAATGTAAACCTTACTTTTCATATGTCCCCACAAAAAAATTCCAAGCAATTTTTTGCCACAACTGATATTTGTTATTTTTTGCTAGTGTTTTTACACGGCCGCAAAGAGTAATTTAGTTTGTATGCTGTATTCAGAGTTTGAAAGTTTCAAATTGGTGAAAATGTCTTATTTAACTGAATCACTAAAAATCGAAATTTTGATGATGATTGGATATGGTGGATTGATTTTTTGAAAAATCATTCACCACCCCGCTAGCGAATATATTCCAGTTAAAGTCTCCACCGTGTATAAACAACACGAAGGGATGTTACGGAGCGGTGTAATTCAGGCTGATTGCCTTTGGTGTGGTTCTTCAAACGTTCCTGACCACACCTAAGGTAAACTCTTTTGAAGTGTCTTTCCTAGGTCTCTTTTAAGTACATAATAATGATCTACCGTTGGCGGTTTGACCGCCATTTAGCTTTTCGAGCACGCCAGGTCGGATTAACTATATATTAGAGTCGGTGTGCCCGCATCTAAGATCTTCGGCGTGCCTGTAAAGTTGTTGCGGCAGATGGGAACTTCCCCAGGTGAGGATGTGACGGGACCGCCCGTTTTCATAATGCAGAGATATTTTCAAGATGATTCAGCCGAGAGGAGGCTGAAGCAGTGACGTGGGAACGACTTTTTCGTTGTACAGTATGCAGCGTGAGTCCGTAAATAGGTATCTGAGTAGGTGCAAAAATCAAAGGAATGGAAACTAAAAACGAAAACCAAGTTGTCATTAAAAATTAAAGGCCTTATTTTTATTACCTTGTCAACGACTAGAAAGATAGGAGACGTAGATTTTTGTACGCCTCCCGCTACATGTTAGTTCAGTTGCTTTCATTCATACGAAACAAAGTGTTAGACACCATATGTAGTAGTCAGTAGGTATCGCTGAAACGTCTACGAGAGGTGTAAATTAAGTAATGAGACTGATTTTTTTAAATTGTGTTATATGAATTCAATATTGTCTCCTTGAAAATAACTTCCTTGGGAAGCCACACAGCGCTGAAGACGGTTCTTCCATTCCACATAGCAGTGCTGGAACTCATATACTGGAATAGTCTTCAGCTGGTAGGTTACAGCCATTTGAATGTTTTCTATGGTCCCAAAATGACGTCCCTTGAGGTGATTCTTCAATCTCGGGAAGAGAAAAAAGTCACAAGGACTCAAGAATAAGGAGGCTGAGAAGCCACAGGAATGTTGTTACTGGCTAAAAACTAAAAAGGCTATGTGACAAGGCGCATTGTCGTGATACAACATTCAGTTGTTCTTGATGTTTGGTCTCACATGCATGACCCTTTTTCGGAGTTTTTCAAGAACCTCTCTATAAAAGTGTTGATTTACTGTTTGGTCTGGAGGCACAAACTCTTTGTGGACAATTCCCTGGCTATAAAAAAAGCAAATCAGCATGCATTTAATCTTCGGCTTGCTCATTTTTGCATTCTCTTTTGGGTCTTGGACAGCTTGAAGTGTGCCATTCCATGCTTTGACGCTTGGTTTCCGGGTCCTCAAACACCCTTACCAGTAATAACACGTTCCATAAAATGAGGATTTTTCAATCGATTCCAAAAAGTCAAGACACCTTTCTCTCCTGATGTCCTTTTGTTCCTGCGAAAAGTTTTTTGAAACCAATTTTGCGCAGATTTTTCTCATCCCTAATTAATGTGATGAACAGTGGTGTGATTCAAATTTAACTCTTCCCCGATCATTCTTGTCGTCAGCCGACAATCTGAACGCACAATATCCCTTATTCTATCGACGTTTTCATCGGTTCTTGAAGATGAAGGCCTTCCACTGCGTAGTTCATCTTCAATCGACTAACGAAAAGTATCCGTTGCGCTGTGTCCAAGTCTGAAGCAAAACCTGATAGCACGCCGTTGCTCAAAATTATGTCACTTATTTTTAAAACGCTCTAGAAAAAAAAACCGGTTTAAGAAAACAGTCACAAAGAACAAACAAATGGCTCTAACAAGTTCAAACTTGTACTGAAGGTGCACTACATGTTAACCTACCGCCCTATATCCCGTCTCCGCAGTGCTGCTAGACCGGGCGCTACGTTGCCGGTCTCATTACTTAATTTAAACACTTCGTATATCCCGTTGATAGGCATAAGACACTTAAAAACTTTTGTCAACTTGCACACATGTCATATGTATGTAAAATGGCAAGTAAAACGTTTTTTGTTAATATATTTTTCCGATAATTTGAACATGCATAAATCTTATTCTTCCCATTTTTTTTGTTTTAAATGATAAATTTTACATACAAGCAATTTGGCACGGTTACTTTATTTACTCGTAGGCAAATAATATAGAGTAAAACCTCGATTACTATCAGAACGGTGTCGGTTTCTGTATAAGAACAAGATGAAAGCATTTTTGAACAAATTCATTTAACGATCTGGAAATTTGCAAGGACTGTGATGCTGAAAACATTAATGAGTGGCTTTAATAGTAATAAAAATGATGAAGGCTTTCAAATTATGACTGACGATGGAAACATATGAACAGATTCAACTTTATCCCAAAAGTTTTAAGGGGTTATATACTTTTTGACAATATATGTTCAGAGACCTTCAAGTAAACATTGTAAAATAAAGTAGTTATATAAATTATACTATAATTTGTATAATGAACCATTTTATTTCTACTAAGCTGTGAATAGTAATTTCTATAGATCTTTAGAATAGATAGACCAGCGTTGCTGCCGAGGGGGCAGTGGGGTTGCAGGGTTTCACGCGGATGCAGATTGTGGCACGACCAGTTTGAATTTCGAAGTGCGGTAACTTGCTGTTGATTCAGAATATATCAGATTATATTCTTGAGTAAAAAAAATGTAACAAAAAATAATTAAAAGGTATATACTCCCTTAATTGACAGATTATGCAAACTTAGACTATTCAATCACCTAATCAATCAGTTGAAAACAAATACCGTTGAAATAAAATTGACAATTACGTCATAGTTCGAAAACAAAAGACAATGTGAAAATTAAATTTATAGGAATTTAGACAATCTGCATTTTTGTTTTTAAAAAAAATCGACCTGTCCATCTGTTTCAGAAAGAGATATCGAATTTGTTCCTTTCATTGTGAAAGCATTATATAAATGTATGTATAACTACGCAAGAGCAGTTTTGAATAATTATTAAATGAAATATGTTGGCAAACGGTTTAAGTAAAGTTAAATTTACTAGATATATAAAGCCGATGTTAAACGGATATCTAAAAATTCTCACAGTATATGCCTCCAGCGAAGCACCAAACCGCAACCAACGAAATACCGTAGATATGTAAAGAACCAATATTACAACAGCGCATCTAGTTTCCCTATCCCGTACCAGGTGCCTGTATGAATTACTGCAACATAACTCCAAACGACATAATGGAGTGATAAATAACCTGCGAGCAGCATTTCTCGCATTCATTTGGAATATACCTCGTTGAAAAATATTTACTGCTCGTTTGGATGCTTACGGCCATTTTAAATCAAACTTAGTACGCTTTTCCAATATCCTGAAATGACATGGGAATGGCCCTCCACGGATAGCATGTTGCCGCAGTTCGAAAGGTATGTTTCAGAAAGATATTTAGTAGATAACTAAAATTAACAGCAAATGTTGTAATATTTGCATGTAATCGATGTGTTTTATATTGTTTTAAATGTGATTTGGTTGTAATGGAGAGATACGTAAAAAGCAGAATTTTCAATAATTAATTTTTGGAAAAAGTAATAATATATTAAACGAAAATCTTTTTGCATACTTTGGTCTTAACATGATGTTATGATGACTTAATCTTAGCATAATGACCATTTTGAGCTTGTTTTAATAATGTAGGTACAGATATTAATTAATTACTGTTTGTATCACAGTACTTTTTGGCATATTCGAAAAAACAAAGTAAGTATCTTTTTACACTTTTATTATATCAATTAACGAAGGTAACTTTGTAAAGCGGATCATTTTTACTCATTCAGCCACCTTTACTTTACACTACCAAATTAATGGGCAAACTTATTTTGGGATACGGAACATTAGCAATGAATGATGGAGTCTCGTACTCGACAGCCTCAAATAGTAAATGTTTGGTATGACATAGTTGACGGTAGTTTCATCATTTCGGTCCTTAGTATTTAATTATACTGGTGAGGACTAACTGATTTATGTTTTATGTTTTATTATGATTTATGTTTTATTATGCAAGGATTTTCTTCACTCCTGCTCTGACAACCGAAAAGTAACATTCTTTCAGCAAGCTAGAGCACCTCCGCATTATAAAACCCATATCAGAGCCTATTTAGCTACGGTTTTTCTATATTTTTGGGACAGGAGGGAGACCAATAATTGTATGACCAGCCCAGCATAAACTTGGGGAGCTCAGCAACCGTATTTGAATCAGAAATAACTGCAATATCCGCTTGTGCGCAGGAGATGATTAGGAGGTCTTACACAAATAAGAGGATCCAGATTATCTCTGTTAGTCAGGCAGCACTCGAAGCCCTGGGGTAGAAATACATTCCCACGCAGATAAAAACTGTATGGATTCTCTAATACAACTAGCGGAACACAACAGTATCACTCTCAAGTGGATGGCGGACACCAAGGTCAGGAAGGGACCGAATGAGCGGACTTTCTCACAAAGAAAAGGGCTGAGGTTCCACTGATAGGGTCTGAACCCACCTGCGGTCTGGCCGACCGGACAGCCAGGAATAAAGAGCCTATGAAGAGAAAAACATATTTCTTACTGGGCGAAAGACCCAGGGTTGAGACAATCGTGGATGTTCATTGGCGAATCATCCTGGAATAAGTCAATAGACCTTATTAAACCTGGGTAGAAACCAGCTGAGATGGATAATAGGACTGTTCATGAGACACTGCCCACTCATGCGACATCTCACCACAATTGGGGTGAAAAATTATCCCAATTGCAGAAGGTGCGGGGAGGAGGAAGAAACCCCCTTTCACATATTATGTGAACGCCCAGCACTGGCAGCTGTTCGGCATTCGAACTTTGGGGTACAACAACAGAACCAAAAGAAGTAATAGACGCTCCACTAGAAACTGTCCTTTCTCAACTAAATATGTTGTCTTCGTAATTGTAATTGTATTACACGTTCATGAAATAATGTTCTTTCCAGTTCCATCATAAAAAATAGGGGTTGTCTTTAGTTGTATTTAGAATATATATATATATATATATATATATATATATATATATATATATATATATATATATCGATGACGTCATACCCTTTGACAAGTGGCCAAGAAAAAATTCTAGGTCTATAACAAAATGGCACTTCATGTGTATCTTTTGACGTATCTGAGCAATTTTCCCATGACGCTTTTATTGATTCCATTCACTAATTTAGAAAGTACTATAACACGAAAGCGCTTTAACATTATTAATTAAGTCTAACCATATAAAACAGTATCTATTTATGATTATACAGGGTGTCCCATTTTTAAGATGCCACAACGAAACTACAGATTCTTCGGGTAAAGTATTAGGTACGATTTAACCAAACTTAACTTAGTCCAAAACTTATTGGTAACCAAGATACAAGATGTCACAGTTATAATTTTACTTTTTATTTCGTAAATAACTTCGTTAAAAAACAAATTCTTTTTACAAAATTTGGTGATTGGGGTTTTTTCAAGGAGATTATTTTTAATTGTCAATCATTTTGATGTAATTTGTGACGGGCGCTCTCTGCGCATTCTAAATACATAAAAAATGGTGTAGGTGTAAATACCCGAAGAATCTGTAGTTTCGTTGTTGCACCTTAAAAATGGGACACCCTGTATAATCATAAATAGATACTGTTTTATATGGTTAGACGTAATAAATAATGTTAAAGCGCTTTCCCGTTATAGTACTTTCTAAATTAGTGAATGGAATCAATAAAAGCGTCATGGAAAAATTGCTCAGATACGTCAAAAGATACACATGAAGTGCCATTTTGTTATAGACCTAGAATTTTTTCTTGGCCACTTTTCAAAAGGGTCTATATTCTAAATACAACCAAAGACAACCCCTACCTTTGGATGGAACATGGGCAGCTTCTGACAGTCAAAATAAGACGACTGACACATTATGATTAAGTAAAACGTTTTTCGTTTCCTAAATAGACTGTGTTAAAGTTGAATATGAAAAAAAAATCATTGATATAATTTTTATTATTACTTATTATTACTTTTTCAAATTTGGCTTTTTCAAAGAGAACATTCAATCTTGTGTTATCTTTTAGTTTACTGTAATTGACCTTAAATCAAAATTTGCTGTTCAATTTATATTTTTATAATCCTACCGGTAGTACAGTACCAAATTGATCCTTTTTTCCTTATCACGCATATAATCTATTTATGTCTAACAAGGGACCATAACATCCTTATCACGCATATTTAAATCAATCCGTTTCGGCAGTTAAACATTCCCCTGTTATATTTATACCACTTTTACAACCAGTATAAAAATATCAAGCGTGCCATGACAGACCTGTAATAGCGCACGAGGCCATGACCGATAAGAGCGAGTTCGTATCAGTGACGACACTAGGTCGGGCAGTGACGTCGAGGGTCAACGTTTCTCCCCCGGAGACGATGCTCGGAGCGCGCCGCACCACTTCAAACCGTGAGTGTAAGACCGAAAGTGTATTCCTCCAGTCGCTTCACCCTACCATTCCTCGTAGACTCGTCGATATTTTACTACTCCAAGCGGGGTCATCAGTGGCAAGATGTAAAATGGGTTGTTTTGATAAATATGTGCCATGGAAAAAAGTATAGCTTAATAATTTGCGTATTAAATATTAAATTTGCTAATTAAATATTACAATTAGTACCATTCAGTAGCTCATAACATTCTAAATCACAACATTATTCAGTAACTTCTAAAATCATTTAGTAACGTGGAACATTTTTTTTATTATTGTCATACACAGTGAATGACAGTTAATTATAGTCGGTATCCTCCTTCTGGAAGTTCATATTTTTATACACGGTGTCCCACCTCGGTGGGCGTATATTCGTATCTCAAGAACTATGAATATTAAAATTGTGAAAAGATGACAAAGTAAAGTCAATGCGTTCTATTTAACTAAAATATTCCGCTTATATCGGAAGTACATGCCAACTTATTTTAAATGGAATATCCCATGTACTATTACATTTTTCGATTATCTGGGGCATTCTAAAGGCATTTCATATATAATGTGAATAATGTCCCATACCCAATGGTTTTTTTCAAATATTTACAGTTTTCGATCAGAAATGACAGTTGAGAGCCTTAAGAGGGTCGTCTACTGTAACGACCGTTTTTTTTCGCATTTTTTTCTGACGAGCCATGAAAATACACAAACGCGTTTTTTCATAGTGCGTTTATTAACATTTTAACAATCTTCCATAAAATTTTCAAATAAACATATTAACTGGAATAGACATTTGAAAAGCAACGTGCTTGACGATTGACATGATTTCAGCTGGTCTGTTCATCCGAAATCAAAAAATAAAACAAAATTTTAATTTGTAGAAGTTTGACTCTGTGATCGTCTGAACTCGGATTAAATCAAAATATTGAAAACTATATTTCTGACACGATTTTGAAGATAAAAGCTATGCGAGATATCACAATTATTATCCTAGTTCAGTTACAACTATAGGATGTTTTAAAGACACCATCCAAATCTGAAAAGAACCGGTTCAAAAGTTTTTAAGATATCGTATCAACTAGATTGAAAAATGCAATTTCATAAAATTGCATTGTGTATAAAGTTGGAACCCGAATTTTTGAGAACAATAATTGTATTTATAATTAATCTGCCGTGAAAGGTACATGAGCATCCCTTCCTCTATTCAATCCTGGCCCGCTTCGCTGCGTCATTGACGCTACGCTGTGAAGGGTTGATACACTCTGCGCCACGTTGACAACGCGCGACCTTCGTTTCGACTTTGCAACTTTCTGAATTTCAAAAAATCCAACTTGTAAATTCGTAGAACATACTTTACTTTCATAAAATAAGACTTTACTTTCAAATAAAATAAACATTAAAAAGCCAATCATTGAAACGTGTAACAAATCTTGATTAGACGTTTACTGGAGCAATGGCAGATTGCACTTCAGGAACCAGTTGTTCTTGAGCTTCACATAAAGAAGATGGTGGTAATATCACCAAGAATCTTTTTGATATCTTGACCTTATTTGAGACACCTTCTATCTGACCTTCCGGTAGACCAGTCAAATGCCAGTTTACAGGCCGTTTTAAAATCTGGATATCGACGTACTTCACTATTAGCAAAGAAGGTGGCGGATGCCCGTTGTAAGCAGTAAGCGATATAACTACCGGTCTGGCGAAGCTATTCATACTGGCTGAGCTGAAATTAACTGAATTTACCATTTTTGTAAAATAAGAAAAACTAGGGACAAAGTTCTTTAGGTCTTAAATAGATGTGTTTACTATAAAGCCATGTATAGATATGACCAGCCGAACGACGAACAAAGCTTCGTCGCGAAGAGTTACTGCTACAAAATCAGGAACGTTTGATCTTAAACATTAACAGTTAATATTTAAAGTTTGCTCATAGGCAACTCGTGTAACATGTAAAGGAGTTTACCTCAGTTGATTTAATTGTAGTAGTCCCGTGTTAATTGGTGCTGGTGTACAACCTCCATTATATGTGACAAACGTATGAAATGATACTAGTTACTTTCGTGTACTGTATTTCTGTCTTCGCCTTTGTGGCGCGTCCCGTTTCTCTAACCTCTAACCGCAAATAATACCTTTTTTTTCAGTGTTTTGTGGATGACGAGTCGAGGATCCCCAGACCCTAAGGAGAAGTAGGTAGGGGTGGCGGCTGGTGGAATTTGAAAGTCTCCTATTTTTTAAGAGGGGCTATGGGACCCACATTATATTTCAGAAAGTGATTGTTAGGCCTAAATATAAGGCTATAAGTAAAAAAAAAAAAAAAACTTCAGCCTCTTGCATGTACATATTTATGTAATTATAAATGTAAATGTTTACACATCTGTACAGATAAGACGCAAATCGTTTTCTAAAACAAAAATATAGGTGATGATAGTAAGAAAAACAAAAAGTTGAGCGTCGTGACGTCTAGCATCGAAAATGTAGAGGTGTAGATAAACTGTAAATAGAAAACAGGGTGCTAATTAAATTTTTATTCGAAATGTTTTTTCTACCTTTAAGTGGCACGAGTTATTTCCAAAATTTTAAAATCCCGTTTTCCAGTTTTTCACCACATTGCGCATCCTTTCTCTAGTTTAACCGACTTCAAATCTCGAAAGTTGCCAAAATTTGAAAGCTGATCCAAAATATTGGACACTTTATATGTATTGCATATATGTATGTGTCCAAACTGGCCATCCCATGAGCGAACGTGATCAGTTCGTTATAGTAGAGTAGAATTAGTCGATTTGTACCTGTAAACGAAAAGTAGCTGATACTTCACCAACAAAAATTGGTTTTTGTTGAGGAGGCTGAACATATTAAATATCGTTTTTTAGCAACAATTTAAAATTATTGCTACATTGTTTAAATAAATCTCAAAGGTGCGAAAATCAGTTTTTTTTTTAAATAAAAAAGAGAATCGTAAACTATACAAAAAAAATATTTCAGATAAAAAATGTAACTAGTAAAAAAACCCTACAAAACCCATCAAGAAATTTGCAAATCGGTTAATTTGTTTATCTGCAAAAATGAAAAAACCATCAAAATGGCCCCTTATTTCAATTGCTTATAACTGATTATAAAGTAAGCCTTGTGACTTTAAAAGTATTGAAAAATTTAAGTATCGGTGTAACTTAAAAATTTTAAGCTTGAAAAAGTAAATTGATTATTAAAAACGTGCTTTCGTGAAACAGAACTTAATTTTTTTGTAAACATCATAGAGTAACGATTCAAAATGGATTCTCTTCTTGATGAGTTGGACTATTAAGTACATCGAAAAATTAATTGAATTTCACAAATGTAATTGTTTAATGGTAATGGTAATAACAATCGTTGAATAATGATTATTATATATAAAACTAGCGACCCGCCCCGGCTTCGCACGGAAATATAAAAAATGGTTATTGTGGGTTATCCCTAAGAGACAGACATATACCATCGCGGACTTTTTTGTAGACCTTTTTTAAGGTGTACAATATTGTAGTACATTATTTTGATCTATCTCGTAGGGTTCAGCCAGCGTTTGCAATGTAAGCGCAAAAAATGTGTTTATTTACGACATCACATTAGAAACCTCTAAAATTATCAGTGTTTCTCTACTATGTTATGCATGTATTATACATATAAACCTTCCTCTTGAATCACTCTATCTATTAAAAAAAAACCGCATCAAAATCCGTTGCGTAGTTTTAAAGATCTAAGCATACATAGGTAGGGACAGACAGCGGGAAGCGACTTTGTTTTATATTATGTTATGATAAGTCGCTTGGACTAATTTCATTAGTTGTGAGTATTCCCAGACATTCTTTTCACGAGCTACCCCAGATTAAAAAAAAATATCATTCTACGATGTATAGTTTCGGAGATAATCCGATTTTTTTTCGTGCGCTGTGATTGAAGCGACCGAAAGAAAATCTGTGCGCAGGAGAACCACACTGCTGTGCCGTCATCACTATTGCATCCACGCGCGTTACTAAAATAACGATGCACATTATTATAATGCTATAAACGAAACCGACTACTACGTACTTTCGAACACATTATTATAATGCTGTAAACGAAACCGACTACTACATACTTTCGAAATTCTTACATAATACAGAGCAAGATTTGATCTTATTACTGTGTTAATTAAAAAAAAAATCAAAATATTGAATAAGTTATGAGTGCAAGAAAAGAAAAAAAAACTCGGCTCCCAAATTACTTGGAGCATTCATTTTTATTTTAATTCGCAGAAAAATCGTAGCTGTAAAATGATAGTCTCAACATTGTACGATAAAAAACGAACGAGTTATTTCATTTGTTTATAACTTTAAAACGGACGTATCTACTTTTCAATATCAATTTTAAACAATTAAATTTGTGAAATTCAATTAATTTTTCGATGTACTTGATAGTCCAACTCATCAAGTGAATCCATTTTGAATCGTTACTCTATGATGTTTACAAAAAAATTAAGGGCGTTTTACGAAAGCACCTTTTTAATAAACAATTTACTTTTTGCAAAAACTTAAAAATATATCGATTTGAAATTTTCAGTGTTTTTTTAAGGACACCGATACCTACATTTTCCAATACTTTTAAAGTCACAAGGCTTACTTTATAATTAGTTATAAACAATTGAAATAAGGGGCCACATTGACGGTTTTTTCAATTTTGCAGATAAACAAATTAACCGATTTGCAAATTTCTTGATGGGTTTTGTAGGGTTTTTTACTAGTTACATTTTTTATCTGAAACATTTTTTTGTATAGTTTACGGTTCTCTTTTTATTTCAAAAAAACCTGATTTTCGCACCTTTGCGAATTATTTAAACAATGTAGCAATAATTTTAAATTGTTGCCAAAAAACGATATTTAATATGTTCAGCCTCCTCAACAAAAACCAATTTTTGTTGGTGAAGTATCAGTTACTTTTCGGCTGAATCCTAATTCTATTATAATATTATTGCCACGTCCAAACACACAAAATGTGGCTTTAGCCGTCTGTCGAATTTGCAACGTCCGAAAAGCCATTATGTTAAAATCGCGCTCCGCTATCAGCACATTACATAAACGAATGCACAGTTAACCGCTATTGTTCAAACACACACCAATTTTACAAGAATGCATTATTGTAGCCGCCTGGTATAAATGTATTTAGTTTTAAGGTCGAGGTTATCGTACCAAATGTACCTACCCTAAATTTTCTTTTATACTTACTTAAAAAGTAAAACATAACTTTATTCTAGGAAATCAGCCGTCAGTTCTGTTCGTCGTCAGATACCTTACAGTGAAGAAACAGAATGAGGTCGAAATCTGGATCTGTTTTTTCTGATGACGAATAACAGTGAACGAGAATTATTCTCATTCTAAAACAAGAGGTATAAACTGAAACATAAAATATTTGTCAATTGAAATTAGCAGATATAAATATACATAGAGAGTGTTTGGTTATGATTAACGATAATCTTATTGGATAGTGACTTCTATGACGTAATGTTAAGCCGTATCCAATTTTCATTACCAAGGACGACCAGTAACTGAAGTTCTTTGACAACCCAAATTACACCTGCGTATACGCAGTACATCATAAGCATGACATATAGGTACGTATGACATCATAGTTACCCTTCCTGTATAATACCATAATTCTTGAATCGAAATTACGAGCTATGACCTATGTCGGACCACTATGTAATGTTTCAAAATTTGTATAATTTCTTAATCGTGGTATTTTATTGTTAATTAATTACTGACGTTGAACAAATAACAAAACGTTCAATAACAATCACAAAACAGTTACATGTGGGTTGGGGCAGTGGTAATATTCACAGATGACAAATTAAACAAAAATTCAAATTTCAAATTCCAACCCTATAGGTAAGTAGGCCAAGGGCGTAGCCAGTATTTATGTTGGGGGGGGGGCGCCCAATGCAGATTAAACAAAAAAAGCCAAAAAAAAATCAGTAGAGGCAACTGCAACCCCAATCCCCCGAGTATTTTGGTTTTTACTTGACCCTTTGGGGGGGGGGGGCGATCGCCCCCATCGCCCCCCCCTGGCTACGCCCTTGAAATAGGCTAGAAAAAGCTACTGAGAAAGTAGAGTTGTCTATTTACTAATTCACTAACAAGTAACACTACCCAACTGTCACTCACCGATTTAAATGAAACTTTGCACACTCATAGAATACTAAAAAAATATTGAACCCCTGTTTTTTTCTTCCGGAATATGCTTTTTAGGCGTAGAAACTACCCCTAAAAGGTGGTAAAAGCAAGAATCGCAGTAAATGAAAGTAAAAAATACCAAAATATGTTACAACATAAAATTTAATATGATTTATAATTAAATAATATCTATTGAAGTACAAACAAATTTTTTATTTCCAAAATCTTATGTGGCTTGCGCTTCTTTTCTTAGGGACGTCTGCGGCCTGCAAAAGAACTTTTTGCAAAATCTTGCCGTACAACAAATACTGAAATTGCTTATTAAAATAAATTACATTCTCTAAGAGTACACAAAATTATTCAAAAATATTAATTTTTAAAAAAATTTTTTTTGAAACTGCCATTTTTTAAAAATTAATACTTTTGAATAATTTTGTGGACTTCTCTAAAGAATGTAATTTATTTTATTAAGCAATTTGAATATTTGTTGTACGACAAGATCCCAAGAAAACATCCCAAGAATGATATCCAAAAGAAATTATTGATGGAAAAAATGTTTAACAATTATTTTTAACCTAATTTGTGAAACAACTATGTCGCTCCGAAATGTTCGAAAACACCGCTTACTGCGGTATTTTTAGAATCATATGTAGCCTAGCATTTTGGAGTATCTGCGGCCCGATCGATAATTTGGAAATAATGTTCCTGGTATAGCAGACTAAAGGTAAAAAAATTAATATGCCTGTATTTTGAAAATTTCATGAAGTAAACACATCTTGAAACTTCAAACGCGTTTTCTTCGAAAAAATTTTTTTCAAACTGGTGGGCAGTATAACTCGCGCAATTTTTATCCGATCGACTTGAAATTTTGACAGTAGCTTCTTAAATAAATTATCTAAAGCGGGACACGATTTTTTCGATCGGTTAAAAATTACGGTTTTTATAAACAAATTAATATCGTTTTTTTCTCTAAAATTTGATTTTCTTTTTTCAAACTGCTGGCATTTTACGAAAAATCAATATTTTACAATAATCTTTGTACCACTTTAGAAAAACTCATGTAGATAATGAAAAGAAAATTTTGTTTTTTTCTAGTAGCTCTTAAAAAATTGCTATGTTGCCCACCGATAGTCAATAAAAAAAGCGTGTGTGTTCGATGTGTATTTATGACACCATTTTGTATTTTTTATTGAACAAACAAATATCTGTATATACCTCATTATGTACTTAATAAGGTCCTAAAATGAATTTTTTGATCGCTTTATTAGTAGAGCCGAAAAAAATTCCCAAAGAATGCCTTGATTTTTCGCACTCGAGAGGGGTCTTTTAACCCCTTAAGATTTTGGAAATAAAAAATTTGTATGTACCTCAATACATGTTTTTAAATTATAAATCATATTCAATTTTATGTTGTAACATATATTTTGGTATTAATTTCATTTACGGCGGCGATTCTTGCTTTTACCACCATTTAGGAGTGGTTTCTACCCCTAAAAAGCATATTCCGAAAGAAAAAAAACCATTTTCAATCAATATTTTTTAGTACTCTATGAGTGTGCAAAGTTTCATTTAAATCGGTGAGTCAAACTAATTTATTTGTAGAGCCTCTATATTTTTGTATATTAATAGCTTATTTAAATATATTATTATTTATTTGCCTAATTAGTTACGTAAATAGTACATATGTGTAGAATAAAATACCTATCGAAAAGGCAAAAGATGTTTCAAAAAAGGTCAATTTTATTATTTCAAGTAGGTAAATATTTTATAATAGATTTTGAAAATTCCTAAAAAATTGATTGTATGTTAAATAAAATCATATTTTTATATTTTCACCACAGTTTTCACAACTTCCAAAAATAAAAAAATATAACTGCTTATAATGCCATTAAAAAATAGTTTCAAATTTAAGACGAAGTGAGAAGACGGAAGTGAAAGTTTATTTCACTTCCACTAGTTATATGTATATTCCCTGCAAACTTCACATGCATATATTGTTGTTATGAAAAACTTTCCCCAACTTCACCTAATGGAGATCGCCTTACAATTAGACTCAATATTTATAGTACAACAAAAGGATACCAAAATAAAAGTAAAGACAAATGTTTTACATTTCGACAAGTATATTCTACACCAATCTGACGCAATAAAATAACGTATCCTATCATAAAGATCACAAAAAAATCAAAGAAAAAAATACAACTTTCTACTTTGACATTATTAGACAAACATTGTATTAATCTCAAAGCAGTAAATTTCAGTTCTGCTTTATAATTTTCTCCAACTTTTGGTTTCATATAATCTTTGCCAAAACGAATCTCTTTTGTTACTTGTTTTTGTATTTCAGCAATTAAGACCCAAAGCGTGATTCCTGTACCTTGTAGAAAAAGATAAACATTTTAAAATAACAAATATACTCAAATATAGCTCTTTAATGTAAAAAAAGCATGGCAGGTGAAAGTAACACTCATTTAATGTGAAGAATACAAATTTTGACAATAACAAAACATATTTAATCAATATAGTAAAAGACATAAAAATAATCATATTTGTTTGACAGTATTCCTTATCAAAAGTGCCTGCAGTTTCAGAGGACATTCAACTCATTGGAAACTTGCTTAATGTAATACTGGATCTCATTTACAATATTATTCAGTTTAATAATACTTCATAATGTACATTTCACTAATCATATCCTGTGATCTATCTGTAAATTCCTGATATTCAATTTTTCATCTACTCCATTAAAAGTAGGATACAATTATCCCACATTAAGTCTAATTATGTTTGTTGTAAAATTTAATACTAGAGCTTTATTAACAACACCGTATAAATCCCGGATTTACTTCACGGTCTATTCTAATTACGTTTTGCTAAAAATTGGAAACTGTTAGTCATCGGCGACCCACCGGAGCGTTTGACATGCCTTGGCCGATGAAGAAACGCAACAAGAAGTCCGCCGGACGGCCACGATCGAGAGGAATCCTTTGCTCTTCGCTTATGCTGTACTCGGCAGACTGTACAGGGACGTATCGTAAAAGATTTCACACGACTGATTATATATCATGTCTGGTCTTATGATTGATTATATGATTATATGATTATATGATTATATGATTATATGATTATATGATTATATGATTATATGATTATATGATTATATGATTATATGATTATATGATTATATGATTATATGATTATATGATTATATGATTATATGATTATATGATTATATGATTATATGATTATATGATTATATGATTATATGATTATATGATTATATGATTATATGATTATATGATTATATGATTATATATGATTATATGTTATATGATTATATGATTATATGATTATATGATTATATGATTATATGATTATATGATTATATGATTATATGATTATATGATTATATGATTATATGATTATATGATTATATGATTATATGATTATATGATTATATGATTATATGATTATATGATTATATGATTATATGATTATATGATTATATGATTATATGATTATATGATTATATGATTATATGATTATATGATTATATGATTATATGATTATATGATTATATGATTATATGATTATATGATTATATGATTATATGATTATATGATTATATGATTATATGATTATATGATTATATGATTATATGATTATATGATTATATGATTATATGATTATATGATTATATGATTATATGATTATATGATTATATGATTATATGATTATATGATTATATGATTATATGATTATATGATTATATGATTATATGATTATATGATTATATGATTATATGATTATATGATTATATGATTATATGATTATATGATTATATGATTATATGATTATATGATTATATGATTATATGATTATATGATTATATGATTATATGATTATATGATTATATGATTATATGATTATATGATTATATGATTATATGATTATATGATTATATGATTATATGATTATATGATTATATGATTATATGATTATATGATTATATGATTATATGATTATATGATTATATGATTATATGATTATATGATTATATGATTATATGATTATATGATTATATGATTATATGATTATATGATTATATGATTATATGATTATATGATTATATGATTATATGATTATATGATTATATGATTATATGATTATATGATTATATGATTATATGATTATATGATTATATGATTATATGATTATATGATTATATGATTATATGATTATATGATTATATGATTATATGATTATATGATTATATGATTATATGATTATATGATTATATGATTATATGATTATATGATTATATGATTATATGATTATATGATTATATGATTATATGATTATATGATTATATGATTATATGATTATATGATTATATGATTATATGATTATATGATTATATGATTATATGATTATATGATTATATGATTATATGATTATATGATTATATGATTATATGATTATATGATTATATGATTATATGATTATATGATTATATGATTATATGATCATAAGAATACGAGGTGTGTAAGTTAAATAATGAGACTGGCAACGTAGCGCCCGTTCTAGCAACACTGCGGAGACGGGACTTGGAAGGGTGATAGGTTGACATATAATGCACCTTCAGTACAAGTTTGAACGTGTTAGTCATTTGTTTGTTCTTTGTGACTGTTTTCCTAAGCCGGGTTTTTCTAGTGCGTTTTAAAAATGAGTGACATTAATTTTGAGCAACGGTGTGATATTAGGTTTTGTTTCAGACTTCAGAACACAGCGCAACCGATAATTTTGCAAAAACTTCAACTACGCCTAAGGAGACAGTTTTTTTTTTCAAGAGCCCAAGTTTTTCGGTGGTTTAAGGCATTCTCAGAAGGAAGAGAGTCGATTGATGATGAACCACGCAGCGGTAGACTTCTTGGCGGAAAGCTTCGAAGGAAATCTTCAAGAACCGAAGAAAATGTCGATATTTCAGTATTCACTTGATCTTATGCATTCAGATCGTCGGTTGATGACAAGAATGATCGGGGAAGACGTGGAAATTCCAACCCTGTACATTTGTAACTGTTTTAGTGTTTGAAAAAGAAATTATATTCAGATATACGCACTGCATGCTAAATATTGTAATGTATGTATTTATTCTTATATTGCCCTTAAAAATTATAATTTCCATGATCATAGAAACACATCTCAAATTTTGAAACTAACGGCAGTTTCGAAAAAAAGTTGTATCGTTCATGATCAACCGATCAAAAATCTCCATGGACTCAAAGTGTTAGAACAGATAATTTTTTTGACGCAACCTTAAAATATATGTATTTGTTATAATTCTGGAACAAGAAGTTTTGCAACACGTACAAAGCCTCAACATACAATACTGATAATAATGCAATAATAATTCACAGTTAAGGAATCAAATAAGAGACCATGTTAATATAATTTAATCAGTAAATGTTAATAATAACAATAAACATTATAGTAACAACGGGTCATCATTCTCTCATAATAATTTTACTAAAAAAAAACAGGTTGACAGATGTCAGTTTGATAAATCTATACCTAATAGGTTGATCTGGGGAACAATGTCAATATCATAAAATGTTTCATTTCAAATTTTATTATTAGGTGCTTTTAAATCCAGTTCTTACTCCATAACATTTTCGCAAATTTAATTATATTCACAAGAATTTGGTGCATTATGGTGGAAATGGAATACTTATTATTATACATTTATACGGTGAACATACATTTCAGAATAGTACCAGAAAAAACTATTCGTCATAACCCTTCGAGCCCATAAAAAGTTTTAATCGGTGGGTCATGGACAGCAAAATATTAAAAATTCAGTAGAATTTCACGGAGGGGCACTTCCCACAAGAATTGTGCGAGGTTCTTTACACGACTCAAACAATAAACAAAAGTCTCACTTTAAAGATGCCCTTATCAAAGGCTGTACACCCCTTTGGCCCCACGCGGAAACGCACGCCTTTGCGTTAGTGTCCGGTCATTGGCCGCATAGGCGTGCATTGTGCCGACCACAGCGGGGCAAACGTCACCTGCACAATTACTCATTATATTCGCAGAGGCATCGCCTTGGGGACGCCGCGCCGCTCCACGGCCTTCCCTCTACTTCGCTGCAACTATTGCAGATTCTCACTCTTAGATCTCTTCTACGAGATGACCGCGCCCGGCGAGATGGGTCTCCTAACGCCAACGGTCACCAAACGTTCAATATCAATAGATACGTGTACACCTTCTGTTAAATTGAGAATAAGGTTATTTAGTGTCTTTGTTTACTGATTATTTGTGTTCTAAAATCTGAAGATGTTTTATTTAGAGGGTGTTATTTTTTTTAAGAAATTTAGAATTAGGTATATTATCCCGCCATAGTTATGACGTCACAGTTTTCACACGCGCAATCGTGCATAACAGCCAAATTCTATTGGAGACGCTAGATATTTAACTTATTATTAAATTATTATATTTCGTGTATATAGTGTGGCACAGCAAAATGGATTAAATTCAGTAGCTCCATTATTATCCATTTTTTTAGAAAATGTTGAAACACGCCAATGTCTAATTCTAAAATGACATCTTGTGACGTAAAAATGTCATCCCTAAATTCAACCTCCTTCAGGTGACAGCTACAACCCCTAAAGTTTCACATTGGAAGTAGGGGCTTGTGATACTTCATGTGAAAGATCTTTTCATTCTCTATTCAAAACTGCTATGGTTTTAAATTTTATTGCAGAAATTAACAAGAAAAAAAATACGTTTCTCCAGCGAAGGATATTCGTTACATTAAAATAAAACTTTTACAAGTAACACTATTTGTCAATTTTAGGTTCTAAAATGTTAATGATAACAAAAAATAAATGTCTGTAATTGCCGACATTCCCTATTATAAGATAAAAAACTTACTAATAAATACGTACAATTTTTTGCTTGACAATCAAACGACAAAAACGAGCAAGCAGCAAAAAAACAAACCTGAAATTTAAGAAGTTGGCCATTATCAGCTTTAGCGAAATTACCTAGAAACGTGCTTGTCATTGTAACAGTAGGTAACAGTTATTAGTGTTAAACTTTTTGCTTCAGTTTTTGTGTTCAGAGAGATGGTTTACCTAACAGAAATGCATAAGATACCGATTCTCTAGATGATTGGTTACGGAGACAGAACACGAACGCAGGCCGAAGTTGTTCACCTTTTTCAAGAAAAATATACGGAGTTGCCGCCAATATCTCAAGGTACCGTAAGTAAAATAGAGAAGCAGTTTCGGGAACGTGGACATGTACGGCAGCTAAAGAAAAATCCTCCCAATAAACTCAGTGATGATCAGAAATTGGATGTAATGCTTATGCTTGAAGAAAATCTACATACATACATCGAGTCGTCAAACAGCTTCAACATTAAATATTAGCCATTCCTCGATTCTCCGCGTATTGACAGAAAATCAGATGCACCCATATAAACTGGTAGGTACCAACAAATGAGCTCGCGGAAGATGATTTTGATAGACGAATTCTCTTTCGTGAAAAAATGATGCAAATGATAGATGACAATGCTTTACAAATAGAAAATATTTTATTTTCGGATGAATCCACATTTACACTTCACGGCCATGTTAATCGCCAAAACTGTCGTTACGGATCGAGAGAAAATCCTCACTGGATGAGGGAACTACACACGCAAAACCCTGACAAAATTAATGTTTGGGCTGGAATAATTGGAGAAAATATCATCGGTCCCTTTTTCATTGACGGCAATTTGAATGGAGAAACTTATTTAGCGCTGCTCCAAAATAATGTTGTACCGACAATGGCAAACTTGTATCCAGCTGAAGGAAACCCACAACTTCCAGGTAATGCAATATGGTTTCAGCAGGATGGTGCACCAGGGGCACATTACGATGTCAATGTCCGGCAATATATTCACACAAGCTTTCCAAATCGCTGGATAGGGAGACATGGTTCTGTAGAATGGCCTGCACGATCACCTTGATATCACGCCGTTAGACTTCTTCCTATGGGGATATGTAAAAACGTATGATCTACAAAACCAAACCCGACAATTTAGCTGACTTAAGAAGAAGAATAGCACTTGCAACTAGGTCGATTACCCCGCAGATGTTAACTAACGTTAGAAGACATTTCTATTTACGTCTAGGATGCCGCCAAGATGCTGGAGGCGCATTTTGAACATCTGCTGCATTAATAATTATTTGTTTTTTATTTTAATGTAACGAATTTCCTACGCTGGAGAAACTTTTTTCTTGTTAATTTCTGCAATAAAATTTAAAACCAAGCAGTTTTGACTATAGAAGAATGAAAAGACCTTTCAAAAAATTAAGTAAATTAAGTAAGTTTTGATTTTCCGAAGCCCATGTTTAAACCTTCGATTTTCCTTTACACTCCCAACCTCATTGGCTTCGTGTTCTAACAAACTCTTATCTATTTTCTGTGTTTAATTTGGTCCTTAACTGGGAGGGGTCCCTACCTAAAAATATAGTTAAATATACATTTATAAATTCAATGATTATTATTATTAACCACACCAACCCGGACTGTTGTTAAATTTTTAGGGTGTTAAGAAAGTTCTCATATTTTCATCAAACAAAACATATTGTAAAAAGACTCTCGTCGAAAGATGGATGCCCCTCTGGAAGAACTCGGTCAGCTGCGACTCGAAGAAGTTGGACCCTTTGAACTTCTTCCTGATTTTTGAATTTTCTTCCTTTTAGGAATGGACTGCATCGACCTGAACAGATGATAGTCAGATAATGCCAAATCGAGGCTACCTATACGGTGCATGCGGCAGAACTTCCCAGCCCAACTCATCGATTTTTGGCTGGGTGATTCTGACGGACTTCCTTCGCGCTGTTCCTCCTCAAGGCTCTCATCGCCGCTGAGGAAGCTCTGAAACCATCGTCAACAGGTTGCCTGACTTACTGCGTTCTCTCCAAAAGCTTTTCTGATGTTGCGAAATCATTCAGCAGCAGTGTAGTCGAGTTTAAATTCGTGAAACATAGCAGTACGCACAATGCGTCTTGCTAGTTAATCTTTTGAAAGCAAAATCATTACAATAAAATAAGCACCTCAACATTTTATATATCAAAAGATTCGCTAGAATCTGCTCTTCAAAACGGTATATACAATTCATACAAAAACTTTTATTAGGTACTTTAAATAAAACACATAATATGCAGAACTTTCTTAACACCCTAATACATAAAACTGTGGCTGTCTTTTTTAACCTCCGATCACACGGATGTCTGATTTCACTAATTGTTCCTAGAAAAAAAATAAAACAGGAGTTTTCTACTCTTACTTACATACTGTTTTCCTTATCTGTGTTCTTGCTGTCTTTAAAAGTAGTTATTTCTTCAGAAAAAATCATTCGCCAATCACATTAACGTCATCAAGTTAAACGGGTGTTACATACGAGGTATCACCCTCCAGTGTGGATATACATATTATATGTGAGGTATCTGTGCGTTATATATCTGACGATGAATGACGAGGAAGGAATATATCGGTTTGTATCCTGACTAGGAAAGCATACGGTAAATGGGTATGTCTGGGTATGACGCCGTCACATATATAACACCAATAAGATCTAATAAGATCGAAATCCGAATATGTGGTTTCTGATGAATGGCAAACGGAAATCATTAGCTTAACAGACTTACTGATAGAGTGGGCTTCGAGGAAGACAGTGGTTGCTGACTTTTTCAGACCCACCGGAACACGTCTTGTCCTATTTTCGCACACTAGAGGGCGATACTTACTAGGTAATACCACCTTCTTGGTACACCTTCCTCACATTCAAGGTATACCGTCTTGGTATACCTTGAATGCTCACGATATAAACGGTCACGCTTATTCTTTGTCATTCGCAGTCAGAAATTTCACACTGATGAGGTGTAAAAAGATCAACATCCGGACTTGTGGTTTCTGATGTGGTTCTGATTTAAATTAAAATTTTAAGTACATAATTAATTTCACAAATTATTTATTTATTCGTGTCCTCACGATAAATGTGATTGACGCAACACGGACGTTGAATATGTTTTCTGTACAACTATAAGATATAGCGGGTAATGTTAGTTTATAAATCACTTACCTAACAGATTTTATAAAATACTATGTCTCTCCAAAGTCCGAATCTTGATATCTGAAAAACAAATTCCGATTGGAAAAAAGTTATAAATAATAAAAGTTATAAATAATCCCTATTCGTATATTTGATTTGAAGAGAAATTATAACACCTAATTAATAATGAGACATATGCTGTACAATTCATGTTAATAATAATAGCTTCATTATAGTTCTTCTCCAATAAGAAATTATTGGTTTCTAATTGGTGATGTGATGACACTGATGATGTTTACAGCTGTAGTATAAATTATGTAAAATGGTACAAAACAGGCCTAAATGGATGGTGCATCACTAATAAGATCCGTAACGAAACAGGGCTCATTACGACACATGGCAGTAATACTAAGTGTATTACTGCCATGTGTTACAGTAAATTATGTGTTACAGTAATAAATGTTAAATGTTTGCTGATATGTATTACTGTATAGTTGAATTTTAGAGTAAAACAACTGAGATATTCATCGTAGCTCATCGTAATTGTAATATGTTGCAATTAAAGGCTCCACTAAGCTCTGAATTCAAGTCTCCACTAAGTATTCAAAATAACGTTAAGAAAAAATGGTAATAGCTAGAATAGCTAGAATATATAAAAGTAAAACAAATAAAAAGAAAGACCAATTAATTTCTCTACAGGTCCACTGGTTTCGAAGTTTATTGCCGTTTAACGGCGGTGATATGCTGTTTAACCTACTCTAAGTTAGAGTACACGGACGTACACTATCTTGGTATCAATTTAATGTAAAATTTTATATAAAATTTTAATGACTAAAGAATCCTGGCTATAAATAAGTAATTTTCTACATAGAATAACTACCTATGGCGACTAGAATCGTCGTACCTATTCTCTAGGATGGCCGGCTAGATGAACTAGATAGGTGTAGATAATGCAGGCATCAGGATCTCAGAGTGCCCGAGAGATATCGCATAAGAAAAGTTGCGGCCGGTCACAGGAGAAAAAAAAATCCCCGGCAACCCGAGAACACGCCGTAAACGTACGGGCCTTTACGTATTTATTACCATGGGAGATTCTCCTAAACGCAATAATAAATTTGTCGAAAGACGCGCTTTGCGATTACACACCAGGATTTTCCATATTTATTGGATGGTATAGGGCTTACGAAATAACCTGCAGCAAATAACAAATCAGTACTAATACCGACCCCGATAAAAATGACAAAAAATGGAGGTATGTGCGGAGGTAGCGGAAGACTGCGTACGTTGACCCGTCTTCAAAGCTGGACCAGTAGTGATTTATGCTACTCTAAGAAATATTAGTCACTTGTGTATAAACCAAGACTGAGATTAAAAGACTTGTACAGGAGCTGGAAGTCATATTTGCAATCGCGGCCAACATAGCACTCATACTTGTTTTAGAGCATTTTATTCCAGCTTGGTCCTTTTTATCAGATTCTACACACTCTAGATATGAGCTATGTTGTACAGCTCAATAGCTATACAATATATCTATACAGGCTAATGCTATTCGCTTTTCCTTTTGTAGAATGTGAAACCTCAGTTAGTCCCTGACAATGGCATAGTACGTGAATATTCTCTTCCACCAAGCAGAATCTACATATTATCTCCTGTGCTAGACCAATGAGAATTGTCTATTTAATTAGATATGTCCTGTTTGTAGTCTTACTACAATCCTGACAACACTTTGATTTGTATTGAATAGGTCTCTGTAAATGGGCGATCGTTCTTTTATAAAATGTTTCTGTCTTCCTGTCTTTGTCCTGGAAATTTTGTCCACTATTCCAGTGACATATCATTTATCTATTTAACCTTCCATAAAACTTTTCATTGCTAATTTACCGCGAACTCCTCCACTCCCCCGAATACGAGCTTTTCGGTATTCCTCGTACGTCGTGTTGAGTATTAGTTGAGAGTTTGATGTGTGAGGTTATATTCGTTTAACTTTTAGACAGCGTTACGGAGCGAGAGTCCGCGGCCAGTATTTTTGACCTATATATTATTTTTTAATTTTTTGGAAGTGTCTAAGATAAGTTAAAAAAAGGTAAGTTTCATATTTTATTGTGTGGTATAGACTATATTATTTAATTTCTTAGATGGATTCATATGAAAAGGAACAGGAACGGTTGAATAAGCTTATGATGGAATGTTTGGCAGAAGAGCAGGACGATATGGAGCATATGACAAATGGCGACAATGAAGATAATGATGAAGAGGATATATTAGAAACACAATAATTGAATTCAGATACGGAGCAGGAAATTTCTGATGCTGATTCTGAAATAGAAGAGGAATTTTCAATGGGACCACATT
Organism: Aromia moschata; assembly: GCA_029963805.1. Taxonomy (NCBI): domain Eukaryota; kingdom Metazoa; phylum Arthropoda; class Insecta; order Coleoptera; family Cerambycidae; genus Aromia; species Aromia moschata. The sequence goes on along the minus strand of JAPWTK010000361.1, from coordinate 244,478 downwards.
TTGTTGGAAAAGATAAGTCAACTAAATGGTCAAAACATGTTCCTCATTCAAGCAGAACTCGAGCGGAAGTTCAAGGTTCAACTTCTGAACATTTTTTCACTTTGAATATGTTTATTTGAATACAATTAGCAGTTAGTCACACAGTTAGTTATGACGATATATATTTTTGTATACTTTTCATTAAAAAAAAACGTGTTATGGGTTATTGTTTAATGCAAAATAAAGATTTTGATTTATTTTTTATGTTTCAATAGAAAATAAACAAAAAAATATGTTTGCTTAAAAAATATGGCATGCGGAGTAACAGTCCGCCGCCAGTAATGATGTAAAAAAAAATTGCCAGCTATGGAAGGTTAAGTATGGTTTTGCAACACCACATTCTGGTTCTATTAGGGCATTTGAGGCCTTCTTTGGCCAGTTTATTTGCCTTTTTTATTACCGCCATGATCACTCTATTTGGGCTTCCTAGACTCTCCGTGGAACTGATTGGCTATCGGACAAAATTACAATTGACCGGTTCTCAGTTCCCTACCTTATTATTTCCATAGCACAATATATGTTGGATTGCGGCAACTTCAGCCTGAAATATTATTTCATATTTTTCTTTATTTAACGAGATGTCTGTGTACTGTTTGGATTGGAACCCCATTATCTCAGACCTTTTCGTTTAGTATCTCTACATGAAGGTTTTTTTTAATGTTATACACTTATATACGGAAATTATTCCGTGAGTATTCCCAGAAAGGGGTCTGCCTTCAATTCAGTACATACTTTATGATATATTGCGTGCTGCTGTCTTACTGGCATTCACAAGAATGCTGAAATTAGCACATATGTCCCCTATAAACGAATGACCTTTAATGTAGACACTATAAATTGTGGAAAAGACGAATGCTCTTAAATGGCAAGTTATATCAAGTATAAAAACCTCATAAGCTCGCAGAAGAAGCGTGTCAATTCTAAGATACGGTCCTGTAAGCTGTGTGCTGAGTACATAATAGAAGACATGAATAGTTAGTGTATAATAGTGATGAACAGTGCCTTAAATGTACGAAGTAGATGGATGGAAAATTCAGTAAAAAAATTTGATGTGTGAAAGTTGCAACTAATTTAACACTACGGCTTATGTCGCTACAATTTTTTATTTATATACATAATATTTATAAATATGTACACGGTGTCAAAATTTCCAACTTTCCCTTAAAATCTGAAATGGGAAGGGCCAAGTGGCACATCATTTTAAGGCTCGCTTAATTCTATTTCCAATAATACCCAATAATAATTTTGAATAATATAATTTATTACTTTTTGGGTAGGAGTTTCCAAGACACCAATTACAAACATCATTTAGTTGATGTAATACATGATTGTTGTACAACATGTATAGTTGATGTACAACATGTATAATTAGTAGATAAATTTAGGTATTAGTCACTTAATTTATATAAATTAAGTGACATTAGTTCCAACCCTTGAACAGGAGCAAAGTCTAGTCTAGGCTAGTGTTCTTGGCTTGGGCTGATATTATTGGAAATGCTAATTGGTCCTTTGTTTATTGAAGAAAAATTCAATTCAGCGATCTGTACCCTAATATTCTTGAAGAGACTATCGATCATCTTACAACTCACGAGCAAGAAACTCAAATTAATGCAGCAGGTAATTTAGTTTTACAGGAAAATCTGTTACATTTCCAGCAGGACGGTGCTTCACCTCATTATTTTCTTCCCGTCCGACAGTACTTAAACGAGAGATTCCCAGATAGATACATTGGCAGAAGAGGAGCAATGATCTCCAAGATCGCCAGATTTAACTCCCTTAGACTTCTTTCTTTGGAGACATCTTAAATCTGTTTTTTATTAAACACAACCTACTGATATTGATGACCTCAAAATTACAGCAGCATGCCGATCAATTCCGTTTTTAAGTTTTCCGAAATGTTAGAGAGGAGTTTTAAAATAGATTTTATCACTAAAGCATAATGGACATCATTTTGTAGAATTTATAAGATAGTGGGTTAGTAGATCCTATCCGTTTTATTTTTAAAAATTCGTCATCGCCAACTAAAAGTTATTTTTGTATAAGAAAAATAACCACCAAATAAAAAATCAAACGTCTACACTAGGCATTGTTGTCCAAGGGTTAGCACTAGTGTCACTTCATCATACCTAAATTTATCTACTAAAACGAAAATCAGCTCAATTATGTTTGTAATTTTTGTAACGCAATTTTTTTGGAATTTGCTACTCAAAAAATAATAAATTGGGATATTATTGGAAAGAGAATTAAACGAACTTTAAAATGATGTACCATTTGACCCCCTTCCCATTTGAGATTTTAAGGATAACATCTACCCCTCCCATGAAGGATGCAAATATTCGTTTTAAGTAAATAAAAATTGAGGTGTCTTTCCGATTTTCAATATTATTTAGTGGAAAGGCGATATTAAGGGTGAGAAGTTTTCAAATTGACCCCGTGTATTATGTCCCTATAATATTTATTTTTCTCATTTTTTTCAGTTATAAAATATATTTATCCGGATTTACAGGATTCTCGTTAATCAAATTTCGAGCTGAAATATTGAAGCGTGTTTGGAAATGATTTAGAAACAAAGAAAAAGTGTATTAGCTCCATTAGCTCTCTCTCTCACCTGATTAAGACAGTAATAATTAGTCATGATATACAAGTTTAACAAAGCGTCCTCAAATTATCGTGTTAGAAAAAATGTTAACAGACGGTCTGAATATTATGGCAGAATGAATTACAATCACACAAATTTAAAATCTAGGAGACTCTTAAAATTTTAGTTATTTAAACAAGCATTTTAAAAAATTTCTTTTCATACTGTCCCACTCACTGGTACCACCAGAGCGGATTCATCAAATATTAGCTCCGCATAAATTATCTTGAGTAACAGCTTCTATCCATACCTTCATGACTAGAATATTCGGGGGCGGTAGAACATAGAATATAGAATCGTAGAGACACATATTCTTAAAATTTTTTCAGCCTGTATAAAATTGTTGATAATTTCACAAGAATGTATTTGAAGAACAGATATGCTGTTGGTTCAGAAGAAAAATTAAGACAAATCTAGAATACGCGTTTGTTGGTTGCTTTTGGAAAGACCTACTCAAGACTTGATGCACACGCTATTTAATGATTTGAAACAAGACAACAAACTTCTGCAACGCTACTTTTCTGTAGATATTGCTACTTGTGAAGGCTCCAGTAACACAATTTATAAAGGATATCGTTCAAGATCGCCTTGTATGAAAGAACCCTTAAGAATTACAAATATTAGTAATAATTTAAATATATGTCAATATATTTGTACCTTCGCATATATTTACTGCTGTACGTAGTCATTATGGAATTGATGAATGTAAAAAAGTAAATAATAGGATTTATTAACAATGGTTATTCTATTTCATTCACTTTGTAATACATAATTATTTAACATAAGGGCCATTCCACGGTAATCGATACCAAGGAGCAAAAAAAAGCGAATATATGTTAAAATAAAAAATTGACAGGTATTAAATTCTCAATTTTCCTAATTCAAAAGAAATTAATCAATATTTTCGCCGATAAACATATGAGAAACCCAAGACGTAGAAAAGAACAGATGAAGCAAAAGGAAACCCGAAAAAAACAATAAAAATTATAGAACAGAAAATATCTAAAATCTTATTATACTAGTTTTAATAGTCTATATTAATAAATAAAGCCTCAAAGTGTACATAAGTTTTTGTTTAATTTGCAGTCGTAACACCCGTCACAAATCTTGTAACACCCGTCACAAGTTTTGTTTGCAAAAAAAAAATGTAAAAAACCATATATCCACAAATCTCTTACAATTATCAGAAATGAAGATCATTTATCTCTCTACTTAGCTATTCATTTTGTTACAAAAACTTCTAATTTAGATAAACTCTGATGTTTAGCCAACAAGGTAGCATATTTTGCAAAAGTACAAGTAACACCCGTCACAGGGCTTAAACCTATTATTGCATCTAAACGCCTCAGTAATTCCTAATACGTTTTTGTTTTAATTAAAATATCATTAAAATCAATTGAATTATACTCAAAACGCAGACAATTTTGTTCTAATTTATTAATTATAACAGTTAGAATGCGTACAAATGTAACACCCGTCACTGCGGAATGGCCCATAAGTTATCGAAAATATCGCAAAATAAAATTTTCAGACTTTGAAATTAAACTAGAACACTCAAAATCGAGTTATATATATCATAATCTATTATATTCTACTAATTAAATACAATTTTAAATGCAAAAAATATCTTCATATTTTCCATATACAAAGTAAAATGTATGTAATATACATTTAATGAGCAATTTTGCATATAATTTTCGCTTGAGTGGTCTTATGGAGTCTACAACACGGTTGATGACTTTAATTTTCAACATTGTATATGAGTAACTTGGGTAATAACACATGTACTCTTCGTAATGAATTTAAGCCTCACAGATTATTTCATACAGTATTCACATGAAAATATTAGCCTACAAATATGGTTAAGTAAATGAAAAACACTTTACTTCCTTTTTTATTAGCACAAATGAAATAATCCTAAATTCTTTAAAAAAAGTCTAGTATTACTCACAAACGTCAAGATTTTAAATTTGAAAGAAAAGTATGTTTGTCTGTATGATTACTAATCTGTTTTATATCGATAATTTTTAACCACTTGGAAATATCAACTTTGATATTACGAGATGAATATAATATTATTATAATATCATAAAAAGTATGTCATCAGTGCATGTAATAATCTGGAATCTGGAGCTTAAACTTTTTTACCTACTGGAAACTGTTAAATAATTTAAGTACTCCCTTGAAATTTAGTACCATAACAAAATTTAGAGACAACAAGACTTTTATTTTAGCCTAATAAACCGTCTGAGGATTAGGGATTAGGGATTAAATTTGAATTACTTGAATATATTCAATATAAAAAATAATGTCCATCTAATGTTAAGTTCTACATATTATCTAAATTACATCAGCAATTATCTCTTGAAAAATATACACCAAAGTTAATATTGTTTTCCATCATGTATATACTTTTTTATATATAACACTCTTAATATTAATGTATATGTAACACTCAATAATTTATAACAACCAAGACTATAATCTATAACTATTATTGGAACATATAGATATGAGTATTACTAAAACGTTTAACGTTTTATTAAAATATTTTTTTCCTCTTAAAAAAGCCAATCACCATAAAAACTGAAACCACGAGATTGGCGTCTCTATAGAAATAATACTGATTTTTTTTCTGCAACTACGTGAAACTTATCAAAATCATTTATTATTAGAGCTCTCCGTATTAAAATAAAAGCGATGAAGGTCTCCCCTTTAAATAAAAAAATAGGCGAGGTCAATCCGCTAAGGTCAGTTCCTACATAGCTGTTTGCCTATGAGACAAATAACAATATTTTTTTATTTAAGCAAATATCCTCATATTTAATAACGAAGTTGATTATTTTCTTCCACTTAAAGCCGCTGACAAGGGCTCAAAGGCATATCGGGAAATGTACGTTCCACTTAGCCTTAAAGTTTTAGCATAAATCAATAAAGCTGAAAAAATATTCGATTACTTATTTTCTTATGAAGAAAATATAGCTTTAATTTATTATCGAAACGATTAATTACCATTTATATGTATGCTTGTATATTGTACGTACATCATGTTTACTAGTTTCGTATTTAAGTATCTCAATCAAGGATAAGATCGCATTACAGCGTTTTGATTATTTAGTGCCTTCAGTGGTAATATTTTAAACTATTCAGTGTTATACTAAAAAAAAGAGAATGTTACGGTCGTGAGACGGTAGACAGAATGGAAAACTTGAACTAATGAAGGCGTATCATTATTGTATTTGGTTTTATGAAGTTACTGATCTTAGAAAATATTAACATTTGAGGATATATGTTTATTTATGTAATAAAATTTAAAAACTGCTACTTGAAATCTTTTAAATTATTAATATTAATGACATTAGAAAAATCGTAGCAGGCCATGGAGCTGCATCTTAAAAGCGACGCGACGGTAGGGTGAGAACGGTAGGCTTTAATGGTGCCCTTTAAAGCAACAAAAAGTTGAGTCGATTATCTTCTTTATGTTTATTTCTTAATAAAAGTAGACACCCTTGTATATTATGTAATTACTAGAGTCCGGAAATGTGTGCTGCAACACAGGGCTCGGCACTATAAAACTCTATGATAATGTAAGTATAAACCGTATTTTTTAAGCACCGTACATTATACACGCGTGTATTACGTATTACTTACCTGTGCTACGTACGGCATTGACCCTCCTCGATAGCGTTCCAGAACCCGAGTATGCGCAGTAGTACGCCATCCCCTCGCGGGAGAGCGAAATAGTCTGACGCAGTTTAACACGCGAGACGGCAAACATTCGGAACTGCGGTAATTACATACAGGGTTTGTCCGGAAAGTAATGTCAGTGAGCTTTGAAAAATGGTTTTTATTGGTTCTATGTGTACAAATCTTTAGAAACTTTCAAAATACATTCCTCCTGCGTCCACACATCGGTTCCAGCGGGTCTTCCACGCATCAAAAGCCGCACGGTAGTCGTTTTCCGGAATTGCCTTTAAAGCGTCGGTGCAAGCCTTCTGAATGTTTTTCACCGACCCAAAATGCTATCCTTTCATTGGGGTTTTGAGGCGCGGAGACAGAAAAAAGTCTGGGGGGGGCACATCGGGGCTGTAGGGAGGCTGGAGAACAACGGTGATGCGGCCTTGACGAGGTAATCGGCCATGAGGAAGCAGGTGTGAGAAGGCGCATTGTCGTGGTGAAGCTTGCAGGATTTTGAGATGTCTGGGCGGACGCGATTCACCCTGCGTTTCAGCCGCTTCAGCACCTCGACGTAAAACTTTCCGGTTACGGTTGTCACCTGCGGAACGAACTCATGATGGACCAATCCCCGGCAATCAAAACAGACATTGTCTTGATCTTTGACCTGGACATCCTGGCCTTCTTGGGGCGGGGGAGTTCGACGTGTGCCATTCCGCACTTTGCCTCTTCGTCTCCGAATCGTATTCAAAGACCCAACTTTCGTCCCCGGTAATGACGTCATCAAGGAAAGCGGGGTTGCCTTCGCAGGTGTCCAAAAGTTCTTGGCAGGTTTCGACGCGCCTCGCTTTTTGATCGTCCGTTACCACTTTTGGCACGAGCTTCGCGCACACCTTCCTCATTCCTAAAGACTCCGACACAATTTCGTGAACAATGGTTTTCGTAATGTCCAATGTTTCGGTAATTAAACGGACATTTAGACGACGGTCAGTGTTCAACAAGTCACGTACACGTTTCACATTGTCATCGGAACTGGAGGTTGATGGCCGTCCAGTGCGGTTCTCTGCGTTGACATCTTCCCGACCTTCTGCGAAGGCCTTGTGCCACCGGAAAATTTGCCTGTCCGAAAGACAATCGACGCCGAAAGCCTTCTTCAACATTGGAATGGTTTCCGCAGCACTCTTCTCCAGTTTCACACAAAACTTGATCGAAATCCGTTGCTCAAGCGAACGTTGCATTTTTTCTTGCACCGGGTCACTGTAACGACTCTCAAAGAACGAGTGATGCGACCGCTACAACGACCGGTAGGCCAACTGATGCTTGTTGGATCTTGTTGCCAGATCCCCCCACCACAATCCCAGCACGTAAAGCGCGGGCTGGCGCGTACAGTCTCGGGAAAAAAAATTCACTGACATTACTTTCCGGACAAACCCTGTATCTATAGCTTTTTGTGATTTTTAGAATACCTTGTAAAGTAATATCAGAGACGTTTTCGCATGTGTTTCTCATTGCTTCCCTAACTGCTTCATCTTGCGGCGAATTACTAGAGCTGGGAGGTTAATAATAGATGCCTACTTTATCAGGGGCGGCTCCAGGAGATATATCGGTAACGTTACGAAATACTAAACAGGTCATACCTTATACATGTGGGGTGATTGTTGTATTCCAACTGATCAGCAAAGGAACCATAGTCACAAGACACAGAACTTGCATACTCACGGTAAACGATGCTATAACACAGACGTGTCCGTACTGCCACTCGAGTTTCCATAAATCATCAATAACAGTTCCATATGTTCAGGAGTTAAAATCTGATGCATGTTACCTAAAATCCACTTATGAGATGAAAAAGAGCGTTCAACGTCTACAGACGTAACTGAGGCATATTTAAATTAAGTAAAGTTTTGTATGGACACATTTATGTCTTGTTTAGAGACATCCACTTATTTGCCTATAAATAAATCCACAATGTCAGACAACGTGGGAAAGTCAAAATTAGTAACATCCGTTATTTCGTCAATACTGAGCCATATAGGTTTATTGTGCAGTTCCATTTTTTTTAAGTCCTCACACAGTATTGCTATGTATAATTGTCTGAGTTGTTTCTGCAGGCAGACTAACTTCGCCGTACTTTCCACTCGCAGCGTTCTGGATACATTTTCTGAACTCGGGATGATCTAATTTTACGAATGGAATATTACACGCTACCGTCATTTTGACTAAATCCAAGTTAAATTGTCTCTGTCTATTTCGCGCACTCACAAGACCACTTATACGAGCTTTTCGTTTGTCTGTAGCAACATGTTGCAAAACAGCTGTTTTTACGAGACACGTCAGTAGACTGTCACACACGGTACAAAGTTGACTGCCATTTAAGGTCAGTTCCGGAAAATTGTTTATCCAACGCTCGACCGTAATACACGATGAAATCCCGAAATTTCTACAAATTTTTCAACTTTTCGTGCAGACGAATGATAATGCATTGACCACCGCAGAATAAACAATACTAAATAAACAAGTTATTACGTTCGCCTTCGCGACTCGACCTTGGTTGAAGTGGGACGCAGAACACGGCAGACGGTTTGTATTCTACATACTCAACGAAGGTAGTGAGGGAATAAGACCGATGAGAAGTGTAGAATTAGTCATTTTTTACAACCGGCCGATGTCGGCTTTACACAATTACACATACTGTCTAATAACGTTATTTGATTTAACTACGATTGTACTATGTACATATATATAGAGGAGTTGACGATGTACTTTATTAATGTAACAAATATGACAATATTCCAGTCGTGTGAAGCCCCATCCTGGAATCTATTATTAACCTACAAGCTCTACTAATTACAAAAAAACAAAATATTTTATTGCCGGTTTATTCATAATTCCACTAAACATATTTTAGTATCCCAAGAGATCTTTAATTTTTCTGATTAGGCACAAATGCCACAACCCGTATTGACAAGCTATACCTGTATACTATACTAACAAATTACAATAATTGAAAACAAACAATGAACTTTATTCTTGATCAGCACAAGCAAATATAGAATGTATTCGCATCATTTAATCCCCTCAGCCTATTGTAATATGAGATATATTCATAAATAGGAAGGTAAGGGAAATAAAAAGTTCTTTTTATTTCCCTTACTGAGGTCTTAGCAGTATATTGACTTATACCGTGACAATTTGGCAGCGGTGCAAGCTGCATGGCATGCAAAGGAACTAACCTAGCTCAACGCTTTATTCGAGACGGCTTGTCTGAGGCCCATTTATATCCCCTAATGGAGGTTGACTATTTACTGTGTTATGCAATTTGGCATTTGTATAGGACGATGTAATTACTTTGTAAGTTGGTCTGTTATAGAGGTATATTTTTTTACTTTACAGTAACAGTCATAAACATCAGTAATAAAACATGTATAGTATAGAGTATATTATGTACATATGTAGCAAAGCATATGACGAAAATAATTTGTTTTAAATTACGTATACATTTTAAATTTGATACTTGACTTTAATTTAAATTACCTAAGTGTTAAAATCGTCTTAGAGTTCATATACTTCAAGGAAAAATTAATATACTTTGATCCACACTTGCGCCACACAGGACAGCGGCAAAGGAAAAATCTTTAAATGACCACCGATTTTTTCTTTCATTTAATAAATGAATTGGTCAGTTCAAGATATATCGCCATCTTATCGAAACTGCGACTAACTTCTGGATATTCTCGATAACATTCCTATAGAATCTTCTTCAAATTCAATAACGGCAAGGAAGAAACGTCGATCCTACGTAATGAGATTGGCACAAAAATTAATAACATTATTTTGCTGATTTCTGCCACTAAAGCATTAGCTTCAACTTCGGTCATGCAACTCATGTCCTAAAACTGTAAAATGGGTGACGGAATAAGATGTAGCTATGCCAAAGCTGAATTGCTTTGTTAAACCATTTACTCCAACTGCCATGAACAAAGTTGTTTCAATGCACCGACTAACGAAGAATTAATTGAAGACCTCATCAGCGAATATAATCATATCATCTTTCAGTTGATTAGGCCTGTAGGTGAAACTACTAAAACAAGTGGGTTGTGTGGAGACGAGCTCGAATCAGAAAATACATCTTCGCCGCAAAAAGATGAATGAAAATCGATAGGGAAAAAATCGCGGTAGGGCATCTAGTAAAAATGCATCTAGTATAGAAGATTCCTCTAGCAGATACTTCAATTGATTTTACACTTTATGAGCACCACAAATTGAAAGGGAAACCCTATCAGTTTCGCAACAACAATTTTATTCTAAACAATACTATAGCACGTGTGTACTCTACCTACTCAACTTGGGTATTGACTTTCTTAACAGGTGTCAAACCTCATCAATCGTCCTTAAGGTTGCACTAACATTTTGCAAATACTCCAACTGAGTAAGTCCGAACCAGTGTTATACAAATAAATATCACATATATTCAATATTCAGGGTGTTTCTAAATGAAGTAGCATAAATGATACAGTGAATCTGGATGTCAAAGTAAATCATTGAACTAAACATATATTGTTGCACCCCTGTCGAAATACAGAGTCAAGAATGCAAAATCATATTAAATCTGTATTTGGTATGAGTAATTTTGTAGCAGCAGTGAGTATTCCGATGTGAAAACAAATATATTAGGTTCATAGGAAGCGCCATAGTTAATAAATAAGCATTGTCATTTTTTCTAAAACTTATTGACCATGCACTTTACGGATCCTATTTTAATACATTTGGATACACCTGTTTAATCTGCAACTTTTTTTTGTTAGCTTAATTTTTTTGTTTCGAGCCACGGTTTTCGAAATAAGTTCATAACTATTAGACCACTGCCGTTTCCCTTTTTGAGACGATAAGCTTGATGGGTTTTAAATGTTGTTAACAGGATGTTGTGAAATTACAATTAACAATACAAAATATGACATTTTCGAAAATACTGATACCAAATGACCAAGTTCATATGATTTTGCATTCTTGATTTATTTATAACATTGTTTATTTATTTTGATAAAAAATGTACGTTGGCTTAGAAATCTTTATGATTCCGTATCTCAACAGGGATACAACATTGGACTAAGATATAGTCTTAGATATATACTAAGATATACAGGGTGTTATGAAAGTACCGGAACAGCAGAATAACTCGCCAGGAGTACATTTTTGGAAAAAATGTTTTATACAAAAAGTTTTAGGATTTTTCCACGGACAATACATTGGTGTCCTTGAATTTGACTTTGAATTCAAGGTTATCTGAAGGTCAAGGTCGTTTTTTCAAACGGGAACACATATTTTGACCCTGGAATCGAAAAGAACGGAAAAATTACAGTCGGATGCGACTTTGATTACCCTCATTTCAAATTGTGAAGGTCACCACCCTCATTGGTCAATTTTGTACGTTTACTTTGCTGATGCGAAGATGATTATCGTTGTCTCGAATTTTTTCCATTCTTCATTTTCGGGCTCAAGAGTATGCAGTTCCACGTTTATAAAAATGACCTTGACCTTGAAATGACCTTGAGGGGCATTATCAAGGTCAAATTCGAGGTTATCAATGGATAACCAGGAATAAACCTTATGTGGCATTGTCTCTCGTGTTTGCGAAGAATCATTTTCCCACGATATTATGAGATTGACTTCAGGGTGGTGACCTCCACAATTTGAAATGAGGGTAATCAAGGTCATATCCGATTGTAATTTTTTTCCGCTCGTTTCGATTCCGGGGTCAAATATAGGTGATCCCATTTGAAAAAACGACCTTGACCTTCAAATGACCTTGAAGGTCATGTTCAAGGTCAAATTCAAGGGCACCAATGGATAGCCGGGGGAAATCCTAAAACTTCTGTATAAAACATTTTTTCCAAAAATGCACTCCTGGCGAGTTATTCTGCTGTTTCGGTACTTTTCTAACACCCTGTATATTGATTCAAATGACTTGATTTTGACCTCCAGATTCACTAGTATTATTTACGCTACTTCATTTAGCAACACCTTACATACATAAATATATGTACGTCAGACCTTGGACATGAAACTCAATTACTCGTATGTATTTATAACCAACATTCTTAAATTGAAAAAAGTCAAATAGAAATCTTGAGAAGTCCCTTTAAATACTTTTTAACTATTTTTACGTCAGCAGTCGTCTTCGATATTCGCTCTCGCCTCGACTGTAGCCGCGAATAAAAAAGGTTTATTTTTTATTCGCGGCTACATGGCGAGAGCGCCGGGAGCAAATCCTTCGCGCTAGGAACCGCACAAATGTGAAAACATAGAGGTGAGGGACGGCTTCCGGGTACGGAGGGCGGAGCGCGGACGGTCCGCATAAGTGTGTAACGGCACTAAGGAGGTATGGGACCCACACCATAATTTATGGGGTAGTTACTAAACCTAAGTGAAGGCTATAATGGCAAAAAATCTTCAGGGAAAGCTTGCGAATTTTTTTTTTACAAAAATGGCTGCCTCCGGTCTTATCTTAGAAACGGCTTGCTAAATATTTGCGAAATATTTCGTTTTCATAATTACCGAGTAAATACATACATACATTTTTATACTTGTGATTCTTGACATTTTGAGATATGTAATTATATGGCAATTTGTATTTTTATTTCATCCCAACATTTCGTCTGTGAGATTTTACAATACCTAGTTGTATCTTTAAGGAAAATAAGAATTCTGCAAAAATCACAAGTATAAAAAAAACTGTATTTACTTGGTGATTATGAAAAAAAAAATTTCGCAAATATTTTACAAGCCATATCCAATCCTTGTCCGGAGACAGCCATTTTTGGAAATAATATCTCGCGAGTTTCCCCTGATTTTTTTTACCATTATAGCTTTCTATTTAGATTTAGTAACCACTCCTAAAATATGGTGTGGGACCCACACCATATTCACAATTTAATGGAAAATATTTTCATTTTTCATTTGTTTTCTTCAAATGACGGTGCGGTAGAAAATGAAAAAACCCCGTGATCCAGACCATTTTGGGGGTGGTTTTTACCCTAAAGGGGTTGTTCCATCCACGGCTGAGGTAAGAACTCTTTGAATTGATTACCTCATCAGAAATCTGTAGACCGCTTGCGAACAAAAATAAACTCTGTACCCAAATTGGTAATACATGGCATTGGTATCTCAGTTATTGTTAAAGAACCCGTTCGACTTTGTTTTGTAATTCGATTTATTTGTAATCGTTTTCGAGATGATTCCAGAAAATTGGTAAGGTGCGTTTTAGAAAACGTTTTATAATGTCTTTATTATCTTGTAGCACGTGATACTTATTTACTTATATCTTTATAGTTACAGGACTTTATAGGATATTTTAGAGAGTACATGCATTGTTAGAACACATTTTTAAGATACTTTCGTCGACTTTTCAATGGTATATCACAATGGTAGAAAAACATGTTGCCTATGTGAAATTTAGAAAAAAATGTATTTTTTCGAAGCTACAATTTACAAATTACAAACAAAAAAATAATAAATTACTAAAAATAATGTTTATAATTAACAACATAAATTATTCTGCGTGACGTTCCATTTATACGTTGAATTTAGCTGATATAATTTGAACTGTACAAATACATCCACGTTACAAGAATAAATAATACCAGGTCTCAGACGAACTGTAAACCAAATTTGGTTTCATCATGATGGTTACCCGGAGCATAACAGAGCGCCTTAGACCTAATGTTTCAGATACATTTAAAAAAAATGGTTACTTTAAATACTGGGACAATTATATGTCCCTCCAGATCTCAACACTTGTATCTTTGGGTACATAAAAAATGAAATATGTACACAAAAATCCTTAACCAATGTACTTTGTAATATTTGTTGTAATTTGTAAGTTCATACTTCGTATACATTTTTTCCAAATTTCATAGTGGGGAACATGTCTTATAGCATTGGAATACACTGTTGGATTTCAAACTTTATACATTATTTAATGATACAAAAATCTAATATGGCGTTCATAAGAGATATTAAAGTTAACAGCATTATCTCAGAAAAACATGACTACAGCAATGTGTTGATACAGCTACCGAAAACATATTAAGAAAGTGTTGTAGCACTATGCTTACTAAAATGTCGTGTAAATTAAAAATATGAGACTTTCTAAATCCTATCTTCTCAGTTTCTTCAACCATCTCGAAAACGATTACAGATAAATCTAATTTGAAAACACAGTAGAAAAGTTCATAAAACCATCTATAACATTATCCATTTAACCATCTCTCTATGTCCAGCAAGAACCTAGATACCAAAGTATGGCTAACCAATTTGGGACATACTAGGTTATACACTATTTTACCAATTTGGCTCTGTAGTCTAATTTGCATTGATTACTTTCATCGCTTTTTCAAATCTATTCAATCATTCTTTTGAATTATAAACTAACCAATATTTTGGCTTGACTTTAATAAACGTTACAAACCATGTTCATATTCAATAACACAGTATTACACAAGTATTCAATGGTTATGTAATTTTCCCAATTAATGAGGAAACGTCAATATGTGTATTCTAAACAATTCAAATTATTTGATTTCTGTTAGCAGTCGAGGTGGTAATATACTTTTAATTATTTACTTCGTGTTAAATTTCATAAAACGAAAATTTGGATTTTTATTTTAATTAATCGAGGACACCCTTAAACATGACATAAAAAGATATACCTATAAATAATTAGCATTCTGTATTGTCCTTAGGTTAAAAAACAATGCCATTTAACGTTGTGAATAAATTTAATAAATTTTAAAAGTACATAAATTATAGCATTCACTAAAGGACAATGACATTCATTGGAAAAAAATATGTATTTTGTCTAGGAAGAAGCTTTCAGATCTCATTTATGAATAGGCATGACATGATGTACAGTAATATATTAATAAAAAAGTTATTTAAAGAAATTCACATACCTCGCATCTTACATAGGAATCTTAAGCGTATTGAAAATACCAGAGATAACTGTTATTCTGTTGGTCGTACTATTATTCCCCTCAGGTACACGCCATAGATAAGGACAAAGTCACGACAAAACCTCAGAAACACTAAAAAAATCTAATCAACAAAATATACCACGTTCCACAAGATCATGGTACCTATAGTCCTCCTTTTCCCTTTTTCCCTAATGATTAAAGCAAAATATTCATTATTAAGTAGTTATATTATTTTATTAAGCTTTCAATTTTCAAAAAAAAAGTTTTTCCAATAGTACATACTTTTGAGAAAAATTGTTTGTTGAATTGTTTGAATTATCTATTGTATTGCTGAGAATTGGACAATCATTGTTCTATATTAGAGTGACATCATAGAATCATCAGGTCTATTTATGTCCCTTCACGTACCAAGGGAATTATAATGGTGAATTGGATGTTGTTCTAAATATTTGCCATATAGCGGCAAATATTAACTACTTATCATCTTACACGAGATATTTGTCAACAATCATACGACCCGCTCCTAGTTTTAAATAACAATAACGACAAGTTTTAAGTAATTTCTTTAATAATTGTGACATCGATATAATATTTTAATATTAATAATATGCTATTAAAGTATTTCAAACAAATATCAATTTTTATTTAATTATTATTTATCCCGTGGCTTCAATGCGTCGACGAGTTCAAATATCAATTGTTCAGTTCAAATATCACATTGTTGGCTAGATTATTTTTCGTTTCCTGAAACAGAGACTTTTCATTTCTCTATCGGCAACTTCTTTTCCGATTATTATTATTTTTGAACATGAACAGCAGAGATATAATCTAGAAGTGTTGTTGATGCGAAGTAAGAACAACACTAAAATTACAAAAGAAAGAAGTTTTACATTTTATTTGCATTTTTCACTCTACCTTTTGTTTATATTTCCAACCTTATAATAATTTTCATAATATCTAATCATGATATCTTTCACACAGTGTTAATATTTATTGATCTTTGAATGTTTATTAACAAACTTTTACGAGACAGCAGACCCTTTAGACCAAGCTGATCGAACTGTGAATCTGAAAGACCAATTTGTATTTTATTTCTCTAAAAATGAAGGATCTACACTCGGATATAAAATTATAAGATATTTATAATTCCCAATTTGAATTAATATTTCTGTAGCTGTCGTAAATGTATGATATGTCATGATAACTAATCAAAGATCAGATAAGACCACCTTAACATATCATTTGTTTATGATGAACGCAAATTTAATACTTACCTCCATATTCTAATAACAATAGTTTTGTTGGGTTATTGGAATATATTTGCGCACACCTTAAAAGTAATTATATTGCATTATTATTACATGTGGAGTAACACAAGTTTTGTGTATACTTTGTTGATTACATTAAAGGGCTAATTTATACTATTGCAGTTAATTATATTTGTCAAATTAAACTCAATTATCTCAGATGAGCTTATACAAATTACAAATGAATATTTGTTGATATAAGTTCAGTTCTTTTTTCAGCATAATATGCTGGCTTATCTTACCACCAATAACTAAAAGCAAATACATAGAGAAACAAATCAAGCTGTCACATTTAATTTGTTATCATGAACTTAGCAGAACAACTTTCAAGAATCGAAAAATGCATGGGCTAATAATTTGCCGTTAATTAGCCGTAAATTAATCGTGAAAGTGTTAAATAAACCATTTTTTATTTTTAAAAAATTTTGAATTTGTTCTGCTAACTTCACATGAAGTTAGCAGAACATCTATCGAAAACTTTTTTTGTTAAAAGTATGCACATAGGAATTTGCCGTTTTTTATCCGTAAAAAAATGGTGTGAACCAGATTTAAAAAAAATTTTGGAGGAAAAAAACAAAAATGTATTTTTTTAAATCAGCAAAATAACACGTTACTGGTTTTAACGAAAAATAATACACGAAGACGACAGAAAAGTGACAATTTATATTTCAACAAAAGACGAGAGGACGAATTCATTAATAAATAATAGCTGTTTTGCTAAGTAGCGGGGAATGCAATACAAAAAAAATTGCAAAATATGACACGGTGAATTCGAAAATGTCACAATTAATTACGAGAACGTGAACGGTACATTCCTGAGCGAAAGCTGACCTTCAAACGCCATTTTCTAACGAGCTTAATGCTGTTCGGATAAGTTCCCGGGATAAAAATCCAAAAACCGTAACTAAAAATTGCAAAATCGTCACAGCGAATTCGGCGATGCCACGATTAATTGAGGTAACGGGAACTGTAAATTCCTGAGCGAAAGCTGACCTTCAAAAGCCATTCCCTAACGAGCTTAATGGCTGTTCTGCTAAGTTCACGGGGTAAAAATAAAAAAATCGTAATTAAAAATTGCAAAATTATCACGGCGAATTCGGCGACGTTACGATTAATTAAGGTAACGAGAACGGTAAATTTCTGAGCGAAAGCTGACCTTCAAAAGACATTCCCTAACGAGCTTAATGGCTGTACGGCCAAATTCGCCGGATATAAATCCAAAAATCGAATTAAAAAGTTGCAAAATTGTCGCGGCGAACTCGACGACGTCACGATTAATTGCTAGACCAAGAACGGCAAACTTTCGAACGACAGCTGACTTCCAAAAACAATTTTCAAAAGAGCTTAATGGCTGTTATGCTAAGTTCACGGGATAAAAATCCAAAAACCGTAATTAAAAATTGCAAAATCGTCACGGCGAATTCGGCGACGCCACGATTAATTGAGGTAATGGGAACGGTAAATTCCTGAGCGAAAGCTGACCTTCAAAAGCCATATATTTTTGCACACTTTTAACAAAAAAACTTTTTTTCGATCAATTTTCTGCTAACTTCATGTGAAGTTAGCAGAACATTCAAGTTTTTTAAAAATGAAAATTGGTTAATTTAACACTTTCACGATTAATTTACGGCTAATTAACGGCAAATTATTAGCCTATGAATTTTCGATTCTTCAAAGTTGTTCTGCTAAGTTTATGCTGATTAATTTGTTTATAGAAAATTACTGTTACTGGGGAGAGATTAGACGTATTCTTCTAGTTAGAGCTGTTTTTTTATAATTGCTGATCATTAATTTAATATCTATATTACCAAGATCTGTCTAGTAGTTTACATTGATTCATTAAAATTTTGCACGAGAATGCAAAAATGTTTTATTCATAATCTTTAACAATATCAATAAACTAAGGGTGTGTGAATATTTGAATTTACGAATTATTCGAGACGAATCGGATGGAATAGTTCGATTCGAAATTCAAATAGAATAATTCGAACTATATAAATATTTTAACTATTCGAATTATTCGAGTAATTCGAATATTTCATCGAATAATGCATAATTATTAATTTACAATAAATATGTCACCTTTCAACATTAATCTTAATCAAAACACTTTAGGAAACACTAAATAAATAGAAAAAGTCTGATGCAATTATTTAGTCTAGATTTTTTATATAAAAAAATAATTATGAGAGACGTTTCTGGCGACAAAGTAGTTATTTTGTCAGTAACTACGCGCACAGCTGACAGAAATAGTTCGAATTATTCGAATCTTCGATTCAGTTCGATTCAATTCGATCACTATTAGGTTCGATTCGATTAAAGCACATTCGCACACCCCTACAATAAACCAATAATCCAGATAATATAAAGCAACATCTGTATGTTTACTAAAAACTCGCAAACTACTGCCTGATTTTCTTTTACACCTAGGAACATTTTATTTCCCAAAATTAAAATGGCCACAACTTTTTGAAAAAAAAAAATATTTTGTAACAAATCGAAAAACCTCTCCTTATATTTATTTCTAGATTATGAAAAAATATATACTGCAAATATTCCACAGAGCGTTACTGAGATCCCAGGGTATTCTGCAGTTTTTTTTTTTTTAATTTTTTCGCAAACTTTGGTGACGGTTTTTTCGTCACCTTTGGTGACCATAAATCCTTTCTGTAAGAGGTGTATAGTCATCACCTAAAAAGTGAAATGTGTCCCATGAGTCGTTTGCAAGATATGGCTAACTGAAATATCACCAACCGCCACTGTACCGGGTGGGCAAATTTCGATGTTTCTATAGGGTATCTCGGTAACTAAGGGCTATGGAAAAATGAACCCACCCCCCCCGCCCTCTTCTAGATAAATTCAGGTGAAAACCAGAATTTGCTATATCTTTTCGTTTTCGAGTTGTAAACGAAAATTGATTTTTTTATGTTTTCGATTGGTGTCGATAACTCGGTTGTTTGTAAAATTAGAAGAAATCTGTTTGCACGTTCTACAGGCACTTTTTTAAGTAGAATAGGATTTCCTTAACAGATTTTTTATATCTTGTGTAGTTTTCGAGTTATGGCATAAACTCCTATTTTTTTTAAATGGAAACCATAGTTGGCTATGATTTAGCTAAAAAGAGGATTTTTTCTCTTTACAACGATATATAGTTTGTGGGGACTACGATGAGTGTCTATGCGGAAACAGTTAACAATTTTACTTTTTTGTATAGGTATACTTACTTTGTTTTTCTTTGCAGGAAGAGTAGTTTCATAGTAACACATTGTTACAACAATGTTTTAATAATAATAACTGTTGCTATGGAAATTTCACTCCCGCGAAAAAGTAACATAAATACATAGTAACAGTCGTATATAATGAATGGTATATTAAACTTAAATAACTAATTATGACATATTAGTGACTAATTAATAATTAATTATAACATATTCATAACAAGAAAGTTTAACACACTTAACAATCAAATTTGTAACAAATAATGTATGTAAAAAATACGATACAATATATTTTACAAAAACAAAACTAGACAGATTAAAAAAAAATCGAGCATGATTATTTACCTAAAGTTTTCAAATTGTCGTCCGTTGTTTGACGATGCACAGTTCACATCGCTTTGAAAACTTTTTGTTGCATTATAGATGTGAATATTTGAAACGGAATTCAGACAGTCTATAAGATTTTCTCTCAGTTGAACCAGTGTATTATTTGTCTTTTTGTATAAATTGTCTTTAATGGTTCCCAAAAAGAAATCTAACGGTGAGAGATCTCGACCGAGGAGGCCACTTTCTGGCCCATTGTTCCTATCATTTCTCCCCAATTGATTTAATACCCCCGAGATTAAATTAGTATTAAGGGGGTGCCCCGTCTTGTTGAAAAAATACATGTCGCCCTTTCGTTAAGTCAAGTTTGTCTAAAAATTCCCCCTATGTGGTAGTTTATCATATTGTAATACCGTTGACCATTTAAATTGTCATCATAAAGTTGGTAGGCTAATGCGGTTATTATATAGCACCTACTAAAACCGAAACGTCCTTGATTTTGAACTCAACGCATGAGGACTCCAGCCAATAATGTTTTTGCCATCGACTACTTACGTAACTTTCTCTGTCCAATGATATTTTTAAAAATAATTGGTCTTGCTCAATTTGTTGTAGGTACCAATTGCAGAAATCCAGTCGGCGTTCAGGATCAGTTGGAAGGAGCTGTTGTTGTTTCCTTATTGTATAAGGTCTAATTTGTGCTTCTCAAAACTGAAGTGCTCTTCGTCGCGATATACCAGACTCTGCTTCAATTTCTATTTGAATGAAGGATTTACGACTACCATACCAAAACATTGGCAACATCCAGCATCTTAATACGATAATTTTTTGGTCTCCGGTTTACTAAATCCTCCGATTCAACGAGGTTTTCCCTAGTCCCAGAGACTATTAGGTTGTCTCCTTAGGGTAGCGATTAAATATGCTTCCGATGCAGCTTCAGAATTCTTTTGAATAAAACCTCAGCATATTAAACTTTTCGTAATTTTTTACGCCTCGCGCCTTGTCAATCTCTTCGAAACTTAAACTATGCAGACCAAATAAACAACTAATCAAACAGTATGTGAACGTGTATTTACCCCAATATCCAACTGTTCTGTTTTCAAATGACAGGCGCCTACTGTGCAAAATCATTGAAATTCTTACTGTCCTTTATTAGAAAACTATGTTTTTAACTGTTTCCGCATAAACACTCCATAGACCCACAAACTATATATCGTTGTAAAGAGAAAAATCCTTTTTAGCTATCAGCCAACTTGGTTTCCATTTAAAAAATAGAAGTTTTGCCATAACTCGAAAACTACACAAGATATAAAAAATTGTTAGGAAATCCTATTCTACTTCAAAAAGGCCTGTAGAACGTGCAAAAGATTTCCTAATTTTCAAACAACCGAGTTATCGACACCAATCGAAAACTCAAAAAATCAATTGTTTACAACTCGAAAACGAAAAGATATAGCAATCGGTTTTCCATGAATTTTCCCGAAAAAAGAGGTCGGGAAAGGTGTTCATTTTTCCTAGCCCTTCGTTTCGAGATACCCTATAAAAACATCGAAATTTGCCCACCGGTACATGGTACATATGTACAAAACCGCTGCTTAAGGAATCACTACGTCCACATTTATTATTTTTTATAAATGTCAAAATAATAGTTTATATTTTAAATATTGTGAGGTTGGATGTAACCTTTATGGCCTTTATGATCTCCATATAAATTTGTGATAAATATATGACCTGGTTGACTTCTATGACCTTTATGACTTAAGTATGTGACCTTTATACCGTAACGACCTTCAAGACCTATATGATATTTATGGCCTAATTTTCCTTAATGACCCGTATGACCTGTATGGCTTTTATGATTTTTATGACTAATATGATCGATTTGTATGACCGATATGATCTGTACGACCCAGATCCCGATATGACCTTCATAATCCATGTGACTCTCATGACCTGTCGTACACGTCATAATTATTGTATTGGAAATAAGCATAATAGTAAAATTGAATAAAAACGAGAGTACAGGCTTATTAAGGTGATATTTCAATTCTTCTACCGCAAAAACCTGTAAAAAGATAAGTCACATGGATATCTCACATTGGCATACAACCTCCACGCCCCTCCATGACAAGGAATAACGCTATCAGCCAAAAAAAATTCATGATTTGGCTTGTTCATATACACACTGGTACTTATTCCAAATTTTAATATCTCTTACATTTTATTTTAGTTAACCCCCCCCCCCCCCAAACCTTAAATTTGTGTTAAATTTTATATGACCTATACTGAATATTTACACCCATTCGTGTCCCCCCCCCCCCCCCCCCCCCCCCCCTTCCCCCTTTTTTTTTATAAACATTTGCTTTTTTTTTTTTTTTTTTTTTTTTTTTTTTTTTTTTTCATTTTTTCAAAAAAAAAAAAAAATTTTTTTTTTTTTTCCTTTTCATTTTTAAATAATCAAATCGCCCCCAATCCTAAAAAAAATTTTTTTTTGCGTTTTTATAAAAGTTCAAGTTTTTCAAGCATTATTTTGATGTTTGTCAATGAGTTTTACCTTTTTTAAATCGACGATATATTAAGAATTGCAATAATATATCGTCAATATGCATAATGTGCATATGTACATTCATATGTACATACGTATGTACATATGCACATATGGTAACCAAATCTTAATGAATGACAAGTTGGTATTCAGAAGAAATGACAGCACTAGCCTAGAATATACTTAAGTATCTACATATTATGAACATATGTACATTTGTACATACATACTCGTTTACATAACCCTCATTTCTTCATCATACATACTCAGTTACCTCATTTACTTTTCTAACTCAAAACAAACCGTATAAACTGCTCCAATTATACTAATATCAATTGTGAGGTTAACAGTTGCATGTAGGTACATATGTAAGTTAACAATTAACAAAAATTGAAAACATACCCCGCTGCAACACGGAATCGCGGCTATCGCACCGCTGCCAGTCCTCCAGAGGTCACGGAAGTTCAAATTCGCACACCGATAGTCGCACGACAACCACAAAACTTCTTTTACTCTCCTCACCGGTAAACGCAGTCGAAAACCCTTCGTGCACCCGCAAATGTACACACAACGCCTTCTACCCGTCCGATCCGGTTCGTTTCTAAGCGTCTCTATTGGGAAAGGTTAGTTCCCATCAATTGTTTTTCCACACAGTGACGCGACACAGGGCACAGCACTCTCCGTTCCACGTGCTCGTGTCGACGCCGAAAGAGCACTGGCCTTTACGAAAATCCGGGCTCATCGCGCAAATTGTCAAAGCAGGCGCGCGCGGCGTACGTATTTCGAGTTTTTGATAAGGAGTTTTTACGTTCCGACGGCGACAATAAACAAACAGCGTTGTAATTCGCCTGTAAACAATAATAATAAATAATTATGAATAATAGTTACAATTACTACTAACAAATATGTATCTACCACAAAGAGGCCGTAGAGTTTGGAATAAAATCGAGATTGCTGTTTTAAAAAGTCTATACAACAAATGTTCGAATAGTTCGAATTGTCAATTTTTGTTTTTCAAAAAGATATATTTTTCAATGAACATCATTTCCAGTTCGTCTTTTGTGCTCGAGTTAACTCCATCAACCATTTTATTTTAATTAACAACCCGAATTACTTTCACATCCATTTAGTGAAGTGGAAGTATCGTATTTTTGAAAATTGTTTTAAACGTCTTTATCTAATACGCAAAATATAATTGCCTAATAGGCCTAAAATGAAATTTGAAAATTTTCTAGATTTCAATTTTAAATGAAAAATGTTCTGTCTGTCTGTCTGTTAACCGTTTTTTGTGGACACAGTAACTCGAGAATGCTTTAAGATGGGGTCAATTTTTTTTTTGGAGATGTTAAGGTACACACGTACAACATAACAAGAGCCTATGAGTGTAAAGGTGTTTACTTATTATGGTAGAGGGTTGAAGAGTTGAGGGAGGGGAATAATTATTTAAAACAGGTGAAGTGAAACTTTGAACATAAATTTTAATAAATCACAAGGTATGAGTCCTAAAAAAATCTACATCTTCTTCAAACCCCCCCTCAGGGAATATGATATACATATGATAGTAACTAGAACGAAATGTAAGGGAAATATTAAAAATTTGTGAAAACGTCTATATACGGCCAAGCCAACTCATGAATTTATTTTCAGTTATTGAAGGTGTTTTATGTTTTACCACGAGGGAGTGGAAGTAGGGGATTTACATTTTAATGTAAATTAACAAAAACATTCATGTAACATATCGTTTTATAGGTTTTGGATGTAGAAGAATTGAAATATTACATTATTAATCTCTAGTCTTACTTTTCTTCCATATTCATTTCTGCAACAGGTCATATAGGTCATTTTATATTTTTAAGCGTATTTTTAAGCGTCTTGTAAATAACTGACCATGATTAGTAACCCGCACTGGGACTCTAGTACATAAGCCCCGTGCGGGTAGACAGGACACTTGAATGCAGTTTAACCCTGCGTTGTGGCACACTTTCCGGACCCTAGTCATTACTGCCATAAAGTTCACATACTTAGGTTATAAAGATTATGTAGGCCATAAATCAGAAAGGACAAGGCGAACATTTCGAACAACTGCTGCATTAATAATAAAACAGAAGTGGGAATTTCGCTACAAAAGGTGAGTAATCTTTAATTTTAACTTTCTTGTAAACGGCGAGTATTGTTAGGAAAAGTAAAACTTCGAAGTACATTATTTCACAAACCATTAGCCTAATAGTAAAAAATGATACACCGTGATACTCCCCATAAAAATCCCTTTCAAATGAGGTGCCGCATAGCACCCCTTCCAATTTAAGATTTTACCCCCTTTGCACCCCCACCCCTGTTTTAAGGGTAAATTGTCTAAGAGATACTCCATGAGATAGTTTTTATGCCTTATGTAACCACACCAAGTTTCAAGTGAATCCGACAATTAGTTCAAAAAATAATAGGGGGGACGGACTTTGGCCCTCACTGTATACGCGGCTGTCTACACGAGTTCAATTTAAAATTTATGTACTCTGGTTATGAATTTCACTCTTAACATTTCCTTTTGTTGAGACACGACAAAAAGCAACCCCAACGACAAATGACATGAATTATGTAATAAATAATATTCTCCATCCCATGTAACATTTTTTTTGTCGTAGCGGGAACCTCCATAGAAAAACGGAACGACCCAAGGATAATTGAAATGGAAATGCTATAGAAACGTCGTGCAATGATGCCACATGTTCACCAAAGAAGTGAATCTTTATTGAACTTTGGCTTCTAGGGTTCGAAATGTTTTCCGCCTCGTGTGTTAAACTGCGTTAGAATACCCTGCCCTCCCGCATCGGAATGGCGTACTACTGCGGATACGCAGGTACTGGAGCTTTGGCAGCATCGGTCAGTGGCATACATATGCAGGGACAAGAAATACACGCGTATATAATTCACAAGGCGCTTAATAAACGCGGTTTATACTTTCATTATCATAGAGTTTTATAGTGCCGAGCCATGCGTTGTAGCACACATTTCCGAACTGTGGTGATGAGTATCTGCATGTACATACTTATCTTCCTACAACTTTTCCATTTGAAAAACCAAAATTTACAAAACAAATAAAAATTTCAAGCCAAAAACATACATACAGTGTGCACGTTAAGGACTTACCACCCTTGTAAAATTTTTATTTTTCGACCGATTTTGATGAACTTTTTTTATTAGGTGAATATTCAAAATGCGCATTCACCGAGTGGGTAACTTTATTCTTGGTCTGTAATCATGACCAACTAAGACCACTTTTATGGGCTCAAATGTCAAAAACTACCATTATTTTAGAAAAAAACTAATGACTGAATGAATTCTTCTTCATCATTACTTAAAACATAGCTGTACCGATTTTCATTGTTCTAAAATACCGAAAAAAAACCGTGTCCGAGAAAAAAACCGATTCCTTTTTTAAATTTTATTATTCAATACTTACAATTTTTTATAAAATTAAGAAATTAGAATACAACAAAAGGGAATTCTGTAAAAAAAGTTAAATCGTAGTCATTTCTATTAATCTACCCAATTCCATTATACATTTTTCAATACGTTGACGATTATTCCTTATTGCATTTCGTAACTGTTGTCGAGTTATACTCTAACATGCTTCTCTAATGCTATCAGAAAGTTCTTCTCGAGTCTGGGACCTTGTAGCATACACTTTATTTTGTATTGTCCCCCAAAGAAAGAAATCAAGAGGCGTAATGTCTGGGGATCTCGGAGGCCAACGAATAAGAGGACTACTTCTTCCGATCCAGCAATTATGAAAAATCTCATTCAACCAATTTCTGACTATGACAGCATTATGGATGGGTGCTCCATCAAGTTGTAAATGTAAATTGTAGCGATAATCAAGAGGAAGCTCATCAAGTGCGTCGGTAAACTCTGTTTGTAAAAATCTGAGAATACTGGGAGCATTCAAATTTTCATAAAAAAAAGTATGACCCAATAATCTTTTCATTTAAAATGCCACAGAAAAGATTTACCTTCGAGGAGTATTATTGTCTCTTACATTCAATTACCCAATGTGGATTATTTTCACTCCACATTATGATATTTTGTGATGATACAATACCGTTTGTCGTAAGTGTAGCTTCATCCGTGTATAAAATATTTTGTAAAAAATCAGGATTCTCTAGGTACATACCTTGTACCCATAAACAAAATTCCATTCTTGCCTCAGTATCTTCAGCTTCAAGTGTATGAAGAAATTTTGGCTTAAATGGTTTCTTACCGCTTTTTTTCAAACATGTCCAAATATTGCTTTTTGAAATATTTAAATTCCTACTTGCATATCTAAGGCTTGAATGTGGGTTATCATTAAAATAATCAAAAATCATTTGGTTTCCTCTTCGCTCCCGATTACGATGCTGGTTAGGATGTCTCTCAACTGTATCACGTTGGTCAAAATATTTGTTAATACTTGAAACTGTTACATGGTTAATATTGCGTTCTGGATGTCGTCGATTAAACTCATTAGCTGCTTCACGAAAAGTACGTGTTCCGTCGCCAACTAATCTTATTGTTTCTACTTTTTCTTGTAAAGAATAAGACATTTTTATGTTTTTTTACTTTTTAGATCAGTATGAACTATTAGTATCTGGGTAACTAAGATAATTTTTGTTTTCACAGCACACTCCTTTTTTATCAACTATCAACAGCAAGAAAAACTAAACATTGATAACTTTCGAACGCGTTGAGGTTTTGACTTCAAATTTGCTAAACGCAATAAACTCGACAGGGGAAAGTTTCGAATTGTTTTTGAGCAAAATCCCCCAAAGGAAAGGGAGTGAAAATGGGGGTTGAAGGTGGAATTTTTTTCAAAATACGAAGTTCTGTTTCTCGGTCACCTTGTATTTTAGAACAATGAAAATCGGCAGCGCTGTGTTATAAGTAATAATAAAGAAGAATTCGTCATAAGGTTTTTTTTTAAATCCCTAAGAGTAGTTTTTGACATTTGAACCCATAAAAGTGGTCGTAGTTGGCCATGATTACAGACCAAGAATAAAGTTACCCACTCGGTGAATGCACATTTTTAATATCTACCTAATAAATAAAAGTTCATCAAAATCGGTCGAAAAATAAAAATATTAAAAGGGTGGTAAGTACTTAACGTGGACACACTGTATATATACACTTTTAAATCGCATTTCTTATGTAGTTGTAATTATATTTGTTTACAGGGTGATTCCTAAGTGAGTCATATTTTTCATTGTGAATCAGGGCTTACGAGTAAAAGGTTTAGCTCCTTTTGAGATTAAATCCTAGGAGCGAGTCATTTTGAGAGGCGATAGGTATAACTCCTATCGTGAGCGATATATGGTCTGCAGAGAATAAGATCTAATCGGGATGGGATTCGGACATACTTAGGTCGTTTAGCTCGACTCGGGAGTTAAACCTGAGCGATACGCAAGAGGTTTTACTCCTCGAGCAAGTCAGCCGAGTCGATGGTACGATTAAATCCTTCCAGGAGTTAAACCTCGAGCAGTGCGGCAGGGTTTAACTCCTCATGTAAGCACATAAGCGTGGTTCGCCAGAGCCACGATTGTCTCTCATTAGGTTATCGGAAGAGTATCCCTCGGTAAACCTAAGTAAACAATTACGCAGTTCTTACCTGTTCTGACCGCTTTGAGGAAAGAGTTATGTTGTATTTAAGAAATACTTTAATTTGGACGTTTTGGCGAAATATTTCGTAACTGTTACAATATTTAATAACAATTAAGAAATACTTTGTTCCATCAAATATCAGGTTTTTTTCGCATTTGCGACAAATAAACCATTTGAATCCCTATATTAATTTTCCCGTAATATAATTTTATCTCTGTTCGTTCTCGAGTTATGAATTTTGAAAGATATTGATTGTTTTTAAATTCAAATAACTAACAATAAGTGAATCAACTTTACTGGCAAATGTGTCTATAGCATTATTTTCGTCTGAAGATAGACTTCAACGTAGAAATATTTCACAAAATATTTAGTAACGTTAACTACTTTAGTAGATTTTAAAACACTGAAAATCGAATTTCGAATTTTCGATTATAATTACACATTTCTATTTTTTGAAAAAAATCTCAAAAATACTACAATTAAATCCCGAAATTTTAAGCCCTATTACAATATAATTTAAGCCATATATTATAACCTCTTGCGTATCGCTCAGGTTTAACTCCCGAGTAAACGACCTAAGTATGTTCGAATCCCATCCCGATTATATCTTATTCTCTGCAGAGCATATATCGCTCACGATAGGAGTTATACCTATCGCCGCTCAAATCACTCGCTCCTAGGATTTAATCTCAAAAGGGCCTAAACCTTTTACTCGTAAGCCCTGCTTTAATCATATTCGATCATGACACAATTATTCCTTCAATTTTAAAAAATAATACAATTGCAATAATTGAATTTCATCAAGAACACATTTTTATTCTTTTGAAAAAAAATCTGAACAATACTACAACTGAAACCTAATAAATAGCCAAGGTGGCCACGGTTGCCCCACTCTGGACAATAGAGAGTTAAACTCGAGCAAGGATTTAAACCTCATCGCTCTTCGTGCTCTTCGGGTTTTACTCCTTTATCGAGTAAAAAAACACAAGAGCTGCGTGAGGTTTAGATCCTCATGTAGACGCTCGATCAAAGGAGTTAAACTATATAAGAGTTAAAGGTTTCGACTCGGTAGATGGATTCAATCGTTAGAGGATTTAATCGTTGAGGAGCATTTGTCTCGCTACTCAGACATCTCGTGCTCACTAATAGAGTAAAATATGTTTTGATCAAGCAGTTAAACTTAAGAGCAACTAGCTCCAGGATTTAATCGTAAGCCCTGTTGTGAATTCAAATCAAACATTTCTTCCAAAAATTATTTTTCAGTAAACTCAAATATAAAGGAATAACATTTCATTCAAAAATAACATTTATGCCGTTCTACCTTCAATTTAAATGGTATATTCGAAATTCGAATTCAAAAAACACAGCATAAAAATGTACCTACCTACTTAATGTTTATCGTTTTTTTTTGTGAATCACTTATTCCTAGTAATTTCTTATCTTGTTTTTGTATTTAATATTTCGCTGCTTAATATTTTATTTAAATTTGAGGCAGAACGGGATAAATCATATTTTCGATATAAGGGTAAATACTTTTTTTATTTTTAATTTTTTTTAAAAAATGTTTGGACACAATGTGTGTTTTGAACAGGTTATAGAGCCAAAACATATGATTCAACTTGAGAACTACCCTGTATATTTCTAGTTATAGTCTAGTCTAACCACTCTGTATTACTGTACTATACTATTTAAAAAAAATCTAGACTATTTGTAATCTGTTAGTGTAAGCAATATAGTCTCCATTTTCTTGGCAAAAAAATAAATCACAAAACATCCTGTGATTCTCACAGTGAAGTCTCATTATTATTGAAGTTGATGGTTATATAATATTATAATCCCTTAATACTAGTCACTTACTATGTACATTAAACAGACAAAGCATAAATAAAACCAATGTATTCATTTCATCACTGATTTTATTTATATTAAAAGTAATCAGATGTGTGTATGTATATGTGTGTGTGTTAAGCTGCTAAAAAGTCCCCTGGATGATGTCGAAGACTTCCCATGACGTAATCACAAACTTGTGGCCTATGACAAAATAGCAGACGGTGTATATATGTAACGTAATTGCCTTGAACTGAAAAAATAGGAACGAAGTCATTTTATATCTTACAATAATTCAGTTACGCAAACTACCTTTACCCGTTAAGCTGCGTATACATCTGCGAGCCGAACCGTTCGCGGACCGCTCGTGAACCATTAGTTTTCAAGATCGGGAGGGGATTTGGAGCGCGGATCGAACGGCTCGTGAAACACTCGTGAACCGTTCGTGACGCACCACCTCCTTTCGGTTTTTTTGACGAACACAAAGGCGTTCGCAGTTCAGATTGGGACGGCGTCGTGTGCAGTTCCTTAAAATTTCTTGTGTTCGCGAACCGCGTGGCTCTACATATTTATATTTTGTGCCCTTTAATAATGTTCCTGCTGCTAATTATAAATAATTGACATTTATAAAAATAAAACAGTATTTTGAGATCCTGAACACAAGGACCACTACAAGAAAAATTTAAAAGCAGATGCCTGGAGGGATTCTTTTTGCACAAACTGTTTGCCATAACTAACACCACTCATAACTATTTAAAATCGCGTAACTTTCCTCGCACGAAGACATGATTAGAAGTAGGCTCACCGTGAAAGACTGCTGGTGGTTCGCGGTTCGTTCCTTCTTCCCATGGATCGAGTTCAGTTTAGTAGATGTTCGCTGTAAAACTAATTTCAACGAACGGTTTACGAGCGGTTTGAGAACGTTTCGGCTCGCAGATGTATACGCACCTTTAGCGGTTTAGTATTCGTATACCAGTACCGATAGGTACATACATATGTCATATATGTACGTAACAGTCCAACAACAATATGATAAAATTTTATTACCTCCAAGGTATTCCAAGGTATGATGCGTTTTAAGAAATAAAATGGATGTAATATTAATTATTACTTAAAAATTATGGCTCCCTCCGCACACATGTCGCCTGTTTTGCAATGCGCGTTCCAAACTGGTTGAGCTTGCAACTGGTTGGTGAGTTTTGTTACAATGGAGTGGTAATCAGTAGAACACTGTTGTACGATTGTTCGTTAGACAACCTGTGGTGAAACTTTCAACCCATCTCACAACAGTTTTAGGCGTTGCGACCGCTCCATGATGGCCGATGTTGAAATGACGACGAAATAACAGCTAGTGAATTGCAATCACTGAGGGGTCATTTTATCTACCGATTACCACTGCGTTTCATGTCAAATGGCAAGCCCTTTAGAGGTGAACCTACCACACCAAGTACCCCTGTTACTGAGGACAGCCCCTTCATAAATGAGTAAGTACGTTCCTCGTGGTCATCGTATATTCCTCGTCAGTATTTTGATATCTCTCTGGAACGTCAACAGTAGACAACAATTAGAACACCAACCATTCACCGCATGCTGCACCGTAATAAATGAATGAGACAACGTATCCAGGGACTGATTTAGGATTTTTTAAGATGAACAGGAAGCTAGAAGGAACGGGTAGTTTTGGAAAACGATGCGAAAAGATTCATTGTGTTCCCGTAATAACTCCTCAACAAAGCGCTCAGCTGTTAACGTACTATGGGGTATGATAACCAGCTCCTTACGAAGCTCTAAAGTGATACCACCCCACCATTAAGAAACCACCATCAACGGAGATACGTGGTGCGAAAAGAGCAGTTTGATTTCGTCTTCCTTTCCCCTGGGCATGGATTTCTTGGAAAACACCGTCAAAGGTAAACAACATTTTTTTTTTATTTTACTTATTTGTACTGGTTCCACTTTCTATTTCGATCAGTGTATTTACGAATAAACTATACTATGAAACAGATTTAGTTTTTAGATATTTCTAAGACTGATCGTAATTCGTTCTATAAATTAAATAAGCAATCAGAAGATAATGGGTTAGACCATTTTTTTTTATTTTAGGTAAGTTTTTATAGTCTCATTCTTGGCCATACTGTGTAATTTAGCACCATATTAATCCTTATATCCCATAAACTAAATGTGTAGGCGGCTTTTTGACTTCTTTATGTTCAGCAGTCCAAAAATACAGAGTGCAGGTAATTTCAGTAAAAGTATTTTTTGCAGAACAGTATTATAGGGCCAAATAAATTTAAGTTTTTTTTATCGGATCCACAACGTCAATATGTGGGTAACATGGATAGACCTAGAAATTAACTACGTATACATCAGCAATAATTTCCATAGAGTCCTTCTAACTAATGAATAATAACCTTGACGTTTTTCTCTTTTTTGAGTCATTTATCTTCAATTTCCGATATGTGTTTTTCAAGGTTCACTTTAATTGGGTTTTTACTCCAATAGGCAACACAGCTTATTATTTCCAGAAACTTTTTTATTCCATTCCGCTTTATTTTTTGGCACATTGCGAATACGCATGATAGATCTGGACCTTCCCTGGCTTATTGTGCGAAAAAACAACGCCTCCTAATAGGAGGCGTTGGCGAGTCATGTTCTCTTAATGACACGAATTGATATTTGTTATTGTTAACATATTTTTACTTTCATGTATTGGTAAATTACAGTGACGATGAAAATATTTAGAAACAACTAATAAATGCTTTAATTAATTAATAGTTTAAATGTGTAGTTTTTTGTTGGTGTTGCCTCAATTTGATTTGATTGCAGTAGTCCGGTGTCAGCTGATGCAATTTTACTACCTCCGCTGTATGCAGTTCGTTTAATAGTGTGATATCATTTCATTACAAAATATGGTATTTTTGTGACTGGCTGCATGGTACAGGACTTAAAGCCAAAAAAAATATGGTCAACATGCGAAAGGCTACTATTTCGCGTATTATATTTATGACGTGTACGCCTCTGTGGCATCCCGTTTCTGCCAGCCTTATTCATAAAGTTTCTTTCTGTTAACAGATTTTCAGTAGTTAACAACTATCCTGAAAATAATTTCATAGGCATAGCTTTTTGACACAATTCATATGATTAAGCTTTTTTATCTCTCTCAAGAACGACTAGAACATATAGAAGAACACAAGACGAGAATAGCAATTAGAGAATTATGAGACAAATATGTAGGTATTAAAGAAAATAGATAGGATGTGTTATTTAAAAATATATTTTCTTTTAGTAATTCAAGAACCAAAAAATAATCTTTGTTTTTTGTGACAATAATTTCGGTACAGAAAAATATTATTACTATTGTCACACTATCTACATTTATAATAACAACAGGAACAAAAAAAAATAATTATTTACTTAAATGCTTGTTTAGCGCATTTATACCGGCCGAAATTTTGGTGTATATTTGATATAGAACTGTTGTTTCATAAAAAAAATTGAATATGCAAGATTATTCACGCCTTTTCATTTTTTTTTATATTGACATATCTACAAGGTGTTCATGTAGAGTTGGCGCCACCGAAATGTGGAAATGTGAACGCATTAGGTTAGCATAGAAATTTCGTCTAAATTTAATTGTAGCAAGTCAAACTATGTTTAATGGCGTAATATGGAGAGGGTATATCATCAAATTATTAGTTCTACTATTTTCTATTACAATAATAATACCTGAAAGGACGACACGAATAATATAATGTGGGTTAATGGAAATTATTCGCTAATATTACCTATGTATATTAATATTAATACATCATAATTAATATACACATAATAACAACTCGTTAAAAAAAACGTCATCAAAGTTGACCGTGCAAAAAAAGAAATATTTATATTCTTAATTTTAAGTTTATAACCTTATTGAATTGTCAAAGCTGTCACATTATGTGATGGGTACTTTTACTGGGTATATAAAAAACAGAAATAAAAAACTTTATCAAAAAGCATATATATTTTCAAAAAAATAAGACACTATTAAAGAAACAGGGGGTCAAATTACAAGATCTAGTATAAGATCCTCGAAAATTTCACCTATATAATTAATTGTTTCCCTAGTAGTATGCGCACGAGCTCCATTTTATTGAATATAATATTGTGACATTTGTAAAAGTGACATTTGTGACAGCTGACATTTATTAAGTTTTATAGTTTATATATTAAGTTTATTTAGTTTATACACTAGTTGTTAGTAAAGAATTGTATGGAATGACATATTCAATATTCTAGATGTCAAACGAATTTTCTAGAACATGTAAAATTTATAAATACTGGTGTTGTTGCTAGGATAGTAGTTAGTTATGTTTTGAATGTTACATTGTTAAGATCCACGAGTTGTAGATTGTTAAATAAACGTGTTGGAATTAAAGAAGTGAATTATTTAGAGAGAAATACGTAACAATATTCTTGCAACTCCTTGTCATGCAGCATTTGTACAGGTGTTAAGATTTCTCAACAGGTACCTCTCTGTATTCAGTGTTAAAAAAAACAGGTCCTACAATCTTGCTCACAGCAGCCCACACTCCAATTTTTTGTGGGTATAGTGGAGTTTCAATATAAAAAGTGAGGGTTGCCTGCATTCCAAAGTCTCATATTTTGAGAGTTAACAAAGCCCAAAAGATGGAACCAAGCCTCATCAATAAAAAAAAGATCGGTAAAATGTTTTTTCTCGAAGACAGCATCGTTATTGTTAAAATGGTTAATAAACCATTGGCACAACTGTGGTCTTAGAGTAGTCTTATCCGCTCTGAGACTTTCGTGTCCGGATTACAGAAGGTATGGATGGAGCTCCAAGTCATTTTTCAAAATTCGTTGTATATGGCAGATTCACTTGTTGGCTCAGTTGACTAGTTGAAATTCCTGGATTGTCTGTTATCACTTGCTTAACCACTTCAACGTTTTCCTCTGTCCTAACTCTGGGTCTGCCACTGCATTGTTTCCAATTATTGATGCTTCCAGTTTGCCGATCCAATTTAGGAAATCACCAATATTAAAAAAAAAACAGATAAATGTCGGGGTATACTTTTATTCAAAATATTGCAAAATCTGCGCAAAGAGAGTTTGTTTTTTTTTTGTAAATCTTATTATTCGACTTCGAATTCAGAATTCTCGGAAAAATTAAACCCAAGTAAGGTATTTTTTTGA
This sequence comes from Aromia moschata, assembly GCA_029963805.1. Taxonomy (NCBI): domain Eukaryota; kingdom Metazoa; phylum Arthropoda; class Insecta; order Coleoptera; family Cerambycidae; genus Aromia; species Aromia moschata. The sequence goes on along the minus strand of JAPWTK010000361.1, from coordinate 209,109 downwards.
AGTTTCTTAGATATTTGAGGCCGATTTCATTTTTTTATTCACAATTCAATCGCATTTCTTTTAGTTTATAAGAATTTGAGGCTTTTTTTCTTATTCTTATACTTTTAGTCGCATGTCCCATATTTAAAGAAATATTAGCTGCGAAATCACCCCATAAATATAAACCTTATGTCGATTAATTCTTTTTGAAGAGCTACATAGTAATAAAATAATAAAACATGTACGTTTCCATTAGAAAAAGGCGATCATTAACATGCATTCAACAAGTGAATCAATTTGTCTACAGTCAAATATGCATTGAAAATATATTTGTATGGAAATAATATGCAAAATGTCCAATTATAAAATACGAAAATTGGATGATTCAGCTTCAGCCGTGTTTACACACCTCCGTTTGCATAGTTTTTAGAAACCCTATACAAAACGTATCTATACCTAATACAGACCCACAGAGATACGTGATTGATATGCATTTATTCTTGATCTCAGTTTTCTAAAATTTTTCTTTCCAAAAATAAATACATCCAAAATTTAGCACTTTTACTCTATTATTGGAATTGCTCTTCTGAAAATGTTCCCATGTTGTCGATAAATTTCAGAAATCCATCACCCAGTAGGGATACCGCGTCATACTTAGACTGAATAGTTGTTGAAATGCTGAAAATCTAAGCTAAAAACTTTCAAATATAAATTTGAAACGAAATATCCGAAAAGTTTTTCATTATCGAGGAAAAAATCGCACGCCAAGTAGAAGATTTTTAGGAAAATATTTTATTTATAAATTATTTTGAGCTGCCAAAAGTTAATATGTCTATCTGTTTTTCTCTATTTATATTTTTTTCACGTCCACTGAAATGGAACGCAACAAAAAGTTTTCGCAGCTAAGTCGTAGAAGAACTCATCGACCTTTCGTTATGACGTCGCTCTCCCTTATTCCGTTACACCCTGTCCTCGACCGAAAAACGGCAACCCTGGACGAGAAACGCGCGCGGTTCAGTCATTCACCCCACGAGGTTGAAGTCCGCAGCGCTCTCAGCTGTTTTTCACAGCTCTCTCGGATCAAGGTAAGCTGCCAAAGGTGGAACTTCGTGATTTCCCCGTGGTATTTTTATTGAAGCGTCTATTTTCGCCCGAATCGATACGCAACGGGATGTTTTTTTTTTTTTTTTTTTTCGCTAATGTTATGCTTCAAATATGAACGTAACAATTATTACACTAGTTTACATGATTTTTGTTCATGAAATGAAACATATGGATATGTTTTCTTTTATTTCATGCCTCCTCAACTTGAGAAAACTATTTAAAGAAAATCAGGTCGTCAAATTTTTAAAATAAGAAACATTTTACAAAAAAAAAAACATTTAAAGTACAAACAAAAAATTAAAAATGCAGAGGCTCTTTTCTTGTAAATACTACTTGTATCCGTATCTCTCATAATAGACCAGCAATAGTCTCCTAATATGTTCTGGTCCCAAAAACCTTGATAATTATTTTCCAATACTTTCAGATCTTGGTGAAACCGTTCGTCATGTTCATAACTCATACCTCCAAGGTTTTCCGGAAAAACATCCAGATGGGAATGCAAAAAATGAATTTTGAGAGACATATTCACACCCATCCGTTCGTAATGCTGGAAAAAGTTACCAACGATCTCTTGATAATTCTCATTTTTTTCTATTACCTAAAAAATCTCGAACGATAAGTTTGAAGGAATACCAGGCAGCCTTTTCAACGTCCGTCAAATAGCTCTCAAATCTTTTATCATCCAAAATTTTCCTGATTTGAGGACCCACAAATATTCCTTCTTTTAGTTTAGACTCTTGAAAGATTCTTGAAGACGTAAGTATAGAAACGCCGGCTTTGTCTTATCCAGAGCTTTGACAACATTTTTCATTAAGCCTAACTTAAAGTAAAGAGGTGGTAATAATGTGTTTTTTGGGTCAACCAAACATGTATTTTTCGCTGAAGCTTTAACTGAACAATTTTGCCACAAACGTAACAAAAACGGTTCGGATTAATTTTACACATTCGTAACGACATTTTAAAGAAATCTACCGTATGTACTTCACTACGTCGTTTGCAGAATCGAACAAAAAAATCTACTACTACTAAAAACTACAGCGGGTAAATCAAAAACAGAACCCGTTTTATCTAAGCATTATGATGTGCTAGCGAAAAACAAAAAACAGTTCATTAACTACCTTAAGTAGCATACGTAAAAAAATATATTTCATTCGATGAACAAAAATAAGTATTTTTTTAGTAAACTAGTGTTATTGACATTTTTGTAATTACAATCCTGAAGCTGAGGTTAGAGTAGGACTTTAACCGTTCACATATAACAATAATTCTCTTCGACACGAATCCAACGACGTATTAAATATTGAATTTCGATGACCAATTATCGTAAAAAATAATTATAAAATCCAAATAAAACACTAATTGCAATGCGAAAACAACAAAATAGACAATTTTTTTATAATAGTATGGCATGACTGGACTAAAATAAATGCAACTACATTTCCAGTAATTAGTATTAAATTCCAATAAGATTTTCAAAATATGGACATTGAATTTAAGATTGCTGAACGCGAAATAACGTCTCGTCTGTCTGGTTACATTTTCTGTGTTATAGAGGCAAAAGCTGGCCTAATTGTTTCCTCCAATTCTTGCCGTGTATTTGATCTTGCACGATACATATAATTGTTGACATATCCCTATACGAAAAAAGTCTGCCACTGTCAAATCCGGTGAACGGGCGGGCCCAAGAATTGGTCCATATGTTTTAATTAGTCTTTCCCCAAATCTTTGGTGAAAAAACAAGGTGAGCATTGAATGGCGGGGCACCGTCTTGTTGATTGATAGTAAACATGGTTATGCTGTCCTAAAAGCAATTGTTCCAAATCCTGCTCAATTTCGTTTTCTAGAAATTCCAAATAGCGTTGAGCTGTTAATGCTCAATGCGAATTAAAAAAAATTAATAATAAAAAAAATCGACAAAAAAGACAAAACGAACGATCATTTTCACTAAACATGACCTGCAGATTCCAAATATGTAAAGATATACAGGGTGTCCTAATTAAAAACTTGCATTGAAACCGGAAGTTTCATAAATATACTGTGTAGCCCATTAATTGGCATTTATTCCAAATATGACATACACCAGATTTCATTAAAATATCTTTAAAATTAAAAAATGACAGCCTGAAAGCGATTCCGTTGACACCCAGTATATGTACGTCTGAAACACCTATAAATATTTTATTCAAAATCTGGTGTGAACGAGATTTTACAAGATACTACAAGAAACTACTAGCGTCTCCAATGCAAAGCCAACTAAGATGATAAAATATGTGGAAGAAATCAAATAATAATAATAATAATAATAATAATAATAATAATAATAATAATAATAATAATAATACAAATCTATCGTCACTGCTTGGAAAACAACATCTTTGAGGAAGAACAAAAGGGATGCATCAGAGGCGCAGCGGGGTGTAAACATCAACTGACAATCGACGCTGTGGTATTGAAGCAAGCCCAAGTAAGAAGAAGAAACCTGCATATGTGTTACATCGACTACAGCAAGGCGTTCGACTCGGTACCTCACGACTGGCTACTAAAAGTCCTAGAAATTTACAAAGTCTGTCCTCGGATAAGAGCTCTTCTCCAACATCTTATGCAGTCTTGGAAAACAAACATTTGGGTCTCTGGAGGGAACACAGGCCAAGTTGACATCAAGAAGGGAATCTTCCAAGGTGATTCACTCTCGCCGGTTTGGTTCTGTTTGGCACTCAACCCATTGTCAACCCTACTGAATAAGACAACAGCTGGGTACAAGATCAACTTGAGAAACCGAGCAACACTCACTCACCTGCTCTACATGGACGATCTAAAACTATTCAGTGGGTCCAAGACAAATCTCCAGACCCTCATTGGAACTACTAGGACCTTCAGCGATGACATCAAAATGTCCTTTGGCCTAGATAAGTGCGCCACACTGAGTATCGTGAAGGGGGCACCTCATAACAATCCAGAGGTGTATGCCGACATTCATCAACTACCACCGGAAGAGCAATACCGTTACTTGGGAGTGTGTCAAGATGGCAGGATCAACCGCACACAATTGAAGAAGGAATTCCAAGAGAAATACAAGAGCCGTGTGACAAAGTTGCTGAATACGCTTTTATCTGGAGGCAATCTTATCAAAGCCATCAACTCGTGGGCTGTCCCAGTGCTGACATACTCTTTCGGAATCGTCAAGTGGTCCGTTACTGATCTCGATGAGCTCGACCGACTTACCAGGCGGCTTCTAACTAAATTCAGACAATTGCATACGAACTCTTCAGTCATTCGACTCTACCAGCCTCGAAGACGAGGTGGGAGAGGTCTATTGAACATCAAGAATCAGTGCCTGAACCAAGAAGCTTCCTTAAGAAGAAAAATACTAAACAACAGGGACCCGCTAATAACAGCAGTAGCAAGAGAGGACGCTGGATACACGCCTTTGAGCCTGGGATGTGAACTTATTCCGGTCGACGTACCAACTGAAGAGGAGCTCTGGACCCAGTGGATGGAACATGCTTTGCAGGGACGTTTTCCGAAAATGTTACAGCCAGACCACATCGACAAAGAAAATTCGTTAAAATGGCTTACCGACGGCTATCTGTACCCCGAAACCGAAGGCTTCTTGACTGCCATTCAGGACAGGGTTATAAAAACAAGGAATTACCAGAAGCATATCCTGAGAGACGACGTCGAAGATATATGTAGGAAATGTGGATCTGCAGGCGAAACTATAGAGCACGTAATAGGAGGGTGTCCCGCGCTAGCAGAGTCAGCATATCTCGGCAGGCACAACCAATTTGCGAAGATGGTGCACCAACAACTGGCACTTAAGTATGGCCTGTTAGCGACGGCTCCGCCATACTACAAATACACTCCGGAAGCTGTGCTGGAATCGGAAGTAGCAGTGATGTACTGGGATAGGCTAATCATCACCGATCGAACAGTGGACTTCAACCGACCAGACATTGTACTGATCAACAAGGAACAACGAAGAGGGATCATCATAGACATCGCAGTGCCACTTACTCACAACATTCAGAAGACTGAACGGGAGAAGATCGTGGAATACGAAAATCTATCAATCGAGCTGAAGCGCCTATGGAAACTGGAGAAGGTGGAGACGTACGCCCTAGTAATATCGGCAGAGGGCGTGATGACGACCAGATTCGCCAAGAACATCGCGGCATTAGGACTGTCTTATAATATTATTCGAAATGGCCAGAAGGCAGTTGTACTACAAACCTGTCATATTGTAAGAAAGGTTTTGGGACAGGATGAATTTCCTCCCCTCGCCTGAGCCTAATTTCTGCTGAAGGCGGGGATGAGATATCAAGCCATCACTGTCTGCAGCAGGAATGGGTGAATGTTTCCCAGCGTTTACGCTGAGAAGTGTGACTATAAAGTCGGCGAAATAATAATAATAATAATAATAATAATAATAATAATAATAATAATAATAATAATAATAATAAGAGCCGCGTGACAAAGTTGCTGAATACGCTTTTATCTGGAGGCAATCTTATCAAAGCCATCAACTCGTGGGCTGTCCCAGTGCTGACATACTCTTTCGGAATCGTCAAGTGGTCCGTTACTGATCTCGATGAGATCGACCGACTTACCAGGCGGCTCCTAACTAAGTTCAGGCACTTACACACTAACTCTTCCGTAATCAGACTCTACCTGCCGCGAGGACGAGGTGGGAGAGGTCTATTGAACATCAAAAATCAGTGCCTTAATCAAGAAGCTTCCTTAAGAAGAAAGCTGCTAACGAACAGGGACCCGCTAATAACAGCAGTAGCAAGAGAGGACGCTGGATACACGCCTTTGAGCCTGGGATGTGAACTTATTCCGGTCGACGTACCAACAGAAGAGGAGCTCCGGACCCAGTGGATGGAACATGCTTTGCAGGGACGTTTTCTGAAAATGCTACAGCCAGACCACATCGACAAAGAAAATTCGTTAAAATGGCTTACCGACGGCTATCTGTACCCCGAGACCGAAGGCATCTTGACTGCCATTCAGGAAAGGGTTATAAAAACAAGAAATTACCAGAAGCATATCCTGAGAGACGACGTCGAAGACATATGTAGGAAATGTGAATCTGCAGGCGAAACTATAGAGCACATAATAGGAGGGTGTCCCGCGCTAGCAGAGTCAGCATATCTCGGCAGGCACAACCAACTTGCGAAGATGGTCCACCAACAACTGGCACTCAAGTATGGCCTGTTAGCGACGGCTCCACCATACTACAAATACGCCCCGGAAGCTGTGCTGGAATCGGAAACAGCAGTGATGTACTGGGATAGGCTAATCATCACCGACCGAACAGTGGACTTCAACCGACCAGACATTGTACTGATCAACAAGGAACAACGAAGAGGGATCATCATAGACATCGCAGTGCCACTTACTCACACCATTCAGAAGACTGAACGGGAGAAGATCGCGAAATACGAAAATCTATCAATCGAGCTGCAGCGCCTATGGAAACTGGAGAAGGTGGAGACGTACGCCCTAGTTATATCGGCAGAAGGCGTGATGACGACCAGATTCGCCAAGAACATCGCGGCATTAGGACTGTCTTATAATATTATACGAAATGGCCAGAAGGCAGTTGTACTACAAACTTGTCACATTTTTAGAAAGGTTTTGGGACAGGATGAATTTCCTCCCCTCGCCTGAGCCTAATTTCTGCTGGAGGCGGGGATGAGATATCAAGCCATCACTGTCTGCAGCAGGAATGGGTGAATGTTTCCCAGCGTTTACGCTGAGAAGTGTGACTATAAAGTCGGCGAAATAATAATAATAATAATAATAATATGTCTTTATTGTAACATTGCAAATAATGACAAAAAATAATAATAATTGAGGATGGCGAGGTTCAACAGAGCTGCTCTTCCACCTAACCATCCTGGTTAGACAACGTGTAAGAATAAAGATACATACGAACACATAGACATGAAAATGTAAAAAACTAACAGGTTCTATTCGCCATGATACTGACCTTGATTTGTTTCCTAAATGCAGTAAAATTCTGCAAAGATTTAATATATGGAGGTATTCTATTATATGAAGCAGTATCATTATCAATATAAAATTACTTCAAGTTAAAGGTAATATTATATTAAAATGAATTATTCGTATGACATGGAGCATCTCATACTACCGTTAAATTATGCAAGTCGATGCAGGAGAATCTATCGTTTGAGAATCAGGATTGAAAAAACAGAAAAATCGCCTTCCGCCATATACGCTCCTGAATTTTGCGTACAACACCTACAGACCTTCAGAGGCACCTACAGACTTCAACCGGACATCAAATTGTAGGTTTTTACCTCTACTTTTGAATCATGATATGCTTAATACTCCTCAGAGTCAGGTACAATCACCATAATAAATTATTTCGTCTTTTTTTCAAATTTTTTTAGTTTAATTTGGTGTTTTTTCGCAATTTTTCGCTCATAATTTTTTTCACTCAACGAATAAACGAAATCTGACGATTCCATCTGATTCAGGAGGACAAAATACATGGAAATATATCCTTGCGACTATCAGATTTGATGATTTTTATAGTTTTTGAGCGTATCGAACGTTTTGAGTGATTTTCAACATGTAAATCCCATAAGAAACTTCCGGCGCTTTGCGGCACGGTTCCGATCGCGGCAGTTTTGGTTTCCGCACAAGTTTTTAGGTACCCAGAACTGATTTTCACCCGGCCCGCTGAGAAAAAAACGAAAAAAAAAAATTAAGGTCCACCCTAATGTACATAGTATATACATACATATGTACATAGTATGTACATAAATATAACCATGCTAAAAACTGAGGCATACCTTAGTATCTAAGTACTTATACACATATTATGTATAAGTAGTTAAAATTAGTTTTTTTTTGTTGTAATAGGTATGTTTTTTATGAATTAGTAATGGTATAATATACCTGACAAATATTTGAATTACATATACATACATATGTATGTACATATATAGGAAACGAAATATATCATTATATCATTCAACATTTTGTTTTCCAACCAATGGCGACATCTGTCGGCTGGAAGTCGAAATACAAGAATCGTACAAAATTTATTATAATATACATATTGACGAAGAAAGAAGCTTCATCGCTTTAGTGTCACATGCGTGGATAGATGGCGACATCATTCAGTTTTATAAAATTACAATTATATACATAGGTCTTTTAGAGACAAAGGACTAACTTCCTAACTACAATATGTACATACATACATATGTATGTATTTTTATTTGGGTTTTAGTTTTTGGGGTATTGTTAATCTTTAAACTTTAACTATTGATTCTTGATGACGAGGTCATTGACGATTGGAATTATGTTTACATATTTGAAAACGCAAGGATTAGTATATTTAAAAACGCAAGGATCTATTCTATGCCACAAAAATGAAGTGACTGGAAAAAAATAATTCTCTACTACCGTTTTTTTTTCTGTTTAATGTATACAATAAATACATTTTGTTTTTATTTATGCTTCTATTATATACTGACAATAATGAATGAAAATGTATGTTCTACGGCAGTATCCTGCAAAAATGTAAATGAGAAACATAACTACCTACCTACTAATTTGTAATTTTGCAGAAAATAATATCTTGTATGTATATCATTAATCATTATTTCAATTACTTTGGTTATTTGTTATGTTATGTTATGTTATAAACATGTAAGTATTAAAAGTGTGTTATTTTAATTAAAATAAATTGTTTATTTTCATTATATTTTTTTTTGGTTTGTTTAAGTTTCTTGTGTTTTTGCAATGTTTTGGTTGGTTAGGTTTGGTTGATTATATTTTATTATTTACATGCCCAATACCTTAGGTGTATGTATCCTTTATTTGAACTGGAAAACATGTATTAGATACCTATAGGACTCTTTATGAGACAATGTACTCATTTACATATTGCAGGACACTGCGGTAATATCCTTTAAAAGTACAGGAGGTTTATTCATTTTTATATTTTGAAATGAGGTTTTGTGTTGGCCCTGAAGTAAAAAAAATTAAACGAAAATATAATAGGGAATGGAGATTGTGATAATGTGATTGTTGATTATATCTTGATGTGTTTATCGAAATTTCATGTACTGTGTTCAGCCACACTATTCAAAGCCACAGATATATTATTTGCTATACTTATTTTTTTTCAGTACCTATTCAAACAATTGCTAAAACCCATAGGAACCCCCTCCTGAATAATGTATGTAGGTATATTTAGGTATTTCTTTTTAGATACCTATGTAACTGCTTTCAACAAGTCATTATTATTATTATTTTCAATTATTATTATTTTCATGTGTATTTGAATGTGAGTACAAAAAACACCGAAAATGATGTCTAAGTTTAAAATAGTACGATAATTTTGCCATATAATTTATTCCAAAAAAAATAATTGTTAAATTTTGATTGGTATAACATCTAATAATTAAAATTATAATGTAAACTTTAAATAAAACTAGTTATCATAATATTTGATTAAATACAATGAATATATTAATTACTAAGGTAAGCATACTAGTTTTTGCATTAAGAAACGAAAACTAATAATTATAAAAAAAATTAAATTATGGTATTTTGAATAGAATTAGATCTAATTCCAGATATTTTTCCAGATTATCCTGATTGGACAAGTTCGTCCTTTAGCTGAAAATGCACCAATGAGTGTACTGGATTCATGGAAATTAGCGTAACAAGCACTGTTCAACAGCAAAACATGAGAGAGACATGAACGAGCATCACATAAATATTTTTCATAACTATCGCCATCTGGTATATTTTAAAGGGAACCATCTGCTATGTCACTAACACGTCCGTTCGAGGCGCTACCTGGTGTGGACGACAATAATTATCACATATCACCATCTACATTTGGACGACGATCGTCAGTCGCATTTTTTTACCGTGGTGATTTTAAATATACAGTGAGGTGCATAAGTAACGGATAAATTCATTATCTACATAATTTACAATTCATGAATAAAATCCTGAAACACGTCAATTTTTAATTCTAGAATGATATTTTTTGAGCATAATTTTATACCTCCCCTCCAACCCCCTTGGAGTGACAGCTACCCCTTTAAAAAATTTAAGTGGAACGAGGGTGCGTGTGATAGCTCATTTGAAAGGGTTTCTAATTCTCCATCCAGCAACATAAGATTTTTTTTAATTTCTATTATTTTTTATTGAAAAATAGTACGTTTTTATTGTTATTAAGTAAAGAAAAGAACATAAGAACAGAACAGAAAAACAGTTTAAATCAAGTGTTCGAACTGGGCGCCCGTTGCTTCTTGACAATAATGGAGGCGTTGCTGAAATTCTTCTAAAACATTTTGTATTGTTTCCGGGGTGATTTGATTAATTTCTTGCCTTATTCTGTCTTTTAAATATTCTACGTTATTTGGTCTGTTGAAGTAGACTTTCGATTTTAAGTAACCCCATAAAAAATAGTCAAGCGGGGTCAAATCGGGAGAACGAGCAGACGACTCAATTTCATCGTGTCTACCGATCTATCTATTGGGAAAAACTTGATTCAGATAGGCTCTTACTTCCAATGAAAAATGTGGTGTAGCTCCGTCCTGCTGAAATCAAATATTTCTATCCATTTCATTGAGGTTGTTTTCAGATTTTGAGATTTCATTGAGATTTCATCATCTAGGAAAAGCATTCTTAACTCTAAGTTAAGAATAACTAAGAAATTTTGCAAGAAATCCAAGTAACGCGCGCCAGTTAATGTGCCATCAAAGAAATATTGTCCGATAATTTGAGAATTTATAATTCCAGGCCAAACGTCGACCTTCTCAGGATATTGAGTATTGGCCTCCATCATCCAATGTGGATTTTCTGTATTCCAATATCTACAGTTCTGTTTGTTGACTGTTCCATTTAAGACGAATGTTGCTTCGTCAGAAAAAATAATGTTTTTTTATAAATAAAGGATTATCTTGGCATCTATTTGTCATGATTTCGCAAAATTCCAATCGGCGATCAGGGTCATCGTCGTTAATTTCTTGAACCAAATGAATTATATATGGGCGGTATTTTTCGTTTTTTAGAAGACGCAATATGGACGTTTTACTAACATAATTATCGGCGGCAACTTGTCTTGTAGGTTTATGTGGATTATCTTGAATATCTAACAATATATCCAATTTCTGTTCATCGTCTAAAATGCGTTTCCTACCAGATTTAGGAATATCTGTGACATTTCCAAATTCACGAAATTTGTTTTTTATTCTACTAACCGTAGACTGGGAAATGTGGCGGTCAGGATACTTAGTATTGAATATTTCGCATACCTGCTTCTGCGTTCTTGTCTTATCACCACATCCTAATAATATCAAAATTTCAATTCTTTGGGTATCCGAAAGACTCATTATTAAAATAATGATCAACTTGACGATCAGCGATAAATAACATAATAGAATAATAAATTTTCACAGATATAGCAAATAAAGAAATTTAAATGTATAATTTTTTTCTGATATATGTAAAAAGAAACCCTTTTTACTTCTTTCTTTTTGTTGGGTATTTTGCGCAGCGTATCAGGGAAACCGATACATTTAGGTTGAATGTTGATACAAAATTAACTAAAAACGTCAAATTTGACAGATATTTGGTACATAGGCACTTGATTGTATACATTTCATAATTATAATAATTTTGAAATTATCAAATTTAATTTTCTTGATGAAAAATATACAAAATTCAAAAAACCTTATATTGCTGAATAGATAATTAAGAACCCTTTCAAATGAGCTAGCACACGCACCCTCTTTCTATTTAAAAATTTTAAATGAGTAGCTGTCACTCCAAGGGGGTTGGAGGGGGAGGTATAAAATTATGCTCCAAAAAATGTCATTCTAGAAGTAAAAATTGACGTGTTTCAGGATTTTATTCATAAATTGTAAATTACGTAGATAATGAATTTATCCATTACTTATGGACCTCACTGTATAATATATTATAAGAGCATGTTAAGGAAGCTGTATTTAACTATTTCAGTTTAAGCCAAATAAAATTACCTAAACTACAAAACGTTAATGTAGCTTCCATATTTACACGGAACTACTAACTGAAACAAATCACATTTTTCTTTTTTTGGATTTCTCTTTTTTTTTCTTCAAATAATATAATCTATTATTTTTTTTAACGTCTTTAAATACAAAAACATATATTTTTTTGGAAGTCAAAAAAGTCTGGGAAGAGAAATGGTAGGTCTAAGAAAATTAACAATGTAGGTTTTTTCATTTTTTTTTAATACAATAAATACATAGAGAAAAATTATAATAATGTTAATAATTATTACTTACAACTTACACAACGTTTATATAGGTCATGTACTTTTTGGCTGAAATTACCATTGTTAACTTTTCAGGTGATATAAACTGCTCGTCAAAATTAGCATAATACTTTTTATATTAGCGCCATTTGCTTTCTATTCGAGTTACATACTTACATGTATTTGGTCGCTGTTCTGTCTCTTCAACCCATTTCCAGACCCACCTAAACCACCCCTTTACATTTACGCAGGGTTTTGCGTGGTTTGGCCTCTGTTGGGCGAATTCATTGATCCTAATGCTGCCTAATAAATTGGTATTAGGTGCCATAATCCACTTTCACACACCTCCAAAAAAATGTTGACTGTATGAAAATTCCTGAAAGAGGACTCGTTGAGTAGGCGGAACCTTCCTTGGCACTTGTGTGAATCAACAGTCGTCAAATTCACGAGAGATGCTTGATATGTGCGACAAGTGTTCACAGCGACTTGGGCTCATAAACCCTCGATTGGGCTAGCACCTACTAGGCAGGCCACCCAAACAGCACCTTTTCCACTAATTTTATGAGCGAGAGCATGTTTGGGTGGCCTACCTCGCAGGCGCTAACCCAGTCGAGGCTTCACGAACCCAAGTTACAGTGAACACTTGCCGCGCGTACCAAGCATCTCTCGCAAAGGAGGGGTTTCGATAAGACCCTTTACCGGCCCCTCTGAATTTTTTTTTATTTTAATGTTGTGTTTATAGGACTACACTTAAAATTTACAAATATATATATCATCAGCCAATATTCGCTCTATTTATGTGTTTAAGGTATATGTTTGATTTACAGTTGATGAGAATGAAGTGACAAAATATACTATAATAGCTTATGTATTTGTGCACCATATATATGAAAATCGATTTGTTACTAGGTTGCAAAAACGACAAAAATGACGTATTTTTGTAGTTTTTGTAATTCTTATCTAGTTATTTCATATAGAGCGCAACCTAGTAACAAAGCGATTTTCATATATATGGTGCACAAATAATCTATTACATACATAAACACTGACGTGTTACTATACTGCGCTCATGGTAAAAAATAAATGAATTGGATTTCGGATAATATTTAATAATGTATTGATTGACTGATTTTACTAAATTTTCTTTCCAAAACCTCAACTTAGCCTTTGATTTTCTTTTAGTACTTATAGACGAGATGTTGCGACCAGTGTTCCTAGACAGCACGGACAACTGACGCATGCGCAATAGCGGGGGGCGGCACCTAAGCGTGCATTGGCGGAACTCTGCCTGAACTCTCGTGGCGCGCTTAACTTAAGCGCGCTGGGTAGCAGAGTTTGTGCGTTTGAACGACGCGCGGACTGTTCCGCCAATGCGCGCTTAGGTGCCGCCCCCGCTATTGCGCATGCGTCAGTTGTCCGTTCCGTTTTTTTGCACCTTGTATAAGTTTGCTTTGTCAGAAAAAAAACGATAATTATAATATTAATTAGTATATTTTGTCACTTCATTCTCATCAACTGTAAATCAAACATATATGTACCTTAAACACATAAATAGAGCGAATATTGGCTGATGATATATATATTTGTAAATTTTAAGTGTAGTCCTATAAACACAATATTAAAATAAAAAAAATTCAGAGGGGCCGGTAAAGGGTCTTATCGAAACCCTTCCTTTGGCGATTGTCGATTCACACAAGTGCAAAGGAAGGTTCCACCTGCCCAACGAGCCAAAGAACTTCTTTCAGGAATTTTCACCCACTCAAAAAAAATTTTTTGGGAATCAAAAAAAGAGGACGATGGGACGCAAAAGAATTTGAAGGAGACAAACGATTCAAGATTGGCCGAACAGGGTTCAAGCATCGTCAGGAAGGCTTTCAGAGTTACCCCACGCCTCAAGACCTGCTTACAACCCCTCAGCGTGCCACATTTCACAGTGGGTTCTGGCAACTTCAGGAGCCCTCAAGTAATACCATGACATGAATTCGAGACAAATAGACATCCCAAGGAACCTTCTACAGGGGCGGAACCAGAGGGGGTGTGTGGGGGTCGGAGTAGGTGGGGCTTGAAGGGGTGCTTGGGTCGTCAAAGGGTGAAAGCGAGTTGTAGCACCCCACATTAATTTGTTAGGTCAGCATTAAGATCAATGCATTCGCCCAACAGAGATTAAACCCTTGCGTAAATGCAAAAGGATGGCTTAGGGGGTCTGGTTGACGAAATGTGACAGCGACCAAATACTCAGGATGTATTGATTGACACAACATTGAGGAGGTCTTAATGTGTGCCGGAATTCAGTTTTTTACCCGACAGCGTCCTTCTTAGTCCATCCTGTGTGCCTCTGAAATTACTGTCAAAATCTTGCGAATTCAAATTTCGACATGGGGTTGCTTTTTGGGGTATGGACAGCGAACCGTTTAAGTCACAACATACCGCCTTCGGGGCATTCAAACCAACCCTATAGGGTATCGAAGTCTGAGTCGAATAGAACTCAAATGGTGCTAATCTAAACAGTGTTACGCTAATTTTGTCGAGCAGTTTAAATAAAACAGGTTTTAAGCAACAGAACGTTTTCCCTCTTTATATTATCTTTCACTTTACTGCGTTCTATAAAAAGTTCGTCCTTTTTATAATTGTAGTAGTTTGCCTGCTTCTTATCACTCAGTATGGAGGGATACAACGGATAATATTTTGCTGCTACATTGGAAGCTTCAGAAAATGAATAAGTACAGGTATACCTAAATGACCATACTAAATATGACAATGACAAAGTTGTTATAAATAATTCATTCTGCAACTTTCACATTCTCGGTGAAATAATTTCTCTCGATCGTTAGCCTCTCGGGTCCTCCAGTGTACCAGTTACATCGCGCGGCTGTGTTACTTTTGTTTTTTTCAATGCCAGCAAGAAATGGTGAGTCAGTGTTTTTTTATTTGGGTTCTTTAATCAGTGCAATAAGTAAAACATCACAAATAAAATTGAACAAAAAAATAACTTGTTTCTCTGTTAAAGTCGATCAAATTTTCAAAACAGACACAAAAAAAAATACTAACCAAATCTTAATGCAGAGTTGACGTATAATTTATAATAATCTTATCGAACATTTCCTTAAGATTAATCAAGAAAAAATGACGACGAAAAACCTACTTTCGCATCAAATTTTTTTTCGCTGGATTTCAATTTGACACCGATGGAATTTTACGCGCTCGCATTTTCGTAAGGAGGCATGGGATCCACACCATAATTTAGGGGGTGGTTACTAGACCTAAGTAGAAATCAATAATGGCAAAAATAATGACAAAAATGGCTGCCTCCGGGCATATCTTGGAAACGGCTTGCAAAATATTTGCAAAATATTTTTTTTCATAATCACCGAATAAATACAGTCTTTTTTATACATGTAATTTTCTTGACATTTTGAAATCTGTAAAAGTTATGATAATTTGAATTTTTATTTCATCCCAACATTTCGTCTGTAAGATTTTACAATAGTTGTATCTTTACGCAAAATAAGAATTTTGCAAAAATCAGGATTGCAGGTTTTTCCTGAATATTTTTTGTCATTATAGCCTTCTACTTAGGTCTAGTAACCACCTAAATATAGTCCCTTGCGTCCTTACGGAAATATGAGCATGTCAAATTCCACCGGCCGCCACTGCTATATTTCTTCTATTAGTAAACCTGTTTAACGAGAAAGTGTCTAATAGTCAGTTTCATTTCATCAATATTCATAGTCTAAAATAAATATTATTATGTTATAATTATACACATAATAATTATACAATATATAAATATTATATGCTGTATTATTTGGATTTATCTATTGTTTAGGATTATCCAGTTTGACCTACTGAACCCGTTTATGGATTTTATAATGTTAAATAATGGCCTAAATAGAAGGCACAATTCTAAAGATTTTTTTTTAGTTTTATTTTTTTAGTTATAAAATCATAATGATCCCTGTATATAAATGTATAGAAATACAGCCTTATGGTGTATGATTGTATTTTGCTAAAGGCAGCATTTTTTTATCTATTTACTTATTGTTGATTTTCCGATAAATTATAGATAGGCTTGTCCTTCTCTCTAACATAAAGTTACTGTATTTATGAAAAGTTAATGGAAATTGAATATTTATAAAGTATAGGTGGTGCGATATGAAAATATAAAACATACAAGGTGTCTACTTTTATTCATGTACAAATCCATAGAATCCTCATTTTTCAAGATAATTGATTAAACTTTTGTTTGTGTTAAAGAGCATCAAACTTAAGATGCATCCCCATGGCCTGCCACAATTTTTTGTACCCCGAAATTCAATACAACCATTTAGCGGTTTCATTTAGCGGTCTTTTTATTTGAAATCTGAATCCATAGCGTTATTTGAACAAAAACATATAAGGTGTTTATTTCTATAGGATATCAAAGTTGAACAACATCGGACCGTATCGGACAAAAAAATATAGTTCTTTTTTCTAGGTACTACATTTTTTTTTATTTGAATATTAATATACCTACTAAAAACCGGTGAGATTTTGGAATTTTCTCAATAAAATTGACTGTTTTACATTCAAAATGAGCCAATATTTGGTTTGTAAAAAAATACATCGAAATGAAAATAAAGCAAAACTTCGCCACATGCTAGAACAAGGTGGTATGGAAAAAACATTTTTTTGGCGCACACAAGGGAAATCTTGAGCCGAAAATTAAGGTTAGATATTTTCAGATAACATTCAACTGTCTTGCCGTAATAACGTCTAGACCTAGACCATTATTCCTTGGCGCACTTGACTCATCTAGCGGTTTCCAAATTTGATATGAGTATTTTGCTCAAATTTAAGATCGTATAGAAACAAACACCTTGTATATTTTTTGTCCAAAAAAATGTTCAAATAAAAGTTGAATGGTAATTCTAATCACAGATTATATAAGTACATACATACCTGTATTTACATATTTATCTATAACGCCCAACTTTTTGGACATGTCATGCACATCCGATTTTTTTTATAAATCGATGTGCACCTGATTTATTCCTACTACCCACCAGAATATCAAAACAGTTGTATTAATAATTTCAACCCCAAACGTCGCAACGTCCATGTTTCATATTTAATATGAACAGCTGTATTTTTTGATACATAAATTGTGTTTGTAACTTTATTTTATTACATTTATTTATTTAGTTACATTTACATAAGTTACATTTAACTACGAAATGTCTTACTTACATTGAACTGAAACTGGTGTTTATTATTATTATTATTATTGACACAGTGACTTTGACTATATGATAACATTACTCGAAATAATAAAAGCAATACAATATTTAAATAGAGAGACTGCAGTTTAACGCTTATTCGATTTTTTTTGTCATGCACATGGAAATCGGCGTGTTTTGTAAAACCTGCTCTGTATTGCACGCAGGAACAGTAAGTTTAAAAGCTGGCAATGGAATCCCATCTAAAAAGTGGACAATCTGTATGAATGATATACTGATTATTGGCATACGGAGACGCAATACATATGTCACTCGCGTAGCATGTGATGGGGGTTACCTCAACTTGATTCGATTGCAGTAGTCCTATGACAGCTGGAGTGTGACTGGACTCATCAAAAGTCTGATATAATAATAATAGGTAATCTACATGGATGATCTAAAACTATTCAGTGGGTCCAAGGCAAATCTCCAGGCCCTCATTGAAACCACTAGGACCTTCAGCGACGACATCAAAATGTCCTTTGGTCTGGATAAATGCGCCACACTGAGTATTGTTAAGGGAGTTTTGTTAACTACCACCAGAATACGGTTAGAAGAACTTGAGAATGTGTCAAGATAACAAGATCAACCACACACAACTGAAGAAAGAATTTCAAGGGAAATACAAGAACCGCGTGACAAAGTTGCTGAATACGCTGTTATCAGGAGGCAATCTTATCAAAGCCATCAACTCGTGGGCTGTTCCAGTGCTGACACTCTTTCGGAATGGTTAAGTGGTCCGTTACTGATCTCGACGAGCTCGACCGACTCACCAGGCGGCTCCTAACTAAATTTTACACTTACACACTAACTCTTCAATAACTAGACTCTACCTACCTCGAAGGCGAGGTGAGAGAGGTCTATGGAACATAAAAAATCAGTGCCTTAACCAAGAAACTTCCTTAAGAAGAAGACTACTAACCAACAGAGACCCGCTAATAACAGCAGTAGCCAGAGAAGACGCTGGGGCTACACGCCTTTGAGCCTAGGATGTAAACTTCTTCCGGTCGACATTCCAACAGAAGAGGAACCCAAGACACAGTGGATGGAACAGGCTTTATATGGCTGTTTTCCAAAAATGCTACAGCCAGACTACATCGACAAAGATAATTCATTAAAATGGCTTACCGACGGGTATCTGTACCCCGAAACCGAAGGCTTCTTGACTGCTATTCAGGACAGTTTGATAAAAACAAGAAATTACCAGAAGCATATTCTGAGAGACGACGTCGAAGACATATGTACATATGTAGGAAATATGGATCTGCAGGCGAAACTATAGAACACATAATAGGAGGATGTCCCGCGTTAGCAGAGGCAGCATATCTCGGCATGGTCCACCAACACTGGCACTCAAGGATGGCCTGTTAGCGACGGCTCCGCCATACTAGAAATATACCCCGGAAGCTGTCCTGGAATCGGAAGTTGCACTGATGTACTGGGATAGGCTAATCATCACCGACCGAACAGTGGACTTCAACCGACTAGATATTGTGCTGATCAACAAGGAACAACGAAGAGGAGTCATCATAGACATCGCAGTACCACTTACCCACAACATACAGAAAACTGAACGCGAGAAGATCGCGAAATACGAAAATCTATCAATCGAGCTGAAGCGCCTATGGAAATTGGAGAAGGTGGAAGTATACGCCCTAGTAACATCGGCAGAGGGAGTTATGACGATCAGATTCAACAAGAACATCGCGGCATTACGACTGTCTTATAATATAATTAGAAAAGGCCAGAAGGCAGTTGTATTACAAACATGTCACATTGTTAGAATGGTTTTAGGACAGGATGAATTTCCTCTCCTCGCCTGAGCCTAATTTCTGCTGGAGGCGGGAATGAAATATCAAGCCATCACTGTCTGCAGCAGGAATGGGTGAATGTTTCCCAGCGTTTACGCTGAGAAGTATGACTATAAAGCCGACGAAATATAATAATAGGTTGATATATTTCAGCAATAAAATATCAGACACCATTTTCTTTTTACTCACGTTTTTCAGCCTTATTTTTCTGGACTATTATTTTGCTCTGCTTTCTTTTTAAAATCATCCATTAAATCATAACGAATGTGACATGACATGTCATAAAGTATTTTAGTAAATGTCGCATATTGTCACATAAAATCAGTAATGGTTATAATAATCCGTAATTATTTATTTTTTTCCGAATATAATAAACATTTAACGTAACTAAAATGATTAAAAGAAAATGTCAAAAGAAGACGCTTCACTAGAAAATCAAGACACTTTTCCTAGTTATGGTACCACAAGTGAGTTAGGTGTACAAGTATACGATAGCTTCCCACACGGACATTTTTTAAAGATGCAAATTTTCTATCTAGAATTAAACAGAAGAACTCTCAGGGATGTATTCCGCAAACCTAATACATTTTATTTTAATCAATTAATAAAACGTCAGTGGTAAATGATTAAGCGCTAATTGAAATAAAATTATGTTATAGACGAACCAAAGAGCACGAAGGCACTACAACAATGCGACGACATACTTAAAACAACCATAGGCGATTTTGGTAGATGGCAATTGAAAATATCACTGTTGATGGCCCTTCTCAAGTTTCCTATAGCATGGTTTTCGCTAAGCATAGTTTTCCTGGCACCACCAACTATTTTCTGGTGTAAACCACCCGCAAAATATGCAACTCTGCAGGACAACGAATGGCTTAAAAAAATGGTTCCGGACGAGAAAAACTCTCTAAAACAGGTATTAGTGTAATGCATGAATTTAAACAGCAAGATGTTTTGGCTGTCCAAGAACGTCCACATCTACCAAATGTCCTTCCCAAAAGTACTGTGTCGAAGTGACCTCCAACCTTCGTCAGAGTGGTTTTGGGAAGGACATTTGGTAGGTACCGACTTTTTTTGGACAGCCTAAATATGTCTGGTCCCATTAACATGCACTAGAGGGCGATATTGCTACAGTATATTCTATTTATATTAAATTAAAGTAGAACATTATTGTTTGGTTATGGTACAGACACAATGTACTGTAGGATAAGTTTAAAGAAGCATAGTTGCAATAAGGTGTCCAATATATTCGCTCAAAAAGAATATTTTTGATTTTTTGTATTACAGTTTAATGTATAATAACATTGTATAACATTTGTATAACATTGTTTAAAATAACATTTTAACATTTAAACAAAATACTCGTGCAACCTGAAGTAGCTGAATATTTTGGATTGTTGAGTTAAGCAAAGACAGTAGACTTCGATAAATATTTTTATTGGAGTATGGTGATAGCGCTAAAAATAAGCCTTTGATTTATACGAAGGGTTCATAAGTCAATCAGTGTGTCATAGTTCATCTATAAAAAATATTATAATCCTCACCAGAACCGATATTTTTCTACAGTAGGTACACTTTTAAAAGGCTTAATTTTTCAATTTACTCTTAATTAGAATCTCAACTCCTAAAAGAGCAAAATATAGTTTGATCTTTCGGAGTGATACACAGGATTTTGTTTTAGGAAGGTTTAAATTCTGGATACTGTGTGATGAAGGACATAGAAAATGGTCCCGAAAATACGTTACCATGTGTAGATGGATATAGCTACAACACAACCGTGTTTCACTCCAGCATCGTTACAGAATGGGATCTGGTTTGTGGCCATCAGAGCTTAATCGACATATCCCAAATTTCGTTAATGTTGGGGATACTAATAGGTAAGAAAATATGGATATGTTCAGTAAAAATTTTTCAACATATGGTATACATTTTATTTCTATATACGTATATACAGAGAGCTCCACTTAAGACAGTTACTGCCAGATTTCTATTATTATAAATTTAATAAAAACAAAGATTTCAAATAAAAATTACTCAAATTGATGTGATACATATTTTTAAGACATTCCAAATCATGCAGAATGCTCCATTTCATATAACGTAACTGCTACATGACTGCGTTATTTTAAATTGAACATCTTGTATATTTGTACATTTTTGGAGCCCACAAAGTTTTAATTCTTTAGAATTAATTCTTTAGATTTATTTTAATTCTTTAGATCATTACCATGTGTAAGCTATACATGGTAACTAAAACAAACCCACCGTTTTGGAAATATTCACTTGTTTTTGTAAAATGTCACGCTCTAAATATTTCTAACCAAAAAAAGTTAGCGGCCTGCGGTTTGGAGTTCAATCTTTGGTTCAATCCTTCACGAATTATTGGGTGCATTCAGGGACGCTCAGCCGCTGACCGCTATGTGTTAGTAGTTAGCCTTTTCTAACAGTCAGCGGCTTAACACTCCCTGAATCGTTTGTATGAGTTTCGCAAAGATCTAGAAAACGTAATATGTTCTATGGCATAGATAACTTTCATGAATCATGGATTCATAATTCCCTGCCATATTCTGTGCTTAAAGACACTTAAAGGACAAAGGTTCGTTTTCTTTTCCATAACTTTTGTTTAAAAACAAGCAATATTTTCTTTTCTATAACTTCTGTTTAAAATTAGGTTAAAATTCAGTAGCTCACAGCACAGATAAAATGATAGAGAGAATCATGATAGAATTATTGTCCAGTCAGCATCTCAGCTATAATATTTTAGGCTTAGTAAATTGGTCAGCCGCTGAGATCAAAAAAGTGTCAGCCACGTCCATTCAGGGAAGTAGCTAAGTTAGCTACTCAGCCGCTGAGCGTCCCTGAATGCGCCCATTCTTTCATATTGGTTGATGTAAAATATTGTTAAGTGTTGTTATTCAGTGTCGCAAATACTGAAACCTATACCTGATAATCTTTCAACAGCAATAACTTTTTTTATGAACTGACCCGTATTAATTCACATCATTGTATGCGAAATTAAATTACATTTTAATATCGGGTTGTCCATATCTATCTTTATCAGTATTAAAAAATATTTTTTTCCACAGCTCGTGAAAATAGAGATTTAAAAGAAGCAAGTGGGCTTCGACAATATTATTTATAGTATTTACTGAAGTAATGAATCCAAAACTGAAAATAATAAAAAAATTAAAATACAAAATAAAAAACAATTAATAAATAAAATAAAAAGTATTACACATAATTAATGACACCATTTTATATCCAGAGTTCGAAATTTCTTCTGTTTTGATCAGTACACAAACGAATTCGATTTTTCAACGACCGTTATTTTATTATTTTCGTTTGTGTTTCGTTCTTACTACTTTTTTTGTTCATTGTTGTATTTATGTTATTTTGTTGTTATGTTCATTGACAGTAAATGCTGTAAATAATATTTTCAACGCCTACTTACTACTGTTTGAATCTCCTTTTTTTATGAGATTTGGAAAATAACCGATTTTTTCTCTAAAACTGATTGATATATGTATGTACATAGATGTGGACAACCTTATATCAGTTACAAGGTAATTTAATTTCGGGTTCAACAGTATAAGTTATTGTGGGTCATTCGATCTGAAAAGTAAGTTGGACAATTGTCAAGTATATGTTTCAGTATTTGCAACACTGAATAACGTACAACATTTTGCAATAATAAAAATGATATACTAATTCAAGACGAATCAAACTATCTAAACCGCGCGTGTTTTGGTTTACACGCCATCCAAAAAAAAACGTCATCAAAGTTGGCCAAGCAAAAGACGTATCTATATTTTTATCTTGAATTATTTATTTTTCAATTGTGACAGCCATTTGTCAAAAGTTTAACAACAAGAGTTTCGCTTCGAGCTTCGACATAATCGCTATTTCATGGCCAGATTTGATGACGTTTTTTTTGCCTGGCTCGTTTTCAGAGCGCTGCCATCGTAATATTTTTTCAAAATAGTTGAATATCTCCAAAACGGTAGCTTTTAGGTACCATATATGGCTAATAAATTGTACCTAAAATTTAGTGGGCTATCCAGAAATGTGTAAAAATACAAGGTGTTGAGTTATGGAAGAAACCATCTTAGGTGAAATACCCTGTATAAATATTGACATACAGTGAGACCTGGTTAAGTGATATCGCATTCGCAATTAATTTGATCCCACTTAAAGAGGTATCGCACTCATAGTTTCCCATTTATCCCGGTTGAAAAACATGTTTCTCACATACAGAGGTAATCATGAAGTAACCGTTTACTGCCATCGCCATCATCGCCACCTTTACCCCCGCAAAATTCTGGTTTGCATGATATATACTTTTAAGTACCAATTACAATTTTGGAATAACTTTTCTAATGCGATCCTATTTCTTTTTCATCCTATATTTCTCATCATTTCCGGTATTTCTTCTATGTATTTCCATTGTAACATACATCTGGTCTTTCTTTAGGAAACATATTCTTCGGTATCATGGCAGACCGGTCAGGAAGAAAACTGGTACTTATGATGTGCATATCTTTACAATCCGTCTTTGGAATAATAGCCTCCTGGATACCTTGGTACTGGGGCTTCGTTCTGGCAAGGTTTTTGCTAGCAGTATGTAATGGCGGTACTATTGTGACATCTTTCGTTATATGCATGGAATGCGTCGGAGGAAAATGGAGAACAATCGTACCTATCTTATATCAGATACCCTTCGGATTTGGTAACACCATTATGTCAGGCATAGCTTACGCTCTAAGAGACTGGAGAATGTTCCATTTTGCGATTTCAGTATTGTCTGGACTGTATATTTTTTATATCTGGTAAGTGTGTCTTTTACTATGAAGAAAATATGATTGTGTTGCATACAAACACGGAATTATTGAACTAACCATAAACATACAGGATAAGACAGTGTACATCTTTATACGACAAAGCGTTTCTACGCATATGCTCCTCCCGCAAAGCCCCACCTGTGTCGAACCGCGAGTCTGTATGCGGTGGAATTCCCAATCCGTGCTCAAGCGATCGGTCGCGGACCATCTGTGTGACTCAATCCACATCGCCTTCCCTTCCATAGATTATTTTTAGCTGGTAATATTAGCTATCCCTAAGTCAACAGGGTGAGTTCGTGAGAATTCCCTTCCCTCATCTTCTCATTTTTTAGAGCTATGAAAACAATTTTTTTCAAAGTAAATTCACTTTTTTCTGATATTTCATAATATACTGTTAAAGACAATTGAAACAAAAATGTACCAACTGTTTAATTCAAATTAATTCTTTTAAATAGAACCAAACTGATTATATAAAATAGTATACTCAGGAGTATGACATAATTCATAGTAAGTTGTGGACAGTTACTCTTTGTTGTCAAAAAAAACACACACACACAAACATTGCCGTGTTGGTTAATATACAAGGTATTCCATTAAAAAAATGTAGATTAAACATATACCACATTTGTGTTTCAATTGTATTTCTAACAGCACATTCTGAAATTTCAGAAAAAATTAGTCACCCCTTCAAAAATTGTTTTCGTAGCTCTAAAAATAACGGAGAAAGAGGGGTGGGAATTCTTCAATACATTTAAGAATAATGAAACGATTATTTATAATTTGATTTTACTCGAAAACAGTCATATCCAATTTCGACAAGTATACCTTTTCACAAATAGAAAAATAGACAAAAAATGCATCCGTCCCTCTGACTTTTCACACCATCTGGATTATAATTTCGAAATAGTTCTGATTACGTATTGTTGTTTCAGAAATTTAATGAGTGTACTAAATTTCGTGACTACGTCCAACGGTTTTCAAGAACTCTAAAAAAAAATCACCCTCAAAAGCAACCATTTTATGGAGTGTAGCTCTCTTAGCTTAAAAGCTTAACTTTTAACTAAGTGCGATTTAAATTTTACATCATATCTTAAAAAAAAATTGAGGAAGAACCATGTCGTTCTCATTTACAAAATCTGAGCACTGAAGAATTTAATCATCTCATCAATGATACCAACATGTTTAGCAAGATGATACCAACGTGTTGAGCGAGGTTTCAGTGTTTTTTTTTTGTTTTCCATCTAAATCAGTTTTTTTTTAGGTTTGTACCAGAGTCTCCCCGTTGGCTGATAGCTGTCGGAAGAAAAGATGAGGCAATGGCGATCCTACAAAAAGCCGCCATATTTAATAAGAAAGACCCAGCAAACGTTGAAATGGCCATGACGGAATTGTCCAACGTCCCCACGGAAGACAATCAGAAACCTTCCTTCTCCGCTCTATTTAGCACAAAGCAGTTAAAGAAAAGAAGCACCTTGCTGTGTTTAAACTGGTAAATGACTGCTTTTGTATCTATGTACAAGGTGTGGCCAGAAATTAGAATGATTGGTCACAAATATTTGAACAGATGTATATCCTTCATTCAGTCCTACAAAATCCTCCCCCACTGCTACAATGCACTTTTGAAAACGTTCGTAAAACCGATAAAATTTTCTGTAAAAGTGTAAAACTGTTTAATGCATCCATATTGCATTTAGCTCCATCGTCACACCAGCCTGGATGTGTGAAATGTTGGAAAATGCTTTCAGTGCAATGTCAGTTTTGAAAATGGATGTCAAGTGGGACAATGTCAGGAGAATATGGAGGGCGGTATAACAGTACTGCAGTAAGCTGACGTTTAACGAGGAACTGCACAGCAACGTGAGGACACGTTATGTAACAGACGCCAAGATGCCGATACGGCCTGAACGTAGGTACACGTGCCAATAAATGTTCACATTCTCGAATGTATTAACTAAGATATGGCAGAATGCGTCATGGATGTTGACCCATGTGTAACAATTTCCACTAAAGAAGTGATTTATGTGGCTTTCTGGTTGCACCTTGTAAAAACAATTTAGATTGTGTTCCTAACCTTCAACAAATTGTAACGTACCAAAAAAAATTACATTTAAATTAATAATAACTCGAATATTTTGTCGGAACGACCAGAATTCCTGTAATTTGACATTGTAAGCACGATATCTTTTAACTGATGCGCCTTTTTTTTAGGACCATATGTGGCATAACATTCTTCGCTTTCTCCCAGTATTTGGGTCACATCAGTGGAAATTTATTTTTCACGGTAGCAGTTGGTGGTCTAATCACTCTCCCGGGTACAATTTTTTGCGTGTGTTTAGTAGCCAGGTGCGGAAGGAGACTAACGATAGCTGTAGCTCATTTGGTCACGGCTTGTTGCTTTTTGGCCATATTAGCTGTCCCAAAAGGGGCCTTTGTCCAAGACTGGCCTAGGGTTCTATTCGCGGGCCTCGGCATCATTGGTTTATCGGTAAGTATCTAGGCACTTAGTGCTTATTATACACCGCTTTCCATTCCACACGAATTAACAACAATTCACAATTTTACCGCTATTCAGTAACAACACGATCGACGGCAGATAAATGTAAGCCTACTCTGAAATTAATAATAAGAATCAGAAGACTCGATAGTATACAGTAATTATTAAATTACAATTGTATTTATTTAAAGAATGAAATACTTCGTTTCAGGTCATGTACACATTCAGTTTTGCTTTTACAATCCAACACTCTACTACTCTAACACCACTACAAATCTACCACTACATTTACTCATAATTTTTCCTTTTATAAAAAATAGATTTAATAAACAACGAGAGATGTTCTCCTAACAAACTCTACGAATGAGTAAAAAATAACCCTTCGAACACTTCCGCTTAGCTTAATGGTTTTGTTTGTATGGCTTGGTCTAGATGGTTTGTGGATACAATCATGTATTTACTATATAACTAATTTCAGCTCTTTCGTTTGAACTAAATTTAACTCCAGGAAATCAGTTCTAGTCACAACGACGCAACATACAACAATAATACAGTTGAACTTAGTAATGTACTTTTGATTTGTACAAGTGGCAACAAATATCAAACACCGCTATGCGAGTGTAACTGACATGACTCTTTAAATTACACTAGTATATTACTTCGTGTACCTATACTTGAACAAGTTCTGTGAATATTGATAAAAGTTAATTTTTGTAAGGCTATTGATAGCTAAAACTTTTTTTCAACTATTGAAGCGCCTTAAATCTGCATTATCTTTAACATAATGAATTGACCAGTGACGGTTTGCGAAACCTCTAAAATATGATAAAAAGACGCCATTTTTATTTTTAAATTCCAATCGTAATAAATGTAGTACCGCCATTGGAATTTCCTTAAAAAAAAAATAGGTGTTTTAAGAACTGCCATTGAATTCGATCTTCTAAGTTTTTTTTGCGCAAACATATTATTTCAAATAGTTAAAACATTGGCATAGTACAAAGAATCGATTTATTTTTAGGTGTCCATGCCAGCTCTGTATCTCTTCACCGGTGAACTCTTCCCTACAGTTCTTCGAAACGCTGGAGTAGGAGCTTCCATTATGTTTTCCAGAATAGGATCTATGGTGGCACCGATTATAGTTAGCCTTCAAGGCTTAAGTAACTTCTTGCCATTGGTAGTTTTAACCGTTGCCGCGTTTCTAGAAGCCTTATTAATTCTTCCTTTACCGGAAACGAAGGGGATGCCTCTCCCAGAGACTGTCGAAGACTTGGACCGATTAGAGTAAGTTGCAAATCCATATATTTACAAGTGCAATAGAATCGTTAAGTTAATTAACTAGATTCAAAGATGTTATTTATCATGTGTCAATGGAATCATTAACCCTTAATAACCTGAATTTTGATTTTTTTCAAAAATGTTTTTGTTTTGAATATTTCACAACTTTAGGGTTCTCTAAAACCAACACCACTAATTTTTGGTAGAAAAAAATACTGCATTTGCCAAAAAATACTGTTACATATCTGTAACGCTAGGAAGATATGTGAGCAAAAACAAAACAAATTGTGTACAAAGTGTGTTAAAAATTAATTTTTTCAACTTGTCCATCAAAGAACGAATTTTCCATGCCTTATCTATTTCATCCGGTTTATTATTATCTGCCAAATGTAAAAACTGCATTATTTGTTCAAATCTGTTTTTACGCATAGAGTTTTTACCAACTGGTTTCCCATATCTGATTTAGAATCCCAGTAATATCTTCTTGCTGGTTTAACATCATATGCACTTAAAATAAGTATTGCTACAGCACATTTTATTTCCTCATATTCGGATCTGGGGCATTTTTAAAAAGAGCATATTTTCTAGTTTGATCAACTAGAAGTTTCATCATCCCAAAGCATCTCAGACACTTCCACAGGTGTACTATCGGCAAAATCTGGAGGTATGACATTTTTGCCTCCACTCTGAAGATCACCACTTGCCCAAACAAAATTGGTTTGCTTTTCCTTGGCAAGAGGTTCTTGCGTATCTATATTGTAATCTTTGCCTTGATTTATTGTATCACTATTTATCCGGACATTATTCCGTTGTTGAATCTCCACTGCAGCTCGAAGTTGGCGTCCAGATAATCTATTTATATCCCCATCGTCATATTCAGCGCCAGAGTCCTCGTCTGACGGCACACTAATTTCAGGAGGCTCGGTATATATGGCAGTTATATCAACATCATCTTCGGCATAAGCTAACTCTAATGCTTCTTGCAGATAAAGTTCTCTCCTAAGGCAAAATAAACGTATAAACTGTAACCTTTATTTTATAAAATAGTGATAATTTATACTAGTATTTTGCAAGTAACAACATAAAAACCAAAAAAGTTATTTTAGAGAATAATATAAAATCCAATAGTTGCACTATTGAAGACGTCACTACATATGATTTAATCATTATTTACGAAACAGTATAAAAGAGATAATACTTACTCCAACTGAATATCCATTTTCGGCACGAATTGAGAACAACACTTGAGAAATCAGCTTACTACATAGACAAAACAAATTAGATCTCTAAAACAATGGCACATCTGGTATAGGCATGTCTTTAGGTATGAAAATTGTAGCCATCTCTTAGTTAGTAGCAAAAGTATTCAAAGAGGGAAGTAAAACTATATAGGGAGTTTGCATTACATATATGTAACGCTAGGTTATTAAAGGATTAAAGGTTAAAAAAAGTAATGTTACAATTTTTAGAAATAAAAAAGAGGACAATGGAAATGCCAATTTTGTACTAAAGTGCTCGTCAAAATTAGTGCTACATGTTTTAGATTAGCGCCATTTCGCCTCGAAGGCGTTATGTTGTAACTTAAACGGTTCGCCGTCTACACCCCAAAAAGCGACCACATGTAGAAATTTGAATTAGCAAGATTTTGACGGCAATTTCAGATACATACACAATGGAGTAAGAAGGACACTGTCGCATAAAAACTCCATACTGCTACACTTTAAGACCTCCTCGATAAGTTCTGTGTATTTGGTCGTTGTCCAATTTCTTCAACCCATTTCCACTGTGATCGGCCGATTGAGCGCCAAATAGGACATTCCATCTCCAACGTTTTAATCGTTTTATAATAGTCGATTTAAGTGTGCTATGACACTATGACCACTTAATAGAAAAGTGTTATCAAAGATTGAAAAACCTATTTACTTTTCAACCAAAAACTTTTTTAATAGCACCATATCGGTGCTACGGTATAGCAGCTATCAGAATCATAACTTTTTGTACAGCACAACTTATTTCCCATTTATAGACCAAATAAAATTGGTATTACCTCATTTTTAGATTACAACTTATTGTAAGGTGGCTGTGATCAAACGATTGTCACTGTGTTTCTGTAAGCAGTTTGTGTAAGGATTCTAGAATCCTTAGGGTCACTGGGATTATTAGAATGGGAATTAAATGGTCATAGTATACTTAAATTAAAAATTAGAATTAAAAACTATTTGGCTGCTTAAAAAACATGCTTATCATCTCAAACACGCTATTATCATCGAACTTAATGAATTTGAGAATTTCAAATATGCAATATTATACAGGGTATTCCATTTAAAACTCCAAAACTGGACAAACTTCCGGTGAAGCCGAAAGTGGCGTAAACAGATCAATAGTGCAAAACTGGGGTTTGCGTAGTATATTGTCGTCTTCTAATTTAGATTTTATATTGAAGAAGTTGTAACACGTAGCATAATGATTCCTTTGACACCTGATATTTATCCTGTTGATATTTGAGTAAATTGTATAGCATAAAAAAGTAAATCTAGTTCTAGTTCTAGTTAGGTTACTTGATATTTCATGATTCATTAAAATTTGTTGTTCCATTTACGTTAGCTAAAAGTTTTACATATTATTTAATCTTCATAAACAGTAGCTTGTATATTAGGCAATATACAAGGTTTGTCCGGAAAAGTAATGTCAGTGAGCATTGAAAAATGGTTTTTATTGTTTCTATGTGTACAAATCTTTAGAAACTTTCAAAATACATTCCTCCTGCGTCCACATCGGTTCCAGCGGGTCTTCCACGCATCAAAAGCCGCACGGTAGTCGTTTTCCGGAATCGCCTTTAAAGCGTCGGTGCAAGCCTTCTGAATGTTTTTCACCGACCCAAAATGCTGTCCTTTCATTGGGGTTTTGAGGCGCGGAAACAGAAAAAAGTCTGGGGGGGGCACATCGGGGCTGTAGGGAGGCTGGGGAACAACGGTGATGCCTGCCTTGACGAGGTAATCGGCCACGAGGAAGCAGGTGTGCGAAGGCGCATTGTCGTGGTGAAGCTTCCAGGATTTTGATTTGTCTGGGCGGACGCGATTCACCCTGCGTTTCAGCCGCTTCAGCACCTCGACGTAAAACTTTCCGGTTACGGTTGTCCCCTGCGGAACGAACTCATGATGGACCAATCCCCGGCAATCAGCATTGTCTTGATCTTTGACCTGAACATCCTGGCCTTCTTGGGGCGAGGGGAGTTCGACGTGTGCCATTCCGCACTTTGCCTGTTCGTCTCTGGATCGTATTCAAAGACCCAACTTTCATCCCCGGTAATGACTTCATCAATGAAAGCGGGGTTGTCTTCGCAGGTGTCCAAAAGTTCTTGGCAGGTTTCGACGCGCCTCGCTTTTTTGATTGTCCGTTAGCACTTTTGGCACGAGCTTCGCGCACACCTTCCTCTTTCCTAAAGATTCCGACACAATTTCGTGAACAATGGTTTTCGTAATGTCTAATGTTTCGGAAATTAAACGGACACTTAGACGACGGTCAGTGTTCAAGAAGTCACGCACACGTTTCACATTGTCGTCGGAACTGGAGGTTGATGGCCGTCCAGGGCGGTTCTCGTCGTTGACATCTTCCCGACCTTCAGCGAAGGCCTTGTGCCACCGGAAAATTTGCCTGTCCGAAAGACAATCGACGCCGAAAGCCTTCTTCAACATTGGAATGGTTTCCGCAGCACTCTTCTCCAGTTTCACACAAAACTTGATCGCCATCCGTTGCTCAAGCGAACGTTGCATTTTTTCTTGCACCGGGTCACTGTAACGACTCTCAAAGAACGAGTGATGCGACCGCTACAACGACCGGTAGCCCACTGACGCTTGTTGCCAGATCCCCCCACCACAATCCCAGCACGTAAAGCGCGGGCTGGCGCGTACAGTCTCGGGAAAAAAATTCACTGACATTACTTTCCGGACAAACCCTGTACTTACGTAAACTAAGTATTAGAACATTATAATGCTATTTTTTAGCAAATCATCAACAACCAAAAATGGGAGTTATCAGTCGGTACCAATGGAAGCAAAGGATGTGGAAAAAACGGGTAGTGTAGAAACAGAATAAGAATAATTTTTATATTTTTAAAAAGTAAATATTTTGTACATACTATATAGTGAATATTTTAATATATTACAACTAATATTAAATTCATTTTGACACATTATTATGATATTATTACAGTTCCCTTGAAGTTTTTAAATTTTAAATTGAAGATAAATATTATATATACCTACGTATTCAGACATCATGTCGTTTAGTTTAAAGAAGCAATGTGGCTTTAAGTAAAAGCTAGACAGATATGTTACTAACTTTTATTGCTGTTCTGAATATGATAATGAATAGAATACATTTGTCTCCCCCTTCTAACAATATACAGAACCGGAGTGGGAAATAATCCTTTATACGAGTATCTGTCTAATCTTTCATTTTTCCCTGATGAAAACGATAATATTCGATGCCACACTCGCATACAGTGTATTGTGCGTATCTACTATTAGTCCTTCATAAATTAAAAAAATACTATGATTTATCCATAAACAGAGTTCAGCAGATTGGACCTTTTAGAGGCCTACTTCGGACAATGATATTGAAATTGTTGATCTAATACGTAAATAACATGTATATATGTACCTTAGGTATTTAGGAACTCAATACAACAAGAGTTTTGTTGCGAAATAAAAATGTTGCATACATTTTTATTATAATATCTGGAACGCCAGTTTTATACATTGTACTCTAATTTAAACATTCATTATGCTGAAGTCTACATAATATGAAGCGAAATTTTACATGGGTATTTAAGAAAGTTACAGACAAAGCAAAAGTTATGCAGGATGTCCGAGAAATAAGTTTACAACGTACTCGCAAGATTCTTTGACTAAAAAAAGTGTAATTTACTGCAACTTGTGTATAACCAATGTTGCTGCGTTTAGTCGCTAGAGGGCTTGAAATACCGGGAAAAAATTATGTTTCTCTTAAATAACTCTAAAACCCGAACATCGATTTTAACCATTTTTGGGATTTGGCTCTAGGCCTATAATTGGCTTTCGAATATATAATAACACCTGATCATTAGTATCGAATGTACCTAGTCTAATTAGTGTCTACTCATATCTTGTTATTGCATGATTAATAACTAAAGCTCGGAAATTTGTGCTACATTGTGCTGGACCCTATAAAATTTTATAATAATGAGAACTCTCAAATCTGGATAGGTAAATGCAGTTTTACATGCGATAAGCCGGGATTTACGAACTCTAGTAATGACAATGTCTACCTATTTGGTTTTTAATAAGCAGATGAATTGATTCAGATTACCTGTTGCAAAATGTTGATTTGATGAGCGGTTTAGTTAAAAATGGTTTTCAAATGGCTGTGTTCAGACAGCTATTAACCATTGTAACCATAAATACTAGGAGGCCATACTTCTGTCCACTAATGCACCTGTTGTGTGAGAATTAAAAAAATATTTTCTATCATGAAAAGTCGATCTGATATTCGAACGCTCTCTAGCGGCTAAACGAAGCAACTATGGCTGTATGCAATTTCGCTTCGATTGATTCATTTTGGATCAAATAATCTCTGATATTACGCTGTAAACTCATTTTCGTGAGACCCTCTATAGATACAACTTTCCTAATGTAATTCATATATTTTAGCAATGTATTTGTATACTGTAACACAAAAAAAATATACTCGTTAAGTGTGTTATTTTCCCAAAAAAAAAAAAGTATCAAAACATTTCGAATATATTGCATTTTTAGACATTTTAGGACATTTATTTGGATAATTGACTAGAACAATACAGTTCACTCATAGACAATAACATTTTTTTTTGATAATTGTTGAAAAAATGTATTAAAATTGTTTTGAAAAACTATTTACCTAATAAAACTCTTTTGTTTATGTGCCACTGGACATAAATAATAGTACATAACAGAACTTTATTAAGGGGAATTCTAAAGGCTTGATTTCTACTCTATTTTTGCATTTTTTTTACAAACAGTATGTAAGTATAAGGAGTTTCATGTTTCTTTTTATCTAGACTTTTTATTTTATGGTGACCATGATTCCAGCGTTTGTAGTTCTTTGAAATATCTTATTTTTTTATTAAAATATATTAATGTGGCTAACGTCTAGAGAAAGATGAAGCTAATATATTAAAATAAAAAAATGGCGACTGTTTGAATATAAGATCGATGTATTCAACCTTTTTTTTAACTAAAACTTCTGCTACTTTCAACTTGAAAACTTTCTGTTTTCTAATAAATATGTTAACATTCAGACGATTGCTATTAATATGCTATATACCAGATGTGTGAGCATATTTTGACAAATGATACTAGTTTAAAAAATAATGTTTTGAAGAAAACGCTTTAATGTGTTGAAGTTCCTTTAACCCATCAATTGGGTATAACATGCAAATAATGTTAGTTACATTCAATTTGCAATACCTAATGCCATTTAGAGGTTATTCCTCTTCCTAATAAAGATCTTCCATCTAGCATCCTTAAACTTCTAAGAATAACGTATTCATATACTTATGCATGCTCAAACGTTTAGACCACGCGGTTAACTATTTGTTTTCCAGGAACTGTAACTACATAGATTATATATTGTAGTTACATATTAATAATGAAGATTCCTTTAACCCTCCTATTTTTAATGAAAAATACTTGCAAAAGTGCAAAAACAGTTTATTTGTATCACATGCCACACTAGAACAGTATAATATATACATCTCCGTGTTCTACACTAGAACATAAAGTACTGCTAGAAAAATTGGTAAGAAAACATACATTTAAGAAAAATCTGTACAATTTCTTGGAGACTTTCAAAATTCAACAAAACATATAAAACAATTTGTTGTTTTACCGTGAAAACCAAAATTCACCCGCGGATTAGGCAAGATCTTTAAAAATCATGACATGATCTTAGCAAAGACCTCAAAAAAGGAATTACAAAAACGTTTGGACAATTCAAAAAATAAAACAAATAGCAACGAAAAGTCCCGAGAATTTATTAAATACGTTGTAAAGTTGTGAGCAAAAGTATATTGGGCAAACAAAAAGATCAATCTTACATTCAAAGAACATGTAGCTCACTTAAAATATGGTAGAACAGAAACAAAAATTATGTAGCCCAACATGCTTTTGACTATAATCATAGGATAAACCTTAGTTTGACGTTGGTGGTTTAAAACCATTAAAAACTGTAACAAACAGTGGATAGTTAGATGCAGTCGAAAGTATTGAAACTGTTAAATGTAATAGTAACATGAATAAAGATAATGGACCGATATGTAATAGTCCACTGTTCTGGTTAATAAGCAAGGACAAAAAATACGGTCCACCGAACCACAACATTAACGGGACGGCGAACCGCAACTCTTGGTGATGCCAACATGGTTGGCGAAACGCGCGTTGAGTATAAAAAAGTGTTTTTGTGTTAAGTGTTTAAAAGTATTCAACAGTGGACTTAATAATGTATCTTCTGAAGTTGATTTTTAACTAAAAGAAAAGTTTGAAACAATCGTATGGTAAGAGCCCGATTTACGTATTTGCTTCCACATATTGTTGCTTCCAATTTATATACATCTTCTTGGTTTTATTACATTCTCAATTTTCCTGAAATTTTCTGGAGAAACTGCAAAGGTCCAGAAATAGCAAGGGCGCGATTCATTTTTCTTTTCCCAACCTTCTCTATAGCCTTTTAATCGAGCCGTCCCTGCTAGGGGCAGATGTAATACTCTCGTTAGAGGTCTAATTTCTGCAAATTGAAACAGCGCTGTCGCCGCGCTGACACAAATTACGGCCAATCAGCCCGCAATTGTGGAGGAAATGACAAGGCTTTCTCTCTGTATCTGCCCCTAAGTGGCAACCATTCACCCACAAAATCTTTTATAAACGACCCGCTAATTTCAGGGAGGAATATTTCAATTTTCCTATTCGAGCGCTTGTTTATACAAGGAACTAATTATGGGTTTGTGGGTGCTACATCAACAAGTTGACTGCTTTGATAATATTTTATGATATAACGCGTTCTCCTTTTGTCGATTTGCATCCTTATTCTTGATCAACTGGTATATTGAAGTATTCCAAACAATATTTTGTCAGAGGTAAAGGACTGTGCCACGGATTAGGCTATATTATACCCATCCACTATGTGTCAATAATGTAAGAAAAATATTGTAATTATTGTGTATCCATAAATATGACTAGGTCTTGAAAGATATATTAGTGCAGAAAAACCACAAAAACTAAGGAATCACTTCTTCCACATATAATTTTTCCCATTAGATGTGGATAATTAGCTTATTTAGGTTGACACCCCCCAAAAAAGTACCCTCGATTCTGATATCAATGTAAGATTGAGTTTTGAGTAAAAATATAATTTCATTTTATATTTTCATATGTGTCTTTGCACTATGAACGGTGGCAGATATCCTGAGGGAATATCTCGTGGACGTTTCTGATAGTAAACGAATGAAAACCAATTCTTGTTGCTATTTCCAGGGGTGTTTCTGAGTTAGACGATATTTGAAAAGATTTTTACAACGCGTAATAAATTACTAGTTTAGAATCAACTGAACATACTGAAAACTCAAAAAAATTCTAATCTAAAAAAAAAACAAAATACTAAAAAACTCAAAAAAAACAAAATACCAAAATCTCTACGAAAATAGTAAAAAACAAAAAAAAAAATAAGCCACAAAGTCTCTCTACGTCCTCGTCGTTGGCTTTGGATAATACTGAACGAGAGACCAGCAATCGGTCACACGCTGAACGGCAAAATGGTTCCAAAATCACCATAAAAACCAATCCGATTTTGAATCGACGGAGAGAAAATGTGTTTACGCTTCGGATTGGCTAGTGACAGCCTACTATGTTTTTTCCAACCTATTCTTGTAAATTATCGATTTCAGGAATATTTTTTTTAGTTTGAATTATTGACTGACCCTTGAATGGCCAATAAATGTTTTATAGTGAACGTCGTTTAAAATTTGATAAAACAATTTTCTTACCCAGTGAGAGAAAAAAGGAGCAATACGTACCTACTCTCCCCTGAAAATGTACAGTATTATATACTTTATTGTTGTAAACAAAATTCATCTTTCCTGATTTTGGAGAATTTTCTAGTCTCAAAAACTTATTATAAAGTAATATTGTAGATACTTACGGCAGAGTCCGAGAAAAATGATAAAAGGGGTAGTTTCTAATAAGAAAGGGGCGGTTTTTGAAGGGTAACGCAAAAATTACTATCATCATCGAATTCCTCATCCTCGAAAACCCCATAGAAGCATTTACTTGGAATTTTAAAAAATTAAAAATTTTCCGGATTGTTAGCTGCCGGAACGTCTTATATAAGACGCTATTTGAAGTTTGTACTGCATTATCTGTAAGACCTTTATTATCTTCAACCTGACTCATATTACCTTTAAAACTATATTACCATGTGACCTTTATAAATATATGACCAATAATGGAAATAGACATGGAAGTAAAAATGAGATTAAAGTCTTATTATAAATCACATAATAATATGATATTTGAATTATTCCACCTCAAAAACCTAATAAACTATATTCATATTAATATCTTTTTTTAATTCACATTAAGATACAACCCCCTTTCATACCTCCACCCTCCCTTTGGTACAACAAATAACACCATCAACCAAATGAAAATAAATGTTTTGACTTGGCCACACACATACGTTTTTACAGATTTTTAATATGTATGTCCTTGACATTTTATTCTAATTACCCTTCGTACCCCTTTGGATAAGGGTACCGAAATAGATTAGAATTTTTTTTAGATCTTTATCTACTGCGTTTAGATATTTGTCCACTAAACTTTGCGATACAGTTTTATTTGACTTATTTGGAATACTTACCCCTCTTCAACCTCCTCAACCCCATACCACATTAAGCTAAACTCCTTTACATTTGTAAACTCTGTTACGCTGAACATATACCGGGTGTAACAGGATCATGGTACACCCCCTTTTCTGCTTTAGTTTTCAAGATAATTGATTTAAATTTGGGATATCCTATATACATAATAAGCGGCACTATCTGACATACATGAGATTTTTTTCCACTTCCGGTTTCGCCGGAAGTGACACTAACTTTCAATTTTTAAATGGAATACCCTATATATTATTGCATTTCTGAATTCTGCATAATTTTCTGAATCCAACGATACCAAATAAGTGATATTTAAAACGTCAATATTTTTTTACAATTATAATTTTTAGTTTTTCATTTAAGTGGGCCATGACGGTTCCGATTTAGTATAAATGACCCATGTAATCCTACAAAAAAACAAAATCCCGTGAAAAAATACTAAATTATTTGATTTATGAGCAAATTAAGTTCATCAAAATTGTTTTTGGAGCAGAACTCAATGTTTTCAAATTGAACCATATTGGTACCGTAGTACCATTTATTATTACTATTAATAAGTAATTTATTCTTATGTCGTATTAATATGTGCGATAAATAGAAACAAAATTACAGCTAGGAGAAATGATTTCATGAACTTTATTTGCTCATAAATCACATAATTTAGTATTTTTG
Source organism: Aromia moschata (assembly GCA_029963805.1). Lineage (NCBI taxonomy): Eukaryota > Metazoa > Arthropoda > Insecta > Coleoptera > Cerambycidae > Aromia > Aromia moschata. The sequence continues at coordinate 170,442 of JAPWTK010000361.1, read as the reverse complement.
ACGGGATTTTGATTTTTGTAGCATTACATGGGTCATTTAGAATAAATCGGAACCGTCCACTTAAATGGAAAATTAAAAATTATAATTGTAAAAAATATTGACGTTTGAAATGTCACTTATTTGGTATCGTTGGATTCAGAAAATTATGCAGAAATCAAAAATTCAATAATATACAGGGTGTTCCATTAAAAAATCGAAAGTTAATATCACTTCCAGCGAAACCGGAAGTGGAAAAATAATCACTTGTATGTCAGACAGTGCCGCTTATTATGTATATAGGATATCCCAAATTTCAATTAATCATCTTGAAAACTAAATAAGAAAAGGGAGGGTGTACCATGATCCTGTTACACCCAGTATATCAAATTTATAATACATATCTTGTTTGCGAAATACGAATAGACAAAAAAAAATGTGTCACTATCATATACCCCCAATCGGTTAGCTCAAAATATAATCAGCAAAAGGTCTCGTCATCATGAATGAGCGTGAAAAAATGTTTAATTGTTCCAAATCTTAAATCATATAGATTTCATTAACGGACAGACATTTTTTTCTCTCAAACTTAATGTATCAAACTGACCGGTGTTGGATTTTCCAAAATCATCCCCACCTTAGCTCTTGTACGCCTCGGAAACCCGTTAAGAAATAATTGCACAAAACCCGCCACACATTTCCGAATCATGCTCGTACAACGGTAACAAAACCAATTGTCGCACACGATATAAAACCCATTGAATCAAATCAAATCGCGTCCGTCCCAACACAATTCTTATTATGGTGTGAGCAGACGATGCCGGGGCACACCGGCACCGACTTCCCTAATGGCCCTCCAGCCGACAGGGCCATTATATGCGTGATCCCCGGTGGACGGGCTCCTTCTAATGGCCCTGTGTGTCCACTTGACTCCCGTGTGCAGGCGCCCGGCCCATTGTCCTCCGGCCCACTTGCGCCTCGTTATAACCGGAAGATGGTATTTGCGCATTATTTTCTTTGTGCGGGGTCACAACCGTCGAAATAAATAATAAGAGGAAAAAAGCGATGTCCGGGACGCGGTCGCGAAGAAACAAAAGATAACATCAGGTTCAGGGTCCGGCAGGGAGGTATGGAATTTTTTAAAAGACTGTCACACTTATTTTTTAACGAAATTTCAATTTCATTTTTTAATACATAGCTGAAATGTTGCCATTTAAACGATGCATTAGACGGCGCGAGAAATTGTCCATACTCCTTTGAAGCATTTCACGTGGAATCCTTCGAATTTCTCGGGTGATTGTTTCTGAAAAGGCTTCAAGTGTACGTGATTTGTTTATGTAGTATACTCGAGATTTAAGGTAGCCCCATAAAAAATAATCACAAAAAGTCACAAAGTGACAGATCTGGGGATCAACGGAACTACTCCACATCTCCACACAACGAAATTAAACGTCCTGGGAAATGTTCCCTTAAAGCCATTGCTACTCTGGATGTACGGCAAGTTCCTCCATCTTGTTGTAACTGTGCGTCCGTTTTCACGAAAAAAAGTAAGGGCCAATAATATAGTTTCGGCTAATGAATTCGAAACAGTCGCTGTGTTTGAATCACATAACGGCCCGTTTCGATGAAGGTGTTGTTAACAAACACGCGATGAGCTGTAGACCATGGTAACTGAAATGGCATCTGCCAACGAGTAGATACTATCTATTCATAGCTAGATACAGCAATGAATACTTTGTCATCAGTCCAGTCAGGTTTTCGTCCCGGTTATAGTACCACAACCTCACTTCTTAAGGTTACCGACGACATTTTTAGGGCCTCGGAGGAAAAAAAAGTTACTTGCTTAGTTCTCCTTGACTATAGTAAAGCGTTTGATACCCTTAATCACGATATTCTTTGTAAAACATTGAAGTACTTTGGTCTAAGCTGCAAAAGTATTTTATTAATCCGTAGTTTTTTGTCTGACAGATATGAACGCGTTCAGGTGAATGATGTTTATTCTGATTATAAATCTGTGACTACAGGAGTTCCTCAGGGGGAGTTTATTGGGGCCACTATTATTCTCATCCTCTACAGCCGACTTCCCAAGCGTCCTTAATTTTTGTCAAATGCACCAATATGCCGACGACACCCAGTTGTACTTTTCCTTTCACCCAGGTGACGTAGATTTTTCAATAAACAAAATTAACCTGGATCTTAAGTCTATATCTGAAATGTCGGAAGCTCATGGCCTAATATTAAATGAAAACAAAACAGAACTTGTGGTGTTTGGTACTAAAAACCGCGAAATTATAAGAGATGATCGTTTTAAAATTATTCTTAATAATCAAGTTTTGACACCTACTAATTGCTGTAAAAACCTCGGACTTTACTTGGACGATAACCTACGATTTTCCAGTCACGTAAAATACTTGTTAAAAAAATCGTTTGGTAAACTAAAAATGTTATATATTCATAAAGAGATATTTAGCACTAATCTAAAATTACAACTATGTGAGTCTCTCATCCTTTCCAGTCTTAATTATTGTGATATTATATACTGGCCCGCCCTTATCACATCCGATCAAAACTCCTTACAAAAAATACAGAATTCGTGCATTAGATTTTGCTTTGCCTTGCGTAAATATGATCATATTAGCAGTAGTTTTCGGAATTCAGGTTGGTTAAATCTTAATGAAATATTCCAGCTTCACTTATTAACACTTACATTCAAAATTGAAAGTACTCATACCCCTTTTTATCTTTTTGATAAACTGATTAAAGGATCAGATAATCACGAACGTGCAACTAGAATGTGTCACTTGTACACCGTTCCTAAACACAGTACTGCTTTGTTTGAAAGATCTTTTACATACAACAGTATAAAATTATTCAACGATCTTCCCCTAACGATTAAATCTTTTTCTTCAGTTGTCACATTCCGTAAACATGCCAGGAAGCACATATTGACTCTTAGGAAATAATTAGCACTAACAATTTTAGATTGCTTATAGACTTAGATTGCTAGGCTGTTTATAACGCATACATAGATATTGTTTATTGTCTAACTTGCTCTTTTTATGTATACCTTATTCTAAATAATACTTTTTGTTAAATAAGGTGGTTGCGTGGTGGAGCAGCTTTGTTGAACGCCGCCACCTAAGTAGATTATTTTTTGTAATATTTTAATTTAAAGTGTAAATAAAGGCACATTATTATTATTATTATTATTATTATTATTATTATTATTATTATTATTATTATTATTATTATTATTATTATTATTATTATTATTATTATTATTATTATTTCCACAATTTATCGGATATTTTCTCACCGGAACTCAAAAGTATATTTTCTTGGTCGGCCACTTCCTGCTTTTCTTCCTATACTTCCTGTTTCTTGAAAAACACTGACACAACATTGCACTGTAGACTGGAAGGTTTCATAATCGAACACTATATCATGGAACTCATTGCAAAACTCCTAAATAATCATTCATTGAATTTTTTCATACGCCTTCCACTTTTCGCCCATCATTTCTGAAGACGGGCACAGAGGTTTTTTGTTCTTGAGAAAACATATTCTTCGCATAGGAATTATTCCAAGTATTTCGTATAAATCGTACTTGTAAAATAATGAAACTGATCTAACGACAGAAAGACGGATGCCTGAGTAGTGACAATTGTACAAAAAGCATCCACAACAAGGAACGACATGCCTTCAAATTTCCATAAACCACTTGACTTCTTTTTTTTGAACGCACGTTATATCCAACCACCATTTAACAGAGTAATTACAATAAGTTGCTTATATTTTTTAATTTGTATTACCATTTTTTTGGTTTTGCAAAATTATAGAAGAAAAATATAAATCCTTCACATTGACCAGCTTGTACTTTATTACTAATTGTAAGTCTACTTCAAAATTAAGTACTAAATCAATTCAAGTCAATTCACTTGACTAAGTCAATTTCAAGATTAATATATTTTTATGAGAAACTTAGTAATATCTCAAAGCGGCCAACACATTGTTTAGTACTTTTTACATACATAGTATATACGAGGATAAATTAAGTAATGAGACTGGCAACGTAGCGCTCGATGTAGCAACACCGCAGAGACGGGACTTGGAAGGGCGGTAAGTTAACAGGTAATGTACCTTGTGTACAATTGTGAACTTGTTAGAGTCGTTTGTTTGTTCTTTGTGACTGTTTTCGTATACCGTTTTTTTATAGTGATGTTGAGCAACGGTGTGCTATCAGGTTTTGCTTCAGACTTGGACACAGCGCAACGGATACATTTGCAAAACTTCAACACGCCTACGAAGACAGTGTTTTTTCAAAAGCCCCGGGTTTTCGGTGGTTTCTTCTCAGAAGGCATTCTCACAAAGAAGATAGTCGATTGAAGATGAACCACGTGGCGGAAGGGCTTCATTTTCAAAAACTGATGAAAATGTCGATAGAATACGGGATCTTGTGCATTCAGATCGTTGGTTGACGACAAGAATGATCGGGGATGAGTTAAATTTGAATCACACCACTGTTCATCAGATTTTGATTAACGAATAGGGCATCACGAAACAAAAGGACATAATGAGAGAAAGGTGTCTTGACTTTTTGGAATCGATTGAGAATGATCCCCATTTTATGGAACGTGTTATTACTGGTGATGAGACTTGTCGAAGTTCAAATTCTTGAATCGAATGAGCAAGTCGAAGATCAAAGGCATGCTGATTTGCTTTTTTATAGCCAGGGAATTGTCCACAAAGAGTTTGTGCCTCCAGTCCAATCTATAAATCAACACTTTTACAAAGAGGTTCTTAAAACACTTCGAAAAAGGGTCATGTGTGTGAGACCAAACATCAAAAACAACAAGTTTTTAGCCAGTAAAAACATTCCTGTGGCTCCTCAGCCTCCTTATTCGCCTGAGTTGAGTCCTTGTGACTTTTGTCTCTTCCCGAGATTGAAAAATCACCTCAAGGACGTCATAGAAAAATTCAAACAGCTGTAACCGACCAGCTGAAGGCTATTCCTGTATATGAGTTCCAGCACTGCTATTAGGAATGGAAGAACCAGTTCCAGCGCTGTGTGACTTCCCAAGGAAGTTATTTTGAAGAAAACAATACTGAATATACACACTTCATATTATAATAACCACACATCACGAACTTGCACTCTAAGGCCGATTGAAACGCAATTTGCTGCATATTCAGGGTCACATGTGCAATTTATACAGGTAGTCAATGTTTAATTTTTTATTCAGGGTAAAGGAATCGTGCGCTAACAGCAGGAACCGACTAGCTTGGCACAGTGTGTACATTTTAATGAACTCAAATCACAAAAAAATACGAATAACTTTATTTAATAACACAAATGAATAAAAACATGTAAAATACAGTAGAAAACAACAATGATAATGCAATTAAAAACGTGAACACATAAATGACAACCGCTGTATTACATTTTCCGTGCACGGTCTGCATCTCGCATCTGCACTCCAACATTCTTGGTACAATTTTGAATATTCATCATTTGGACTCTTGATTTCTGGACGTTCATTGCATTTCACCACCTAGAAAAATAAAAAACAAAATCGATTTCATAAACTGTAAGGCTTACTACTCGTAGACGATGGGAAATACTCAAGTATGCGTATGGCAAAATGTGTCTAATAGATACAAATTAAATTATAACAAGACTTGCAGTTTTGATTACATCGACACCAGATAAGTAATATATCGAAAGTAAACTGCTCGTCAAAATTAGCGTAACACTTTTTAGATTAGCGCCATTTGCGTTCTATTCGAGTTAGAGACTTGCAGTTTTTAATTTTCGATAGCGTACAGGGTTGGTTTTAATGCCCCGAAGTCGCTACGCTGTGACTTAAACGTTTCACCGTTCACAACCCAAAAACCAACCCCATGCAAATGTGAAGGAGACGGACGACTTGAGGTGTGCCAAAAAGAGTTCATGCATCCTCAGGAAAGCTTTCTGGGTCACTTCACGCATCAAGACCTGCTTACAACCCCTTAGTGCGGCAAATTTTCAAAGGGTGGATTGGAGTTGGAATATCACTTTTAACGCTCAATCGGCAGTCCGCCAGTATGTTCCACCACCTTCGAGAGCCTTCAAGTAATTCCATGACATAAATTCGTGACAAAGCCCATCCAAAACCCATTGACATCCCACGCAGCCTCCTACAGGGGCGGAACCAAAGGGGGTGAGTGGGGAGTCTGTGTTGGTGTGGCCTGGAGGGAGGCTTGAATTGTCAAAAAGTGAAAGCGAGTTGTGGCCCCCCACACCAATTTATTTGGCAGCATTAGGATCAATAGATTCGCCCAACAGAGGTAAAACCACGCAAAACCCAACATAAATTCAAAGGGGTGTCTGGAAATTGGTTGAGGAGGTGGAACAACGACCAAATACACAGAACTTAGTGGGGATGTCTTAGTGTGTGCCGGATGGAGTTTTTACCCGAATGCGTCGTTCTTGCGAATCTTGCGAATTCAAAGGATCCCCCCATAAGTATGGTGAAATGCCCCCCCCCCTTTTTTTTTATTTTCTTCGCATGATGAAAGTGTTTCTTAGGGCTAATTATGAAAGGTAGACCGAATTTTAGGTCCAAAAAATTTTCCTCTCAGCTAGGTATGGAAAAAAAACCCTGTTTTTTACGTTTTATTTTTTTTTCTCGGTTTTTAACTGTCGAAAAAACCTGAAAAAACTTTTTTAAATCTCATTCAAGGTCATTATGACCTCTAAAAAAAGTATTCAAACTTTAAAAATTCCATATCTTTTAACCAAACAGCTTCAGACTCAGATTCAGATTTTTAATATGTTATATTTTTAACTGCTTCAAATTTTTTGCTACCTCAAATTTTTTCAGATTTTTTTGAGTGGTCGGTCATGCCAAAAAGTGCGAAAAATAAATTTTTTGTCCGTGAAACTACTTAAAACGGCTTAAAATCATCATTTTATAGTGTCCTTTTTTTTTCTTGCACTAAAAGGACTCCAATGACTTCAAACAATTAAAAAATATGTTCACTAAAAATAGTAAGAAAAAAAATCCACTTATCCAAACTGGTAGTTTTTATATTACAAAAAAATTTTATATACATAAAATTAATCATATTTTCTGTACTCATGAATTTTTTTTCAGATTTTTTCGACAGTTAGATACCGAGAAAAAAAATTAAACGTAAAAAACAGGGTTTTTTCCATACCTAGCTGAGAGGAAAATTTTTTTGGACCTAAAATTCGGTCTATCTTTCATCGCTTTCATCATGCGAAGAAAATAAAAAAGGGGGGGGGGGCATTTCAGCATACTTATGGGGGCTACCCTTTCGACATGGGGTTGGTGTTTGGGGTGTGGACGGCGAACCGTTTAAGTCACGGCGTAACAACTTCGGGGCATGAAAACCATCCCTACAGGCTACCGAAATTTAAAAACCGCATGTATCTAGTCCAAACAGAACGCAAATGGTGCTAATCTAAAAAGTCTAAACGCTAAGTGAGACGAGCAATTTATTTTTTGGGCAACCAGTTAATACAACAAATAAGAAATTAAAAATTCTTGTCTTTTATTCTTGGTTCTATTCTCCATAACCACCATTATTTACATTTTGATATTTGCATGGGCTTTTACTTAATATGTACAGCAACATTTATCAATAAATCATCTACGCCTCTAATTACTCTTATAACCAAGTTTTATGAATCAAGATTAATTATACCTTGTATATCACCGTTTCGATGTTATCGATTTCATAATATGGATTCTTCCTAGACCTGAGCTGCCAATAAAGTATTCCCAAAGAATAAATATCACATTGTTCGTTTGGACACTTTCCTTGTAGTAATTCAGGTGCTGTATAGGGCACAGTGCCCTGAAAATACATAAAATCCAAGGTCATTAATGATTATGGGAAAATTAAGGTCGTTTTTTAAATGTTCCTCTTACCTGATGTTTGAAAGCTTGAATATCTGATAACCTCACGGAATTTCCGAAATCGCATAATTTACAAACGTCTTCGCAGACTAATATGTTTTGGGGTTTTATATCTAAATGTAAAACCTTGTTAGTGTGACAAAATTTCACTCCTTCACAGATCTGCTTAGCGAAACTTATAATTTTGTTTTTCAGGCATACATTCACATCCTCCACTAAGGATTGCAACTGCCTAGAATTGGGAAAATATTCCATAACTATCAAAGAAAAATTCTCGCCTTTCTGTTCAATAACATCTATGGTTTTAACAATGTTAGGGTGATGCAGATTGAAGGAATTCTTTTCTCTTGCACTATTCGTAGTTTTTACCACCTTAACAGCTACATTTCTCCCTGAAAATATGCATTGTTATCAAAATAGGAGTAGGTGATCGGGACGTCACAGTACCTTTATGAATTCCCCTAATAACTGTACCAAATCTTCCTGTTCCTAGAATATTTAGGCATTTGCTCTCCCCCCAACCCAGTTTTTATAATACTTTTCTTGTTTGGAGTATTAATGATGAGATCCTCTTTTCTTAAATCGTTAGTGGTTTTGTACTCGGTAATTTGGATACGTACCGGTTGATAACTTTTTTTGAATTTGGGGATATTTTTGAAAATTCCAATTTTTTAGCCACATGATTTAACCTGAAATTTGCGTACCCATATTTTGAAATTTCGCATATATAATGATTTGAATAAAGACCGCAATGCCCGGTGTTGGTTAAACGATTTATTTTAAATATTGACATAAGATATACTTCGATACAACAAAGAAATGAATAAGTTTTCAATAAAAAATAAACAACAGTTAAAAATCAGTAATGAGTTGCACCACCTTGATTTATTATTCACTTATTTACTCGGTGAGGGACACTGAATTAAATGATCAATGTCGTCGAATCGAATGATATACCTGAAATGTATATCATTCCAAACATCTTATATGTGAATCCGAAGATCGTTCAAATTGTCTGGGGATAGGGTAAATGACCGAGTCCAGTACCGATCATATCCCAGACATGTTCGATCGGTGAGAGGTCGGGGAAACGTGCTGGCCATGGAAGCACATGTACATGACCTTGTTCCAAAAACCCTTTCCATGTGAGGGCGGGTGTTATCTTGTTGAAAAATTGGTTCAATCGATCCCCGAAATTATGGCACTGCAACAGATTCAGTATCATCGGCTATATAACCGGCTGAATTGAAATTACTCCAAATAAAAAGGTAACCTACTACCAAGGACATATTATTGCACCTCAAATCATCACTTCACATGTAAGCAGTGGCGGTTGGTGATATTTCAGTTAGCCATATCTTGAAAACGACGCCTGGGACCCACTTCACTTTTTAGGTGATGACTATACACCCTCTTACAGAAAGGATTTATAGTGAAAAAATCGTCAGCAAAGTTTGCGAATAAATTTTCAAAAACACTGGAGCACTCCCTGGGTTCTCCAGTAACGCTCTGTGGAATATTTGCAGTATATTTTTTTTCATAATCTAGAAACAAATATAAGGAGACGTTTTTCGATTTGTTACAAAATATTTTTTTTTCATAAAAGTTATGGCCATTTTAATTTTATAGGAACATTTTGTTTCCCAAAATTAAAATGGCCATAACTTTTTGAAACAAAAATATTTTGTAACAAATCGAAAAACGTCTCCTTATATTTGTTTCTAGATTATGAAAAAAAATATACTGCAAATATTCCACAGAGCGTTACTAAAACCCGGGAGTGCTCCAGTGTTTTTGAAATTTTTTTCGCAAACTTTGCTGACGGTTTTTTCACTATAAATCCTTTCTGTAAGAGGTGTATAGTCATCACTTAAAAAGTAAAGTGGGTCCCATGCGTCGTTTTCAAGATATGGCTAACTAAAATATCACCAACCGCCACTGCATGTAAGGCTAATATGGCGTTCAACAGTTAGTTAGTAATTCAGTTCGGTAATTCAACCAGTTAGTAATTCCTCCGTTTTCCAAACGTCTCACTCTTCTGCGGCTATGAGCCTACAAACAGAATCACGACTCATTGCTATACCCAGTGCATTCGTTCATTACACCATTCCGGCTTATAAGCACGATGAAGGACTAAGAGGTAGGCATAAAAACGCTCGGTAAGAACAAAGTCCATTCATTCATTCGGTCCATTCGTTCATTCTAAAGTTTCCCTCCAAAAATTCTCCTCATCTCTTGTTGTGGAAATTCTGTCTCTTATCGTCAACATTATCAGACGACGTTATTTACGATCTGTAGTCCTCCTAGGACGTACTGGTCGTTGGTGACGCCCATGAACTCCTTCTTGAGCCCATCTGAGCCAACATCTTAAAACAGTTGTCACGTTACGGTCTACGAGGTTGGCAACTTTCCTAAGAGAAAAAGATCTCCCTCATACTAACAATCTGGCCACGTTCAGAATCACTTAATTGATAATTTTGAATTTATCGACCTCTAGCCATTGTAAATAATAGAAATGTAACAGGATGACTTCTAAAGATACAATTTTCTCACATGAAAATCGCCACGATAACATTAGAGTATAAGATGATCACAAATACCAAGATAACATTGAATTTTTTTGTTGAAACATTATTCGTTTCTTTATTATATCGAAGTTATATTAAGTTATTTGCAGTTATTTGCATTATTTGAGGTACCTATATACATATAATACGCAGCGCTACACCTACATGATTTGTGACCTACTAGATATGAATAAACATAAAAATTACTTACCCTCTTCTTTCATCAACTGTATGACGTGTTGGAAGTCTGATATTTTCTTTATTAGGAACCAACAACTTAACAGGGGACTTTAAGGATAAAGGAGATAATGGGGACAAAACCTTGGATGCAAAAACGGCAGATAAAGATTTTAAAGGAGTAGCCATAACTATATTATATTGCTATACTATATCAAATAGATAACAAATAGACTTCAAAAAAGAACCTGCTGTCCAAAAAACAGCAACGTTGCAAGGAAAAGATAAGATATGCCAATTGATTTTATCAGACAAACGTAAATTAGTAAGTTTATAAGTATTCGTATTTTTATGCAGGAAATAATTGTTTTCGGCCCAAAATTAATACGACGTAAATCTTTTTCACATTTTTATAACACACTTTTGCCTGAATGTATAGCTATACCTAAAAGGAAAATGTATTATTTTACGTGTGGCAAATAATTTCTTATAAAGTTCCATAAAAACGTTCGCAAAAACAATATGTAGAACCCCGTGAGTAAAAACTAAGACTGCCTACGGTTGAGACCGTTGATAAAAACAATTTTAGACTTTTTTAGTAGACGCGTATATATTTTCAAATATTTCATAAATATTCAAATGTGCTGTTAGGTTTAGTCCCTGGGGGTTTATTATTCATGAGATACATGGAGGATATATGAAAAAAGTTTTCAGTATTGATAAATAAATTGATAAAAATAACAGAAGCAAAATAGGAAAAATAATGTCTGTAGAAAATAAATATTTACTAAAATACACATACAGGGTCATCTTTTATTTAAGTACAAATCCATATAATCCTCATTTTTCCCGATAATAGATTAAACTTTTTTTTGTTTGGAAGGGTATTGAAAACATGACGTCCAGAAACTGGAGAAAAATCGAGTATCCAGCAAAGAAAACTTGTAAAAATAAAAATTCGCAACAGATCGGGTCGTTTTTGGCTCAATTTGTAGTTGATGGATGCCCCTAAATAGTAGGTAAAGCTAGGTTGATAAACTCCAACATGGCGGATCCAATATGGGGGTCAAAAATCTAGTATGGTGGCCGATTTTTTGAAAATCAACCTATTTCCACCAAATTGGACTACGCACACACCTTATGGAAAATGGTTCTCAATCATTTTTTTTTGAAATTTTGGGAATCCGTTCTCCTTGATATCCCGATCAAAAGTCTCAATGGGCACAAAGTCCAATAATGGACAGTTTTCGAGTAATTGGTCGCTTGCGGTCCACGCGTGGGTGGGGCATTATTTGGAGATAAATGTCTGATTTCGCTCTTTTATATATCATAAAAATATAGCGATATCCGTGGTTCTAATTTTTAAATATTCAGAATTAATTTAGGACAGATTCATACATAATAATCATGTAGATAATCATTTAGATTTTCTGAAGATAAAGTATGAAAAAAAAGTTTTTCATAGATTTTAAGTTTTCTTACTGCGTACTGGAATTAGCGTTATCCAAGGAGCACCACGAGGAGGTTTCCAGTTTGTGTGTGTGTGTGTGTGTGTGAGTGTGTGTGAGTGTGTGTGTGTATGTGTGTTTGTATGTGTGTTTGTGTGTTGGGTGTGTGTTTGTGTTTGGGTGTCTGTGTATGTGTGTTTGGGTGTGTGTTTGTGTTTGGGTGTGTGTGTGTGTTTGTGTATTTGTGTTTGTATGTGTGTTTGTGTGTGTGTGTTTGTGTGTGTGTGTGTGTGTGTGTGTATGTGCGCGCACACACACACACACACACACACACACACACACACACACACACACACACACACACACACACACACACACACACACACACTTCCGAGCTCAGATTTGCCAAACTCAAGATAGCGGATCCAAGATGGCGGACAAAATTATGTACAAACTGTTCCTTTTTTGATATCATCTTGTTCAAATTTTATATCCACCTTCATAACACCCTGTATATTGTTATTCTCAACTTTTATACCTCAAGTATTCGAATATTTGCAAAAAAGATATTCCTGCAGCATCGACCATACTACAGCAAACCGAAGTCGGGTTGGTTACTTCTAGTGACGGAAATAATGTGGCTTTTGCATTCATCCCCATAAATGAGAACTTAACCAATTTAAGCATAAATTGCAAGGCAGAAATATTTAATGAAACATTGTTATTCGATGCGGCTTAGTTTAAGCACTCTCCCTATACGGGGTGATATATTTTTTAAGTTGGTTCCAGCAAAAAAAGCTTGTAAAAGTAAAAATTCGCAACTGATCGTGTCGTCTTTCTGCTAAAATTGTATCTGATGGATGCCCATAAAAAGCTGGTGTGGTAGGTCGACAAACTCCAACATGGCAGATCCACTATGGCGGTCAAAAATCCAATATGATTGCAGAATTTTTGAAAATCAACCGATTTGCTTTGAATTCGGTATACTGAGGATCACTGATCACTAATCCGAGGTCAGATTAGCCAAACTCAAGATGGCGGACAAAATTTTCGAAAATCAATCGAATCGGGATCAACGATTACGAATCCGAAGTTCGATTTGCAAAATACAAGATAGCGGATGTTTTTTTTTGACAATCAACCGATTTGCACCAAATTTGGTATACGGGGGTTTTTGGGGTCGCTGATTACGAATCGAAAATTCAAGATGGTGGACCCGATATAGCGGAAACTCAATAACCCAGACCACTATATAGGGTCCGCCATATTGGATTTTGAAAATCGAATTTCGGATTCGTAATCGGTGACCCCGAAAACCCCCGCATGATAAATTTGGTACAAATCGGTTGATTTTCGAAAATTTTGTCTGCCTTCTTGAGTTTGGCTAATCTGACCTCGGATTCGTGATTAGTGATCCTCAGTACCCCCGTACACCGAATTTGGTGCAAATTGGTTGATTTTAAAAAATTCGGCCATCGTATTGGATTCTTGACCGCCATAGTGGATCTGCCATGTTGGAGTTTGTCGACCTACCACGCCAGCTTTTTAGGGACATCCATCAGCTACAATTTGAGTCGAAAAACGACACGATCAGTTGCGAATTTTTACTTTTTACAAGCTTTTTTTGCTGGAACCAACTTAAAAAAAATATATCACCCCGTATAGGGAGAGTGCTTAAACTAAGCCGCATCGAATAACAATGTTTCATTAAATATTTCTGCCTTGCAATTTATGCTTAAATTTAGGGCCTTTCTGACAAAACGGAAAACAGCATAGCAGAACACTTGATGCACAAAAAGCATTGAAATGTTTTCCAATTAAATTTATTTTAGCCTCATTACTGTCGAGTTGGGCTTGGTTAAGTTCTCATTTATGGGGATGAATGCAAAAGCCACATTATTTCCGCCACTAGAAGTAACCAACCCGACTTCGGTTTGCTGTAGTACGGTCGATGCTGCAGGAATATCTTTTTAACAAACATTCGAATACTTGAGGTATAAAAGTTGAGAATAACAATATACAGGGTGTTATGAAGATGGATATAAAATTTGAACAAGATGATATCAAAAGAGAACAGTTTGTACATGATTTACACCTATACAAAGTCGTTTTTTTGGGATATTGAGCTTTTTACAGAATTTCCTAAACTTAACAGATAATAAATTTCATTTTTATCATTTTGATATTTACAATATTGTTTTTATATTACGTTACAATACATATTCTTTGAAAAAATATGTTTTCTAATCCTGAACATACTAAAAATCAAATAACAAGCTTTACTGATTGCAAAAATGTTTTTCACCTCTAACAAAGGCAGACTTTAGCAGTCAGCAACCACATAACTTTCTTAATTTTTTTCACTGTTTTATTAATTTTTTCAACTAAGTAGTTCTGACTAACAATTTCATATCGTACACATCCTCATACGTCCCCAAACTTAAAAATATAACGGCGTTAAGTCCGGGGACCTAGCAGGCCACATAATCGGTCCATTTCTATCAATCCATCGATTGCGAAATTAATGTGCGGCCACGCATTATGGCATTCTGTATATTTATTTTACATCTAGGGCTGCCTGATTGGTTATTTCAAATTCTACAACGGATCAGAGCAAAGGTACCAAATCCAGGTACAGAATGCCATGAGGTGAGAAACACGTATACAAAATACTCTTTCATATTATTGGTAAATAAGTACTATTGACAAACACATAGGGTGAGTCAAAAATATGAAAACCCTTAAGAATCTCACAAACAGGTGCATTTTAGCGAAAAAAGTATTAGACAAAAGGTTCGGGAAATTTCCCTGGCTTTCCATCGGTGATCTTTGATTTAACCTTGGCCTTATCCTTGAAGGCCAAGGTCAATAGATTTTTTTAAACAGAAACCCCAATTTTTTATCGTAGATTTGGAAAGAGCGGAAAATTTTACGTCCAGATATGGTATTGGTCATGACCTTGACTATGACCTTGAGAGTCATATTAAGGTCACTGACGTTTTTAGAAAGGGGACCTCTGTTGTTTTATCGTGGATTTTCTCCTTCATTCAAATGAAGCAGTTAATTTGACATTTAAATAAGCTCTTGAAGACGCTCTTCAATAATTTTTTTCTTGTTAATTTCCGCAGTAAAATTTAAAAACAGCAGTTTTGAATAGAGAAAGAAAAAAACCTTTCAAATGAAGTTCACAAGCCCCTACTTCCAACTTGAAAATTTAGGGGTTGCAGCTGTCACCTGAAGGGGGTTGAATTTAGGGATGACATTTTTATGTCGCAAGATTATTTTAGAATTAGAAATTGACGTGTCTTAGAATTTTCTAAAAAAATGCATAATAATGGAATTACTGAATATATTCCATTTGGTTGTTCCACACTGTATATAAACTTAATAATCACTTACAATGTTAGAATGCACAAGACAGAAGTTTGTTTGAGACTTACACGCAACCAATGCTTCTAACCATTACACTTCTGCACTTCAAAGTAAATTCCGGATTTTGTTCGTCCACTTATGTAATTACAAAAAACGTGGATGTAAATATATATTTTTTATTTTATTTTAATGAATAACTTCTTGTATATAAATATTTCAATAGTACACCTGCTAATTTATTTATACATGATACGTAATATCCACGCACATGGAAGAGCATTCTGTACCTGAATTTAGCACCTTTGCTCTGATTCGCTATACAATTTGAAATAACCAATCAGGCAGCCCTAGATGCGAAATATATATACAGAATGCCATAATACGTGTGGGAATCCATGAATAGCGGCTGGTTGATTAGCCATGAATGCAAACATGTTAGTCTAGGATATAGCGCGTCAAAAAATCCATGACTCAAAAAATGACATGAGCATTTTTTTCTGATATCACGTATATATGGCAAATCGGCCATTTTCGAGATAGAGGGGGGGGGGTGGAAATCTGGGAAAAAAGTGTACCCTAACTGTCTGGAAGTAACGGTAAGTCAAAGTATCCATTTTTTATAAACCGGGAAAAATAGTGGCAGACAAAACTTCATGGCGGTGTCGGAGGGGGTGGGGTTGACGAAAACCGAAAAAAGTGGATCCTAACCGGATCTACCAAAGTGCAATTTTCTTGTTCCAACATGCACTTTTCTGGAAAATAGTGACAGACACTGCAGCAAAATAGCATAAAATGAGTAAAATTTGAAAAAATCTGTCGCTTGCCAAAAAAAGGGGTAAAATGGAAAATGATTAAAGTATATTAAAGTCGATAAACTTTATTTCTATCGGTTTAAATAATCAATTTTCACATTTCACTTCATAATTAAAATCGACAGAAATAAAGTTTATCGACTTTAATATACTTTAATCATTTTCCATCTTACCCTTTTTGGTGTGGTTTTGGAGGGGGGGGGGGGATGTCTGTCAGCAGTATGTAACGTTGTGCGGTCGTTAGGGAACATACTTGGCAAGCGACAGCCTTTTTTTCAATTTTTACTCATTTTATGCTATTTTATAGCAGTTTTGAGAAATTCTTCCATGTTGGATTGCAAATTACCGTCATACTGTCAGTCTGCGTTGTCTGCCACTATTTTTCCATAAAAGTGCATGTTGGAACAAGAAAATTGCACTTTGGTAGATCCGGTTAGGATCCACTTTTTTTCCGGTATTCGTCAATCCCGCCACCCCTCCGATACCGCCATGAAGTTTTGTCTGCCACTATTTTTGCCGGTTTATAAAAAAATGGATACTTTGACTTACCGTTGCTTCCAGACGGTTAGGGTCCACTTTTTTCCGATTTCCCTCCCCCCCCCCCCTATCTCGAAAATGGCCGATTTGCCATATACGATACATATACGTGATATGAGAAAAAATGCTCCATATCGACTCGGGACCTTATTTACCACACGGCAGACAGTTAGGAGTCATGGATTTTTTGACGCGCTATATCCTAGAGTATATGAGCTAAACAAATTAGTGCTCTTAAAAATATTTATATATGCATTGTTTAAATTGTCTTGTTACATTTCAGAATAATGTGGTTTACTGTTAGTGTTTTTTTGGTAGATTGTTTAATCCGAGCGGATATCTGGACAAATTACTTTTCAGGGTGGAACTCCACAGAAGCCAACTGACAATAATCGTGGCAAATTTACATACGAACATATCTTGAAGTACCTCTTGAATGGGCGACACCCACAGGCCTAGATATTGTATACGAGTAGGTATATGTCGCGTACTGAATGTTTCCAATAAATCATCGTCAAACATAGTTTACGAAAAAAAAGAACAGTTTACGAAATAAGTTCTTCGCTCTAAAATTCAACGGATCTGTATGAATTCTAATACTTTAGGATGAGAGCGTCGAGCAACGTTGCCAACTCAAAATGTGTCAAGGTAGGAGATTGGATTTTAAAAGTTGGTAGTTTCCAACAAATCCTACTATGAAAAGTTGGTAGATCTACTACCTTTATTTTTCTAGTATTTTAGAGATCCTCGATAATTTTTTATTATTATATTATTATTATATTTAAGATAATTTATTTTTCGATTAGATAAGACATATTTTAACTATTTTCATAAAGGAACTAATGATAAAGCAAAATTACAGGTCGTCAGTATTCAAAATAAGAATAAAAATGTCAAAAATTTAAGAATGAATCATAGGTCCATCATATCATAATATTGTGACGTTTTATTTATTTCGGGTTCGTGAGGTGTGAAAAAATTAAACTCGCACTTTTAAACTAACACTATTTATTTAATTAATACAACTACGGACTAACACTATTTTAACTACACTAATTTATTTTTATACAATTTATATTAGAGCGTTGTACGGAAAGCCGCGCCGGTATTCAAATAGGAACTAAACTGTCCCGCGTCGAAACCCCGCGTTATATCTCCTTGCGGACATATCTCGAAGCTTCCGGGCAGTTCGACTTCCCGAGCCGCCGCGATCTCTCCAGGCGCTTCCACATACGTCTATCAGACGACGCGGTCGGCTGGTATAGAGGGAGGCAGGGGCGGACTGGCCCAGCGTTCGTAACAATATAATAATTCCTGATTATAAATATTTAAGTAATTAGTTAATTTAAGTCTACAAGCATACTTTAATTCCAGTGCAGTTTATATGTAGGTATATTATTCATGGTAATTGATTTACTTGGTCGGATACTGTATGTATTATCATTATTCGTTTCAATTTATGCGGCAGCTTAGGTTCGATACTTTCTGAGAAAAACTTTTTTTTCAATTTTTTTTAAAGTAAAAGTGGTTTTAATTAAACTGATAAAATTAAATAAAATCAATCTTAAAATAGAAGAATGGAACTCATTAGATGTTTAAAAGTACCTATTAAATAAGTTCGAACCCAGAAGCGTAGCTTAAAAAAAAGAACTGTACCATTATAACGTTATAGCGGACAAGAGTTGATAAAGAATCGTGGATATTATACAAATTGAGCTTGTATATTGAATTTAAATATTTATATTAATATTAACTCAAGGTTTGGTATGACCTATCAAGACATATTTTTCGATGTTTAACTTTTATTTTAAAGAAGTGTTACTATTACTACTAATTATAAGAAATAAGAATTAGGATGAATAAATTAGAGGCAAAAACAATTAAAATAATAAATTCAAATATTTGTACCATGAGATTGCTGAATATGGAGGAAAAACAGACCTTCAGGCGTAAATGTTTTCAGAGTGCATGCATTGCAGCGAAAATATGTGGATTTCCTTTATGGCTTGCTGTTATCCACGCTGCGTAGTTTTTATCCTTTTGCCACAGCGCGGAATATTTTTTATCGTAATGCTTTTTTAATTTCTGAAGTGAATTTTCCTCATTTTCACTCATTTTAATAATGTTATAGACTGTTTTACACATACCAATTTATTGTACAATAAATTGTAGAATTTATTTTTAAATAAATTATCCGATTTTATTAACTGTTTACACATTGCAATATTTGTAACTATAATTGGTCAATTTCAACACTGCCAACTCTCAATGACTAAAACCTAAGAGTTATCATAGGTTTGTCCCTAAGAGAAACGGTTTAACTCATTACTAGGTTGGTACAATGAAATAAATGTAAAAAGTTACTAAATATCCCTATAATTTATCGTTTACTAGAATCGACAATTGGTAACATCAAACGCAACATTTTGATAGTTGCACAATAACTTGGAACGCCATCTATTATCCATTACATTCACTAAATACATCAATGGATAAAAAATAAATAGAAAGGTTGGTGCAATAAAAAATATAAATCATTATTATCATTTTTTATGAAGATATGATTTAAATTTTCGAAAAATTAAAAAACTAGGTAGATATTTGGTGCAAGGTAGTAGATTTGAGCAAGACACTAAAAGTTGGTAGATCTACCGAAAAGTAGATAGAGTTGGTAACTCTGGCGTCGAGCAAACGGATACACAATAAAACCGTAATCTAACTTCGATAGTATCAGCGACTTATACAGCGTTAACAGCAATTCATTGTCTGCTTCCCAGTTAATACTACACACACACCTTATTACATTAAGGAATTGTTTGCCCTTTGCGGAGAGATATTATGTGTCGAGTCTGGAGTCGAATATTAAACCAAGACATTTGTGTTACATATTATGTTATTAATAAAAATATTATCATAATAGACTCAGGTAATCTTTTATTCCCCGAGTCTGTATTGGGGGGTTTCTTGTAACTTATTAGAGATCACTATTTGTAACCGAATGATGCTTGTGTGAAATTCTTTGATTTTTTTATCTATTTTTTAAAAAATTTCAAACTTATGTGTGCATTTTTCTACTATTTTTTTTTCCTATTAAAAAAACATCTTTACTAACATCTGCTACAAATTTTCCTGATCTTTTTTTGCACTTTTAAAATATATAACAACAATGTCTTTTAAAATTCATTGATTTTTAAAATTATTTTTTTAAATTTATTTTAATTTTATGTTGGAAAAATAATTTATTATCATTACTATTTATAATAATAAATTATTTAACAATAACCAAAGACAAAGAATCCATCTACATGTATATCCTAGTCAAAATTGTTTCTAATTACTGAATAAATTTATAACAATCTGGCATTAGTGCCCTCTAAAACATAAACACGTGTTTGATGACGTGCATCGGTTTTTATTTTGTATATTTAAGTATATTATTATTTAAGTATATTTGAAACGATGGTGAACACTTCGAGCACTAATTTATGGTTATTAACATACAACATAAAATAATCACATTAAATGTCTTGAGCAAAATAACCAGTCTTGAACCAAAGTGACAACTGATGTTAACATTTGCTTTAAATCGGTCGAAATTTAAATACGATCTCATGTACCATGTGATATTTTAAACTGTGATATTTTAAATGTTAAAATAACATTAATTTCTAAGAGTATGTTGTCAATTACATTGATATAGTCTAAAGATTCGTTATATCTCCCAGTCTACATTTCAGCACGGCATAAAGCATCGACGGGTAAAATTGCTACAGTTTTATTCTGCGCTTATTGCTATATCTGCTATACGACTCCCTATTCAAGTCTCTTTCACTGTGAAAAACATGAAGTGGCTCTGCATTCAGGTTTCACGTCGCGAGGAATGTTGAAAACATTTATTTTCACCGTAGGATTTTGTGAAAATTTACCTTGCAGATTCCTACCTAGATAACCAAGAAACACTCTGAGCATGTGTAAGTGTGGAATGGTCAGAATTCAAATAACCACACACAAAATAATGTAGGGGAGAGAGAGGTACATTGATACACGAGGCGCATTGATACGCATTTAAAATTTCGCGGCAGAAGAAGTCCATTTGTTTCAACCTATTACCTCAAAGATGGCACTAGTGTGGGCTACTTGTCATAAAAATTTAGTAACGGAAAAACGAGTGAGAGTAAAGTTACATGTGTTTAGTTTATTTTGGCGCGAGAAAGTAGGTTTTAATGCCTTTTTACATGTGTGTGTTTTTACCAACGTGGTAGCAATAGAGTGCTGCTTGTATCACCATTCCTAAACGTAAGTATTATTTAAACTGTTTGCAACTTGTATATGCACTGTAAGGTTAAATATGTCACTAGTGATTATTTCTGTCAGAGTGCATTGATACATATGTATGAGAGGTACATTGATGCAGTATATCTGTATGTGCCTCTACAGTGTATCAATGTACCTCTGCAATTTACAAATGTACTATTTTATTCGTATAAACAAGATTCACTAAGTTATACGAGGACATGTTACTTGTTTCAGGTTAATGAAAATGGTACGTACTTCGTACTTATCACAAAGACCATTCATTGACGAAGGAGCCATAAAGACTGCGATAACCGATGTTATTAAAAATCACAAACCAATTAGAGTTTCAGCTGCTGATCATGGTTTAAAACCCTCTACACTTCAACGTAGAATCGAAAAGTATAGAAAAAAATCATAAAAATGAGAATCCAGAGGTTTCAGATGAATGTTTGCACGAATAAGAAGCTGCGGGCGGAAACCAAATCAGAATATATCACTCTAAATATACAAGTTATACAAACAACTGGGCAGAGGCGAGAAAGTCTCGTACTTACACCACAACACCAGAAAAACCACGATTAGAGGACATCGCTAAGAAAAGAAATGTGAAAAAAATTAAGCAAGTAACCAAGAAGGTGAAAATTAATATTGAAGAAACGGTCCGAAATGTTCCAAGTTCATCCAAAAGTGACAGTGAAGTGGAAATTATACAAATTCAATTCACGATGTCAGTGATGAAGAACTACCATTGTTGTGTGATGATGAATTAAAGGTAGGCGATTTTATTGTCGTCAAGTTTTTAACAAGGAAAACAGCCGTACACTTTGTTGGACAAGTTGTCACGATTTATAATGACCATGAAATAGAGGTCAATTTTTTACGGAAAAGAAAAACTGGCATAAGACTGGCATATTTTGCTAACGTTCAGGACATCAGTTTAGTGCTTCGAGGAGATGTCGTATTCAAACTGCCCAAATCCATTGCTGCTGGTGGTACACTTCGCCAAAATAGATCTTTTTATTTTCCAACAGTTCCTAATCTTATAATTCAGTAAATATTGTACTACAATATCACTTTTTTCTCTAGTGTATTGTATGTGTATCGATGTTCCCCAGCACTGTATCAATTTACCCCACCAGAGAGGTAGTTTGATGCAAATGTAGACATTAAAAAAAGTTGCAAAAACTCCAAACTTGTTTTTATTTTTCCTTTAAATAGAGTATCATATGAAAGACAAATACATAGCCTGTAAGCCTAAAATAAGAAGATGGCGACAAGTATTTTGTCTTGGACAAAATCATAATCACGACAAAAATTGTATCATTGTGCCTCCCTTTCCCCTAAGCAGAAAGAAATATATAATTTGTAACTATAGTTAACTAGTGGAATAAGGTCATAAATATTTCAAGAAAAAAAAATAGTTTTCATTTAGTTGACGTTTCGCAAAATGTATTTGCATCCTCAGATAGCCGATACACGTGTGGTATCCAGTACGTTGTAGTTAATTATTTTTATACATATGTCAGTGTTTCATTTATATTTATTTATAACAATGACATTAAAAGGCTTATTCAATTAGTCCTGAGGATGCAAATAAATTTTGCGAAACGTCGTCTAAACTAGTTTTTTTTTTTGAAGTATTTATGACCTCATCCCACTACTAGACACCCAAACTAGCGTCATCAAAGTTGGCCGAGAACAAAAAGACTTATTTCTATTCTTAATCGAATTTATAACCTTATTTACTTGTCAAGACTGTCAAGTCAGATGACAGCCATTGTTTATTTTACACATTGTGTATTTTACACTTGTCAATAGTTTGACATAACCGAAAAGCCTATGACCGCTATTTCAATCTCTCACGTTCGTAGCCAGAGTTGACGACGTTTTTTTTTTAATGTCTCTGTATAAACAGGTCGCTAATCCTACATTATAATCAAATATATAATTTGTCTATATATAATAACTAGCGACCCGCCCCGGCTTCGCACGGTTTACGACATCACATTAGAAACCTCTAAAATTATCAGTGTTTCTCTACTATATTATGCATGTATTATACATATAAACCTTCCTCTTGAATCACGCTATCTATTAAAAAAAAACCGCATCAAAATCCGTTGCGTAGGTTTAAAGATCTAAGCATACATAAGTAGTAGATAGATAGGGACAGACAGCGGGAAGCGACTTTGTTTTATACTATGTTATGATATAATATATAATAATATGTCAGTGTAGCAAATTTCGAAATTATGAAGCAAAACTCAATACTGTATACATAGAAAAATTACGTACAGAACGGTGGATATTAACAGTATTTTGGGTACGTCAAATAATAATAAAAAAAAAGATTATTATGTTTAGAGTTTTGGAAACTATATGATTATATTTTCAAAAATTGAGAATTAAGTCCTACTGAATATATTTTTTTGCTGACATCAAACACAAACTGGGCTTATTATATGCCATGTGTCACACGTAGTTTTCCACAAAAAAAATTGTTTTACCTTACAGATTATTTTTACAAAATTGAAAAAAAAAATATGTATATGAAAAGAGATATATCCTTTGTCGGATTATTAATTTTGTTTTAAATATTTTTGTGACTACTACTGAAACCAGCTTTCCCCCAAACCACCCATGGACTTCTTAAATGCCAAGAAAGAAGAAAAAGTTAGAAACTACTCGTTATAGTGGATTAATAACTGGAGATCAGAAAGTGTGCTAGAAAGCAGGGTCGGACTCGCAATATGTCATATCATTGATGAAGGGATATATAAGAGACAAAAAAGACGGGAGTAAAAATGTGTTAATAATGTACACTGGACAGGAACACTGACTGTCTTCATTGCTTGAGCGTACATTACCACAACCAGTATCTTTCTGCAATCCTTTTCGTTAAACGTGAGCGATTTGGCCTGTACAGATGATTGTAGAAGGAAAATGATCGTTTCACATCTACTGAAGTTAAAGGTACAAATTCAAAATAGTTCACATGGGCAGAGGACGACATACCACGCACCATTATTTTCACGAATTTCATACAGTTGTTTGTATCACAAACAGTTGGTTGAAGTCACTAACATCAGTACATTATAATTTTGTACATCTACAGAGGACAGTGCACGTGTTACTACTATTTCTATACAAAACCCGTTGTTGTTTGCAAAACCCGTTTACTAGGTAGGTATCAATATCGGGGGCGAAATGTCTGAAACGACCTTATTACCGTATAAATCTATTGTTTCGTCCATTGTCAGCCACAAAAATTTATTGCGTATGTCTTCTTTGATATTTCCCATGACACGTTGATAAGTCTTCTATAAATATGTTTTACGCAAAATATGGCTACGGCCAGTGGCGGATTTACCAGCAGGCTGAGTAGGCTGGAGCCTAGAACGGTAGATTTTAGGGGGTGGCAAATTTGGCCCAAAAATTTTTGTTCTACAGAAATAAAAAAAAAAACATTATTTTATACATAGAGAAAACGAGTCTCGGAAATTTAACAAAAATATCAATATTTTAGTATTGTAGAGTATACTGAACACTCTAACGTCTGTATATTAAAAATTACTAAACGCTCTGTGGAATATACTTTTGTGATCATGAATTTTTAAAATATTCTAATAGCGTTTCAATATTACAATTTAAATTTAGTAATATGTACTCATTTATTTTTTATTAATCATTGTAAGTGCAATAAAAAATATTTAACAACGTTTACCAAATGTACATTATTTTGTGTGTGTAAGCTGTGTTCATATTAGTGTAAGTATTTTTAAGGCATACCTTACCCCACCTTATAATTAGTATATGATTGAGCTTTTTTAGCTCAGAAGTATACCCAAAAACTATTTCTCGTGTAATCTTCACTAAATCGTGGGTTGTAAAAATAATCTAGAAACTGACACAACGATCCCCTAGTTAAAATCCATAAAGTTGCAATTTCATTAACAGAATAAATGTAATTAATATGATTGCGAACTAGAGTATCGAATTTCAGAGGTCAGTAGGGGCGGCAAAAAATTGAATAGCCTACTGGCGGCAAAGGGTATCCCCCAATAAGTATGGTGAAATGCCCCCCTTTTTTTTTATTTTCTTCGCATGATGAAAGTGTTTCTTAGGGCTAATTATGAAAGGTAGACCGAATTTCAGGTCCAAAAAATTTTCCTCTCAACTGGGTATGGAAAAAACCCTGTTTTTTACGTTTTATTTTTTTTCTCGGTTTTTAACTGTCAAAAAATTCAGGAGTACAGAAAATATGATTAATTTTATGTAAAAAATTTTTCAAGCTCATTCAAAATCATTATGACCTCTAAAAAAATTATTCAAACTTTAAAAATACCATATCTTTTAACCAAAAAAAAGCTTCAAGCTCAGATTTTTAATATGTTATATTTTTAACTGTTTTTTACTACCTCAATTTTTTTTCAGATTTTTTTGAGTGGTGGGTCATGCCCAAAAGTGCGAAAAATCAATTTTTTTGTCCGTGAAACGACTTAAAACGGCTTAAAATCATCCTTTTATAGTGTCCTGATTTTTTTTCTTGCACTAAAAGGACTCAAATGTCAAACCAAAATTTATCTTTTGTAACAGTGCAAGGTAAATAAGAGTACATAAAATATGTGATCCGTCTATTGTAAAATCCTCGTAATTTTCAATCACCTTTTCAGTCTACGACTGTGGCATTATTGAAAAAATCCACACAAAATCAGATAATATGTAAATACACTACACGAACTCTAAAAGAAATTCGTACACGGTGCAAAATACGTATATACACACCATTATTAGTTAATCACTCACGACACATAAAATTATTATAAACTCGGCGTTTTATCGTTCGTCCGTCGCACGTCGGGCGACTACGAATTCGAACAACGGAATGCCCGCTACGCTATATGGATAAATTTCATCAGGCTTCCCTCGCTTCTGCACCGGGAGCGAGTCCTACGTGTTACCAGACACCGTTCAAAGTACCGTTATTATTTGAATGTATTAAATATCAATACAGATATCCTTTCTTCAACGCCATTGGCCTATTCAAATAGACTTTGCTTTTTAAATAACCCCACAAACATTAGTCCATATGAGTAAGATCTGGAGATTTAGCTGGCTATTCAATGATTCCTCTGTACACCTCCTTTGTTGTTTATTCCAAACTTTAGAACCTCCCTGTATAAGCTACAGCGAGAACAAACTTTATTTTGGTTGATTGGTTGATTCGAAAAATGTCGCATTTGTGCCATTATCCTAATCAAAGACGTAATGATATTAGTAGTTCAGTGCGCCACGTTTATGGAAAATATAAAAGTAGTTATAGTAAGGAGAGTCTAGAATCTTAAAACTGAATTTAAATAAAACTCCATAACTTTTAAATTTGAAGTATAAAAATTTAGCTACCGTTTCTGCCGAGTTTTTAGACGTAAGAAAATTAACTTATCATCAGAGAACTCGGAGTTCTGTCTTTTTTGTTAGTTGATTTTCTCAATTAATTGTCATAAAAGTCATAATATCACATATGTATTTCCTCTTCCAATTTTACTATTTAAATAATTACAAAAAAAAATGCAACTTTTAAACAAAAATTAAAAAAGCACCATTATTTTCGCTTAAAAAGACATTTCACTATTTTTCTCAATTATGTCTTTATCTAAATATCATGCAAACAATCCGTTGGAAAATTTCTGCTAAAACAAACTTAATAGTATAGGATGTTTTATACGACATGCTTTATGCGACATGCATTATGTTTTATGCGACAAGCGTCACGACGCCCAAAATTTTTTATTAGTTTTAATAACGTCAACTTTGTTTTTAAATTTTAAATGAAACAT
Organism: Aromia moschata; assembly: GCA_029963805.1. Taxonomy (NCBI): domain Eukaryota; kingdom Metazoa; phylum Arthropoda; class Insecta; order Coleoptera; family Cerambycidae; genus Aromia; species Aromia moschata. The sequence goes on along the minus strand of JAPWTK010000361.1, from coordinate 143,495 downwards.
ACCATTTTTTATTTCATTTTCGAATTCTATGTGAAATTTTAGGTTGAGAATCGTAAAACATACCCAATATCGAGAAAACCGTGTTCGAATTATTTGGATTTTAATTTCTTTCAATTAAAGATCATATTCATGCAATATTCGCGCTATCTCAGACAATACCTGATCTAGAAGGCTATAATTTCACAGAAGGAATCTAAGGTTTTATAGAACATCTGACATAGGCATTAATTTATATACATTATACAGAGCGTTAAATAAAGCCACCAATTGTGATAACTTCAAATATACTAATACTCAAAAACTAACTTAGTTTATCTGTCTTATTTAACTATCAGCATTAGTAGTAACATTAGCATCGCTACTAATATAATTTCCATGAAGGCTACTGAAAGATCTAGGGATTTATTAAAAGTTATAAGCAAAATTTTAAAAAACGCTAAATAACTGAAAAATTATTAAATATAGGTATAGGGAATGCTAATACAAATCCTTTATTTATTTTAATTCTATAGCAAAATTTAAAAGTAAAATATATTGTATTTAAAAAATATGAGTTTAGATGGTTTGAAATTGCATTAATGTCCTCTGTTTTAAGCACCCTGTACATAATTGAGAAATAATAAAACCATTATTGCAAAGCTTTAGGGTTCTACTAACCACTGTACTAATACTGATAGTTTCAAATGTTTCGGTGCTAATGAACAAAATTTCAAAACTCGTTAAAGATAGGTATAGGGAGAATCGAAACATGCAATATAAAAGGCACCATTCCGTTTAAAATGAGGAAGTTGATGTTGACTTCCGGTATAACCAGAAATGCAGCAATCTTGACAATATTTTTATCAAATTCGTCATAGGCAGAGAAGCGAACTTTTTACAGTTTGGAAGAGTGAAATCTGTCGGTATACTGTCAAAGCTTATTACATGGGAAGAAGCTACTGTAGTATGTAATGATGTTGGAGAAGAACTTACGGCGATGTTCGAAAATCGTTGATTTCAAAAATCAAAAACAGAAAAAAAATATGCATTAGTAGCAACATTGGTCATTTCCGTGGCGTACTATTGAAAAGTCAAACAATTTTACGTTACTTCTATGCAAATTAAAAACAAAACTAATAACTGGAAAAATACAAAAGATAGGTGTAGGGAATAGTAATACAGATCGACGCAAAATTTAATTCTACATCAAATTGTACCATATTTAAAAAGATCGAGTTTTGATGGTTTGAAGTTGTGCTAAATGGAAGGTATATTTTAAACACCCTGTAGATAATTGAGCAATAATAAAAGCATCGTTGCAAAGCCTAATTATTCTACTAGCCACCATACCAACACCGATAATTTATTTTCTAAAATGACAGCTACAGATGATTTCAAATATTATGGTGCTAATGACCCAAATTTCAAAAATAACGATATGATTCAAAAACAGCAAAAGATAGATATAGAAAAACGTCAAGAAAGCCAACCTGAACTAACGTGTAGAATCTAAATTGGCAATAAAAAATACACCACTCCATTTAAAATAAGGAAGTAGGTGACTTCCGGTATAACCGGAAGTGCGGCCATCGTGAAAATAGTTTCATCATGTTCGTTATAGGTCTATTAGCTTAAGTCCAAATTTTCAAAAATCACAAGCTTCTGTACGCCCTAATACTTTTAACGAATAGTTCCAATCAATCACCCTGTATATAACTGCGCGACTGCGTCTGTTAGTCTCCAAACATTCTGTAACTGCCGCTGCTAAAATAAACCTATAGAATTAAATATATTTTGTTGTATGATTGCAAATATATTTTGCTTTTTATGAGCTTAGTTTTTTATAAGACACAACAATTCACCCTAATTTAACTGGATAACCAGAGCAAACAGTGGCGAAAACTCCCCCGAACATAGGTTCGAGAACCAGAGCCGTGTAATTTTGCCGTCTTTTCATCTAAACAAACCTAATTGGAATAAATCAGCGTTGCCTTTGAATGCGAGATAAACATAATTGAAAGGTTTTTCCTATTTCCCTGCTTCCCTGCATTATGGAGGGGATTTATATACCAATCAGTGGCCATTATACGCGCCAATGGGGGGTCCCGTAACGAATACAACACTCAAATGATATGTTAATTGTCGAGTAACTAGAGGGTAAACTACACTCGGTCTCGTGTGGGGGCGGAGGCAGTGGCGTAGCCCCTTTCACAGAAAGTGTTTATTTTGATTTAGAATAATCGCTTATTAGTGAGCACAAAATTTACATTATATTTATGTAATTCTATTACTAGCTATGTATTTCTACTACGTATTAATATTGTGACATTTGTAAAAGTGACATTTGTGACAGCTGACATTTATTAAGTTTTATAGTTTACTTACTTAGTTTATTTAGTTTATACACTAGTTGTTAGTAAAGAATTGTATGGAATGGCGTATTCAATATTCTAAATGTCAAACGAATTTTCTAGAACATGTAAAATTTATAAATACTGGTGTTGTTGCTAGGATAGATTTAGTTGTGATTTGGATGTTATACAGTTAAGGAGCTTTGGAGCAAAACCAAATAAATCAACTTTTTATGAAAATTGAGTTAGCGGCGGATTTCAACTGAGTTTGTTAAATTGCACCTTATAAACTACCTGTTCCAAATCAACACCGAATAAATCCTTGTAAAATTCAGTGTTGAAATCGATGTTTTCGAGCAACAACGAATAATTCCACTTTTAGCTCAAAACCGAATAAATCCAGAAAATTTGTAACTTCTATGTAAAATAATAGGTGGCACCAGGGTTATCTTAGGAGAATACAAAAATATGCAAGGTCCTTATTGCCTTCGCCGTCGGGCGGTATCTTATCTTCTCCAAGATGTGCTTGGAAAAGAGTGGGAAATGGAAAAACAGTTTCGAAAAGAGTGGGAAAGTGACCAAAATTTTGAATGGTACAGGAAGCTGAGACGAAGACGAAAGTGAAAATAATGAGGAAATAACAGGATGAGGATGGTATAAGAAATGAATGCGATTGCTTGGAGGAGGAATGTGCGCTGAAGTTTTGTTAATGTTTTGTTTTTATTTTTTTTTAATCCTTTCATGTTCTTCTATGAAAAAGTTTTTGCTATCATTACACAGTCCAGGATTTTAAACATTTTAAGTTTATATTTTATTTTATTTTATTTTATTTTATTTTATTTTATTTTATTTTATTTTATTTTATTTTATTTTATTTTATTTTATTTTATTTTATTTTATTTTATTTTATTTTATTTTATTTTATTTTATTTTATTTTATTTTATTTTATTTTATTTTATTTTATTTTATTTTATTTTATTTTATTTTATTTTATTTTATTTTATTTTATTTTATTTTATTTTATTTTATTTTATTTTATTTTATTTTATTTTATTTTATTTTATTTTATTTTATTTTATTTTATTTTATTTTAATTTTATTTTATTGTATTTTATTTTATTTCTTTGGAAAATAAAGCTTTGGTGTTCCTCTATGAAAAAGTTTGAATTTGAATTTCACTTTTAAGTGAAGTCCTGCTAACAGGGTTAGACATATAAAATTATGCGATTATGCAGGGTATCCCATAATTTATGCAAAACACATTTTTTTATATACTTAGTAAATCCTGCTTCGAATAACCGTTTTCAAGATATTTGCATTTAAAGTGTTCAGTGGAACCCATAGAAAACCATAATGGTTTTCTATGGTGCAACCTACATATTTAAGTCGTGATTATAAGTTGTATAATATAATGGAATTTGGAAACGCTTTCTTTGCATTGTTTTACTCAAAGCCCACTGTAATAAATTGTACACATCATAATGTCGATTTAAATGAGTTGCATTGAACACTTTAAACACAAATATCTCGGTAAACGTCACACCACAGAAATTGACTTTTTGTCAAGTCTTTCTATCAACTTAGTCAAAGACGTAGGATACATAACCAAACCCTGTGACAGATGCCAATAATCACAGGCGGGATTCGAACCCGCGCGGATATCAGTACTCGCCTTTCTCTACCTGAAAAAATAGTGAAACAAACTTATTATAACTAATATAAACATATTCGACTATTTTGTACTATAGGTAGCACTTTCTCTGAAATCGCAAACATGGGTGGTCAAAATGAGGTTTCATCTAACATATTTTCGAGGGATGCTGTCGACAGACAACATTTTAGAGGTCACAAAACCATATTGTTTGTATTTTTGGACCCGTTCATTATACTTATAACAGAAATGAAGATAATAGGTTTATCGTGTTGGCAGATGTGCTGATATCTAAAGTAGTTTTAACGCATCTGGAAAAGCCATTTTCTGCACTTTTTCTTTGCTTTATATAATATAAATTTGGCCTCAAATTCCATATAATTACTTACATGCGCCTAGTGCGGTTAGTGGAAAATATTCGTTACCTCTTGTCCGTCGTTATCCCGAAATATATGTTGTACCTACATACTTGTTTATTGCAAAAACTATCTACCAACAACATTCTTACCAATTAATATTCGAAGAAAGCCGCACACGAGCAACAAATGTGGTCTTCGGTGCCGGTTCGGTGTGGGTAACGAACGGATTTCAAATCGTTGTTGCATCTAAAGTCTGGCGGGTGGAGATGGAAATATCTGTTTTTAGTTGATTTTGAGAAACATTGGTCTGAACATTTAAGCTACAATCTAAGTATTGTTTTCTTTTAAAGATATTTATAACCGACAAGACGTGACGTTAACTACACGTGTTTGTATTCTTTCTAATCGACCAAACAGTTCCTATTTATGTGCGTACTAAGCAGTATTTTGTACATTTTTCCCTTTCTGATTCGTTTGCAGTACATTGAGACTTATTTGCAATAGTGGTATTTAATATTACCTTTTGATCTCCAAAATATAAAGATTCCTAGCTGGAGTCTCCGTTCGTTACCCTTCATTTAAAAATGTCGGAGTTCTTTACCCTCCTTTAACTTTTTTTGAGCTTGTATTCGAAAGTGGTTAGAATGTTATTCAAGTATTATGCACTTGACCGTTATATTAAGTATTAACACTTTCATGCTTTCCTTCCAAATCATCAATAAACATTAAAATATAAGAGCAACGAACAGATTTCAGGCTGTCAAAGCATCCGTTGCTTACTGCCGGTGTTAGTTTATTATCTGGCCAATTTTTGACCATACGTCCGAAATTTCGACTTTTTTTCAAAAAAAAAGAAACAGAAATGTATTCCTTGAACTTTCCTCTATAATATCAAACTTATTTATCTTTTCCTCGCACACTTAATTCGCAGAAAATAGACCCACAAAAGTGAACGAAAATATGTTTGTCCAAAAATTGAAGGCTTTGGTGCAATAAGGATGCAAACGCCACATTGCCCTGAAATAAGTTATGCATCGTTACTTGTCAATCAGAGGGTATCCTATTGTTGGGTGCAAGAATGGTGCACAGAATCTAAACTGCGAAGCCCTCTTTATGTACCTCTTTATGTACCTCTTTTGTCCCAAACAATATTGTAAAGCTAATGTATATTTATTTTAATTTGGTGCAATAAGGAGCCACGTATTACACGTGTATCCATTTTGGTCCCAATGTGACTTCAACTTATTGTGTGAATAAGATTATTTGAGAGCAATAACGATACACGTTTTTACACGTGAATTATTCTAACAAGTTCTTATTATTCGTATTCTCTCAAGTCTTATAAAGACTTGAAGGAGAAGACCAAAGTATCTAAACAAAATAAAACAGTAGAAGTAGTAGGCATGGATTATCAACATAATCTTCCTTTTCCCGTTCTTACTCTGGAAGATATATTTTATGTATCATAGTTATCGGTTTACAACCAAGGTGTCCACACTTGCTCTGATAACCAAGCTCGAATGTATATGTAGGATGAAACTACTGCTAAAAAGGGGGCCAATGAGGCAGTGTCAATAATGCATGACTTTATTCACATCAGCTTCGAAATGAAGTAAAAACGTTGTACGTTTTTTTCTGACAACCGCGGCGGACAAAATAAGAATTTTGTTATGGTGCAGTATTTTTTAAGTATTACAAAATCAGGTCGTTTAGATAAACTTGTTCATCATTTACCGGAGAGAGGTCATAGTTTCCTACCCTGTGATAGGGACTTTGCCCTAACCGAGAAACAGAAACGCAAAAAAGAAGTAAAATTTTAAGGTAGTTCGAGTGTTCCAAAACATGATTTTTGATTTCAAAACATATTTTAAGAAAAGTGCAGTTTACAAAAAAGAAGCCCTTCACAATAAGCAAGTATAATATATTTTCTCATAGTTCAGATCATTCTGATAATGTTCTTGTTTTTGAAGCTCACCAGGACTCAGACGATTCAATGGATAAGTACTGTTTATTTAAAAAGACTAATAATGATGTGATGTCTATTACAAAATACATAGGCGAAGTATACTTAGATTTCTATTGGAAACTAAAGAGGGGTGCTGACCCATCGGCGGATAATGATGAAGATTGAGCAGATATTTTTTTTATTTTTAAGTGGTTTTTGAGTTTTTTTAACACAAGATTAGTGACATAATGTTTTAGTTCAATGTAGTCTTTGATTTTGATTAGTACTATTTGCAATAAAGTTTTCTTTTTTTTAATTCTTTTTTTTTATATGGGCGCAATAATGATCCAAGTGAAACAGATTACGATTTTTTTTTTCAGTATCACCTTATTTTTCATATGCAACAAATAAGATGTAACACGCATTGCAAGATTCAAATAGATTTTTAATAAAGTTTGTTTACGAATGACAGAAACAGCATCAAATAGTTTTTCTTATTTTTCTAAAAACTACAGTTTTTTACGTGGATCGTTATTGCACCAAAGCCCTCAATTGTCCGTTCGTTACTAGGTAAATGAATTCCAATAAAAACACTAAAAAGTGAGATAGTGTTAAACATGTTTCTAGGGTGTCTTAAGACGATCTTTTCGAAGAAGTTGAATTTTTTGAAAATAAAAAATAAAACCATTGAAAAAAATCCCAGATACCCAGACAGTGTCAGTTTCTGTTAGTCGTTTCATCCAAATGTTCTCGTCCCTTAAGTCTGATCGAATATCTCGTTTAGTCTGTTATTTTAGACGAGGAAATTTACGAAGCGCCATGAAAGTTATAAGTAAAATTTTTTACCACAAGATTACTACAAGAATGTGGAATAAATACATATACACAGAGCCATATTAAGAAGAGGCTGTTAAGAAAAAGCTAATTTGTACAATAATTCTGAAGTGATTTTGTTCCCTATTTTGTCCGATGGGCTCAGTAATACGTACTGAAAAGTCAGTTACATTACATACACCGTCCGCATTCTTGGCAAATGTCACCAGTCTGTGATTATGTCACGAAGATGATGATATCACAAAGACTGTGATATCGTCCCTCACCCAGGGAACTATTTTGAAGGAATTATCTGGTGATGTTGCAATTGCACATCGTTCCTATTACCCTCTTGTTAGATTACAGGCACTAAATGTATTATAAAAATGAGACCATTGCAAAATACGAGTATCCAGTAGGAAACCGCTTGCTTCCCTCATAAATGTCTAAATGTTTTGAGGTCTAAGCTGTCTAACTGTACGATCCACGCACTATATGTTATTACAGTTCCATAAAATTACAACTCTATTGCAACTATTGAAAAATTTTTGTTGACTAGATATACAAATGAAATAAAAGTTTTTTATCTTTAATAAGAGTATACTTCAATTGATTTTAATTGAGTTACAAAAACGAATGTGTCAACAAACTATGTATTTCATTTTGAAAATATCACTTCCCCTGCCTGCTTTCACTCATCGTGAAAATCGGGAAAAGTTAAGTTAATTTTATTAGGTCTGTAAATGGTTATAACCAAAAATGATTAGTGTTTAGTGTTCTGAGATCATTTTCCTTTACATATGATGAAACGACTTAACGAAGATCTTGTACTACGTATTTATAAATATAAAGAAAGAGTATGCATACATTGCTTTGAATTGTACTTTTCATTATTACCATTTCTATTTCAGTTAATATCACTTGAATAAACTCAGAATGAGATACAGTGCTGGGTAAGAGAAATATATCTGTCGATACAAAGATATCATAGCGCGGTTAAAAGTTGTCCTTCCTTTTGAAATATTTGTCCTTAATTCAAAAAGAAAGTAGAATTCAGCCGAATTAAAGGTAAAACTTTGTAATAACTAGAAGTAAAAAAATTGTAATTTAAAAAAATGAAACAGTATAACAATATACATAAACTCATTACATAAATACGAGTATGTGGTAGCGAATAAAGAATGTTCGTTACTGTCAAATAGGTCTCTTATAAACTACGCCTCTGAGGTATCACAAGGATGATGCCCGGGGAGTCATAACCGAGTTGTTATGAAACTGCAAAGGCGCGTTCAGGAATAACATGAATGCCAAATTGGTTGATTTACATGCTAATGGTCGCCGAAGAGGGCGAGATTTTAGTGCACAGTCACGACGAATGAATAAATAAATAAACAAAATGTAAATAAAAGCAGGAAAAGCTGCCGATACTCGACTTAATTCAGGAAATTGTGAAATTTAGTAAAACGATAAGGAGCAAGTATATATCAATGGGACTCCCTGTTATAGACTAGTTTTTACGATGACTTTTTTTCGATATACACTGTGTTCAAAGCAAGAACTGTCATTATCCATCCAAGTCACCATTAATTGAATAGTTTAGTACTATTACATCCAATATGGCAAATATCACGATTACTGTCACATAACCACCCTTTGGACTATCGCAGTTCTTATTTGACCATCTTGAACATTTGCAGCTTTAGTGAAAAGTGGGCATTTGAAATATTAATAGGAAAATACATTTCAATAAAATAGTGTAATGAAATTAAGAAGACGAATGCCTAGGACCTTATAAATTATAAATAAAAGCTTGACACCGTTATTAGAGGTCTCTGCGATCAGAAGGAACTCTAAAATTCCACTATATAAGATCATAAGCATATACTTACATCGGCTACTGCTGCAATCAATTCAACTATTTTATTAACATATGGTCTATTTTAAAATATGTATTTTACCTAACTAAATGTTACAAAAAATAAGTATACATATTTAATAATAACATTATTGATAGTGGACTGTTATCTTATATTATCCTCAGTTTTGAATCTCGGTCGTATTTGCAACTTCTCATTATTTTGTAGGGCTGTCTGGTATTGACAAAAATTCCTCTATTGGCTGAGCGAGCCTGAGATACATTGGGAGTATTGTCTAGTTGCAGAACAAATTCTATAGTTACTTTAACACAATGATATACAGATAGATTAAGGCAAAACATTGTCATTAGACTGATGTGTATTTAAAACCTAAATCAGTTTAGAAAAGCTTTATTGTAAATAGTATTATGAAGTTAAGGCTTCTCTTCGAACACAACCATACTATTTTTTTTCCTCAAATTTGGATTTACCTAACATGATATTATCTGGTATGCTTTTTATGTCGTCGGTATAAAAACCATCGTTTACTTCACCTACGAATGATACAACGTGAAATATTTCTCATCATTAATTTCTCTGAGTTATTGACAAAAAGGATTCACCTTAGCTCACGACAACATCCAGGAATTCTTTCTGACTGAGCCATTCTACAGGCTGTTTAAAACTACCGTGAGTTATCCAGATAGGAATGGGCTCTGACGATATTTATAAAATTTGGTGTTTGATGGTTTTGGAATATTTTTAATTTGATGAAAATAATTTGTCTGCATAAATAATAAGTCTGGAGGACTTCCGGTTATACCGTAAATCAACTTTTTTTTGTTTTAAATGGAACACCATGTATTTTATTACATGTTTGAACTTTACTATAAATTGTAGGGGTACTTTTATGAGGAAGTACTATACCTAACCTGACCGGTTTTTGAGAAAAAATCGAAGATTTCCAATTTTATTTCTGATATATATCTGATCAGATTATAACTGTTTCTAAACAATTCACGGAATTGATATTTAACACGTTTTAATAGTAAAGAATTACTGTTATTATTGCAACATTCTTAATTTAATGTTTATACCGGGTCTCATCTGTAATTTTTGAAGCTTAAAAACTTTCTTATTTCAAATAGAACACTATAATTTTTCTATCAGTTGGACCGCAATGCGCAATATTTAATTGTCTATCGCTTACATTAACAGATCCATATACATACCTATGTCTATTTATAGTCTTATTGTATAACTTTTCAATTTATCTGTTTTTTTTTGTCGTTTTTTTTTCTTATCTTATTTAAGTCATTGTAAAAATTCTATTAATTTTCAGTATGCGTGATGCAGTATTTGTGATTCAATGCACTTAATTTTTACTTATTATTTATTTTTGCAAATGTTTACGTATCTACTATTTATATTACATTCTTTTAAATTCCCAAAGCAAATTAATAAAAAATATGTCAAATTAATATAAAATTAGAAACTAATTGCATTATTTTTATGTTTATCATGTTTTTTGGAGTCATCAAGTTACACGAGTGAAATAAAGAAGTTTCTCCATCATACATCAATATCCGTAGTGTATCCAAATCGTGCCATAATTTTAACAATTTGATAATAATTCAGTTAAATTTTACCACAACATAATAACTGCTTACAAATTTTAACATGTGTATATCATTTATTTTAGAATGTCAAACAACAGACAAAGGCGACTATGTTTAAATGAAAAATAGAAAACTTTTAAAATTAGTATAATTGAATATAAATCTAAATATCACATAAACTATGAGAAATAAATATCTTAATACAATTGAAACACAATTAAATCTTGCGTCCAATTAATTTATATTATATGACTTTTTTAACTATGTTTAACTATGAATTATAGTAACAATAAAATTGTTACTATAATTCATAGTTAAATACCATGTTTTTCAATATGGTATTTTTTCCAAATTAAAATTAGATGTTTTCGATTTTCTCAAATACTGTCCATGTTACCTAACAATCAGGAGGTACAATACCTATTGTACCTCCTATAATAAGAGTATCCCTAAATTTGATCGTAAAATTCAAAAATATAATGGGTGCTTTCCATTTACCGACACAAGTCGACACGAGTCGACTCGTGTCTCCAAAAGTGCTTTCCATTTGATTTGTGTTGCCGTGAGTTGACGACACAAGTCACCTCAAACAGACTCCGCTAGACAGCAGAGTTCACGCTGAGTGTGAGTGTAAAAGAAGTAAAAATCTAAACGAACGCGGCAAAGCAGAATATACATATAGTGGAGAGTTAATGCGAAATCTGATTGAAGAAAATGAAAGTAGGTGACAAATGTAATTATTTGCAGTAACTACTTTCAACAACTTTTGCACGAAACTACTAGCCTAGCGAGCGTTCCATTTACCCATTTGATGAGAGTCAACACTAGTTGACACCAGTCGACACAGGGGTCGCTGGGAGTCGTGTAAATGGAAACCACCCAATGACATAGACGGTGTTCCATTTAAAATAAAAAAGTTGATAACAATTTCTGGTGTAACCGGAAGTGCTCCAGACATAACAATATTTTCACTAAATTCAGAACGTTCCAAAATTACCGCGCACCAAATTGTATAAAAATCGTCCGAAATCATTCCCAGATCTGGATAACTCTCTGTCGTTGTGAAACAGCCTATATGTTTTGATGCAATTCTTCTTTCTTCAGAAACCATTGGTGTTTGAAACAGCGAATTTTCGATCTAATTTTCGCTAGGAAATTTTGCATTTAACGGCTTCGATTTAGTCTTTGTTCCCTTCTCAGGAATTCGCTCAAGTATTGTAGATTGTAAATTCCCTTACGAATATCTAGCTTATTCGCAAGCTAGCACTTTCCAAAAAAAATCGAAACGAGTTTTATTAATTGACATTTCATGTCAACTGGATTAAATGCTATATAATGCCAATTAATAGAAATACGAAGCATCAAATCAACTTTGTTGTTCTTCCACATAATCCCTAGTACCTACACATACACAGCTGGTCTAACATTATCAGTTATCAAGTTTACTAGATGGGACTCGAACTCACTGAGAGAAGTATGGTGGAATCAAAGTGACAAAAAAAATCTATAAAGTCTGTATTTTTCAACAAAACTTGGTCCACACCAATTCTTAAAAACGCATGGTAACAATTTTTTTTGCTAACATTTTTTTTTTCTCAATTTTAGGTTTCAAAAAATTAATATAGCGGATATAGGATTGAATACATTGAATGTACTATCATATCCAAAAATAGTTTTTTTTTCCTTAAATTTTGATACTACCTACTTAACCCATTAACGCCCAAACGGACACAATTTTTCGTCCTTTTTGGAGCGTCAATCTCGAAGGGAAATCAATGAATTCACTCAATAAAAACAACTTATCCTAATGTTTTCAGATGTGATTTTTCGATTTCCGGGGTTTAGAATTGTGATTAAATGCTCTAGAAAAAAAATATGGCTGACTTTATGGAGAAAAGTACTGAAAATTTGGGGATTTTTTTTCATATATATTTTTTTTCATATGCACCATGAGGAACAAGTAGGCTGTGTACTTCCGGCGAGTAGTTTGCGCCCGAGCATCCCTAAGTGCATAATATATAATTCTCATGATTTCATCATGAGAACCTCAACACCGGAAAAAACTCGTTTTGAGGTTAGAATGACAAATAATTTTTTATTCAGATAGAACGCATTTTTATGAAAAAGATTGAGAGGACATTTTCCATCAGAATTCTACGTAAAATATGACTGTAATTTTTCCGTTTTCAAATTTTGAATTTTCAAGAAAGATGTCCGCCATATTGAATCCGCCATCTTGGATTTCAGATTTTTTCACCAGGAATAACTCAAAATGTTATTAAAACATGAAATGACATAGGAAAAGTATAATTACAAACTCCTATTTACTTTTTATAATGAAAAATGCGCCATTTCTTGAGAAATCCGGCAGCCATTTTGAATCCGCCGTCATTGAAAATTGAAAATTTAGTCAAATATATTCTGTAGTATTGTTTTGATTGAGGACTGTGGATCAAGAAAAACTCACAATAACATTATTTTCTCGTTAATACTAGAAAAAAATGCATATTTCATGAATCAGTTGTATGCAATATCCGCCATTTTGAAAAGATTAGAATCATTTGAGGTCGGCAAAAAAAATCCTATCATCAACTCCAACTATTGCCTCCACCTCCCTCCACAATCCGGAGTAGGTGAGAGTACTTTTTGGACTACAAAAAAATATATGAAAAAAAAATCCCCACGTTTTCAGTACTTTCCTCCATAAAGTCAGCCATATTTTTTTTTCTAAAGCATTTAATCACAATTCTGACCACGGAAATCGAAAGATCACATCCGAAAACATTAGGATAAGTGGTTTTTATTGAATGAATTCATTGATTTCCCTTCGAGATTGACGCTCCAAAAAGGACGAAAAATTGTGTCCGTTTGGGAGTTAATGGGTTAAAGTAGCTCAAATGGATTAAATAATCTCAAATCAAAATAAATCCAATTTTTTTATTATTTCGAGTTGGTTTCTTGTTGTATGTTTATAGTATACACGAAATAAAAGCGACAACTAAGTAAAATCAACAAACCTAAAAAATCATATGATTTAACTTGATTGTGGTCAGTTATTTACCAAATGATTTCACAAAATGAACAAGAGATTTAAAATCGTAGGTAGAAAACATATCGATCCATAAAGCAGACCATATCCTCCTATCGAATCCTAAATAGTAGCTGACCATCTGTATGAAGATTAGACGAGAATGATCTGGATTTGTAACACGTGTCAATTATGGCCGAATTAAGGGCTAATTGGACAGAAATCACCCTTCACTTAGAAGCAACACTGCTAATTTGTATACACAGTCCCTTCAGAATCATTGTTAGTTACAATACGAATACAAAGTGAGAGAGTGTGGGGTTTCTGAATGAAATTGAGTGGAATAATGGTAAGTCTGCACATGAACGTTAGGAGTAAATATGACAATACAGGGGAAAGTTTATAAGGAAAAAACTTAATAAAATAAGAGTCGTTAATAAATATAATAAATATAAAAACCAGTTGGTAAATATAATAAATATAAAAACAAAAAACCAAATATGGTGATTTAACTTTGTTTTTATAGCAATTTTTATTGAAGTAAATAAATGATTTTCAAAATTTTGATCCTCATAAGAATATGCTAAAATATAAAAACTATAGTAGTGTTAAGTTACAAATAAAGTTACGGTATATATATATATATTTATATACCTAATCATAGTAAATTGGTGTTAATTTTCATTAAACAAGCATAATCTCGAAAATAATTTGACACTGAAAGAAATGTATAATATACCCGTGATAATTACTTTTGACATAAAAAGAAATGTATTGTATAAATGTATTAAGAAATTGCTATTTTTTTTTTCAATACCAAGTAGACAAACCCAGTTTTTCACACCCAACAGCCTATCATAAAAAGCCGCCAGACTGACCAAATTTCAAAATTATTTATTTATATTAATTAATTTTATTTACTGCGTATTCGTTAATGTAATTAAATTGTAATAAAAATAATTGTGTAAAAAATATATACAAGTCAGTGTATTAAAGTCATTGCACTTCTAAAAATAAAAAATAGCATTATTAGTAAAAATAAATTAATTTTAAAAAGAAGCACAAAATTGCTAAAATGTTTTTATTGATAAAAATAATTCTAACACAATAAGCTACAATAAATAGGTATTTATATAACAATTATAAAATACTATTTAACAAAAAATATTTAACAAAAAAAGAAACACATTACCTACAGTTAAAACGATTTAGTTTCTTCTCAATGAATAATTTTTGAAATTTGGTGATTACATGACTGTTCAAATAGGAAGAAAAAAATATGAAACTGTTATATACATACGATATAAATGTTATTTCTTCAATAATTGTAAAAATTATACATCAAAATATGTTTGGGTATAGAAAGGTTTTTCAATTTTTGTAAAAGGATTATTATACAAGGTGTTTCACATAAGAACCGACACAGAGCAGGGGAATGTAGGGGAACCTAAAATATGGTGATTTAACGCAACTTACCTTTATACTAAGTTGCACCCCTGATAAGCCTTCAAAGTGGGGTTTCAAATAGAACAGTTTGGTAGAAAAACCAAATTTGGTAGACGTTGTGAGTGTGCCAAGAGCATTAATCGACAGTAAGTAGAGTTCAATTGAAGCATTTTAAAGAATTGATTAGGGATGATGCACCATTAAAATGTGGCAGAATTTTGTAACCCATTGGCGGACTTAAAAAATTTCATTTCATTTTATGGGGTGTTTGGTTCTAAAACCTTTGTTACTCTTGTTATTTTTCAAAATTTTTCAAAAAACGTCGTTTTCAAGAAAAACTCGAATAACTAAAAACACCTATTTCAGCAGTGTTATTTAAAATCATCGAAAATTCAACAAGTTGGAATAAGAATAATTTAATAGAAAAACAAACAACGTAAACAACAGAAATAACAGATTTGCACTGATAAGTTATAGAAATTGTTCAAAATGATCACCGTTTTCTCTCAGCCATAAATTTATTCTTCGTCTAAAATTGAAGTCTACTCTTTCCAATAACCGCTGATTGTTTCTAATGACATTACATTTATCTGTAATGCGATTCCACAATTCTGCTCGGGGCGCAACTGGCGAGGAATACACAAATTATTTTAACGTCCCTCAAAGAAAGAAGTCACATTTGTTGAGGTCTGGTGATCGTGGAGGCCAAACTTGTGGGCAATTATTTCCTCGTCCAATCCATTTATTTGGATACTGGTGGTTTAAAAGTCTCTAACCGTAATACTAAAATAAGGCGGTGCTCCATCATGCATAAACCAATGTTCCAGTCTGAGTTGTAGTGGCACCTCGTCAAGTAAATCCGGGAGAGTATTTTAGAGAAATTCTAAATAAGTTTCACCATTTAGTCGATTTGGTAAAATAACTGGACCAATTAAATACCGATCAATAATATCAATCCAAACATTTATTTTAAACTCGCGTTGGAAATGTCGAGAAGTTACTGAACGAGGGTTTATATCGGAATACTCATGATAGTTATGTAGATTTATAATACCTCTGCCGGTGAATCAAGCTTCATCAGTAAAGAGAATTTTTTTCTTGATGTAAAATAAACTGACAGAAAATCTTCCGGTAACAATTCTTGTACTTTTTGAATATGATATAGGTGTAGTAGATTACGTCTGATAACTCGGTGCACAGAAGTTTGCGATATACAAGTTTGTCGAGATAAATTTCTAGTACTGATATGTGGTTCATCTTCAATTGTGTTCAAAATCAGTTCTTCGTCGTGTGCCGTGATTGCAATAGCACTTTCTCGAGTGCTACTGAAAAACTTGCCTGTTTCTCGAGCCCGTCTTTCAACATTGGAAAATGTTTCTCTATGGGGGATCACACGATTAGGAAATCTTCTCCGATATTCTTCAACACTTCTGCAGTTTCCTTTACAGAAACCTAACACTAATATCATGTCAACTTGTTCACTAAATGAAAACTTCATGGCCATTTTCAAAACACAAGTTTGACGTCTAATTTCATAGCCAACTTTTGAATTTTCGAAGATTTTAAATAACTGCTGAAATAGGTGTTTTTAGTTATTCGAGTTTTTCTTGAAAACGACAAAGTTTTTTGAAAAATAACAGGAGTAAGAAAAGTTTTAGAATGAAATTCCCCATATAATGAGAATTCCGCCAACGGGTGAAAAAATTCTGTCACATTTTAATGGTGCATCATCTCTAATCAACTTTTTAAAATTCTTCAATGGAGCTCTACTTACTGTAGATTAATGCTCTTGGTGCACTCACAACGTTTACAAAATTTGGTTTTACTAAGTTCAAGTATAACTGAGATATTGATTTTTTTTCGAAATTTGAAACCCAACTTTGAAGGTCTATAACTTCTCAGGGGTGCAACTTAGTATAAAGGTAAGTTGCCTTAAATCACCATATTTTAGGTTCCCCTACATGCCCCTGCTCTGTGTCGGTTCTTATGCGAAACACCCTGTATAGGTATATTATTTGCAGATGACTGATGCAGACGGTACTAAGATTTATGTACCTGAAATACCTAAGTATTTAATATAGTTTGAAAGAAAATTAGTAAAAATTAATTCGTTAACGATACTGTGGTGTATAAGGATATCCATCATAGAGCACTAAATACTGCTTGAAGAACAGTAATACGGAAGCTAGATGCACTTTAGATTTATTATGTAAAACCAACAAAATGTATTTACTGTATTTATTAAATATTGATATGCACAATTATTATGAACCTAATGACAACAAGAAAAACGCATTCAAATGGTTTACTATATCCGATAATTGCATATTTAAGTTTAAAAACAGGAAATAACTGTCCCCTGATCTATTTTTCATTTTGCATCAAGTCATCAATATTTTTGGGCAATGCCAACACAATTTCTTTTTAATGAAAACACTATTAAATGAATCAGTAATTACTCAGAAATTCATACTAGTATTATGTAATCTAAATATTTCATGTAAGGTTACAAAAAGTCTAACAATTTTTTTACCATCCCTCTATTAAAAAAAGTATGTCGGTGGATGTTTTGAATGTAAATAAAGAACCGCAATATCAAAAAAGAAAATTGAAATTTTAATAACGAAAGAAAAAAATAACTAGAGACAAATCTTTCTAATTGTCAACACACAATTGTTACAGTTGGCACCCATGCACGTATGTCACATTGTGAAAAATCGCAGCTGCAGCTGAACTAAAGAAACTGCATGGCGATTGTGCGCCATATCTCCCTATTGTGGTGGAGGGACAACACGGGGGCGGTTCTCCACCAGCTTTTCGTAAAGTTCCCGAGCTGAGGAGCTCTTTTTCTACCGAGGCCTGGTGCCGAAGTTGCTCTAGACGTAGTTGATTCTGTCTCTTCCATTTCGTCCTAAAATATACCGAACGTAAGAAAACATGTTCAATAACAAATTCACATCCACGTAATGGAGTAAAAGTATAAACATCTCATCAAACACACAACTCAACCACCCCAGGCTACCCCTACACCAACACCCCCAGCCAACCCCTCTGATTATGCCCCTGTTGGAGGCTGAGTGGGATATTTGGTTTCGAATTCATTCTCTGATTCGTTCTCTGGCATCACTTAAGGACTCAGACCAGAGAGTAGACCAAACCCTCTGTGGGACATCGGTTGAGTGCTAAAAATTCCACCGCTAACAAACCCTTTTCAAATTTTCTGCGCTGAAGTAACTCAGAAAACCTTCCTGAAGAACGCTTTCCGATCCACCTCGCGTCGTCCGTCCCATCGGCTTTTTTTTTTACCCCCTCCAAAAAAATGAGACGATGGGTAAACGAGGATTTGAAGGAGACGGACGACTAGGGGGGACCGGAGAGAGTTCAGGCATCCTCAGAAAGGCTCTTTGAGTCATCCTTCATAAGCAGATCTGCTTACAACCTCTCAGCGCAGCAAAGCAAGGGGTGGCTTGGTGGTGGAATTTCACTTTTAGCGCTCAACTGACGGTATGCATTGGCCCCAGTCAACTTTGAGAGCCTGAGCCAGTCAATTCTGTGATGCCAGGGCATGAACTAAAAATCAAATGGCACCCCACGTATCCCCCAACAGGTCAGGAACCAGAAAAGGGGGAATAGTAGTGGCCTGAAGGGGTGGTGGAGTTCTTAGATGGTAAAAGCGAGTTGTGGAATCCAAGACTAATTGATTTGGCATCATTTTCATTATTGGAATCGCCCAACAGAGGCCAGAGCACGCAAAACGAGCAGAACAGAGGTGTGGCTCACCAATGTTGGAAATGAATTGAAATGGTGAGGCAATAACCAAACAGTCAGGACTTGTTGGAGATATCCTAATATATGCCAGGATGGATTTTTTACCCGCAAGCGTTCTTCTCAGCCGTTCCTGTAGGTCTTGAATTGTCGCCAGAACCTTTGACCTCCATAGGGTTGATTCTTGGGGTGTAAACGGCGAACCCCTTAATCCACAGTGTAGCGACTTCGGGGCATTAATAACAACCCTTAAGACTACCAAAATTTTCCAACCGCAAATTTCTAGCCCTAACATAACTGGTGCTCTAAAACGCAAATTGCGTTTGTCTAAAAAGTGTTACGCTAATTTACACGACCAGTTTAGTATCGCTTAGTATAAAAAATAAAAAAAATCTTATTTTTTTTTTTGTTTTTGCTAAAACGTCCAAAAAGTTCTTAAACTTCGAGATTTTAAGTTTACCACTATATCGAAAATCTTGTCACTATATATATATATATACTCGAAAACTCGAAAAGTTGTGTGTCAACTATACAACATTTACATTATACATTTTACAATTTCATTTACTCGAGACTCGGGCACTAGACATAGAATTCTTTTTGCTGCACAAACTGCAATTTGTGTAATGACAGCATTGTCAGTATTGTTTATTTATACAATTGACATTGGGATCATTTAAATAATCTCATCTGAACGTTGGACTTCCTAGTTCATCCAACATTTGAATGTATCTTGGTATTCAATTAATTACTAGCTGTAAACAAAATTACACGCAACAATTTGCACGAATTTTATTTACATGCAACACTGTGTCATGCAAGAAATTGCGTAGTATAAATCCAAAAACATTGCTAGAAGAAGTTGATGCATCAAATTGCGGGGGCAAATTGTAAAATCAGTGTTTGAACATATTTACAACACTTAGGCATCGCTGGATTAGATATTTGATTTTGCCGAAGTTCCATTTGGCATCCATACTTGTTTTTTAAATAGCACATTGTGTATTTATTTTTTTTAATCAGTACTATTCTACGTACGACCTTATAAAATTTGTATGCAGTTACTTAATTTCGAGAAAATGAAGTGTTTGGTTATTGCGGTAAGTTACCCAGTACAGCCAATAATTTAATATTTGGTGACAACCCACAGCATAAACTAGTACTTATCACGAAGACTATCTTGCCTCCATCACATTAACCGCATATAGTATTCAAAATGTCTACCATTATTTCCAAATCACAGTTTACTACTCTCCCCATAAAAGATGTCCATACATTAACAAACATCTTATTTACCCTTTAATGCCCCCAATACACCAATAAATCGAGTTCTTAAGTCGTTAACATGATTTGGTCGTTCCTTATTATATTTAGTCTTTAACATAACCTCACAGAAAAAAATCACAGGAAGTTAAATGAGATGACCGGGCTAGGCACCTAATTTGTCACACTGTAACATTTTATTATGGGGTTAATAAATAAGAAAGAGAAGGGAAAGACATAAAGGGAGAGACATAAGAACTTTAAATATTGATGTAATGCGGGCAATAAAAGGATTTTGTGATTTAGCCATTAAAATTAGTGATAGACATTTAGAACACTACGTGTATATTTGTGGTTAATGTGATTGAAATAAGGTAGTTTTCATGGTAACTACCAGTTTAAACTGTGGGTTATCATTAAATAGTAAATTATTTGTTGTATTTTGCGACTTACCAAATTAACCAAATTGTGAAAAAAAATGTTCCTATAAAAATTTCTCAAAAATACTTCTTACGTAAAGTCATGAAAATTGTATCTGGTCCTATTCAGAATATTCCAAAAAAAAAAAACTATAAAAAAAAAACAAAGATAGCTGCTACAGCTGGAAAACAATTGAAGAAATAAAAAAAATGAAGATCACCAGAACATAGAAAAAAAATAAGTCAAACAACTTATTTGAAAGAGTTTCTACAAATACTTAAAATATTTAGCCGCTATTCAAAATTTTTTGCGTCGGACCCTTATGCCTGGTCCTCAGAGCTTCGTTTGGCTTCGTCATGTCGCTGCAACGTTCCCCCACTACTTAAAAAATTGCTTACTACTTGCGGTCGCGGCAGATAACATCACAGTTTGAAATATTGCAGTTTATATTGACAGTATACAGTTGATAATTACTTATTACATTTCACAAGTATAACAATGAATGTAAGAAAGATATTATTAAATTACGTTAGGTATTTGGCATAAAAAAAGAAATGTCAAAGAGCAGGTAGGTAGAGAATAGATAAAAATAAGTAATCATGAATATATTAATGGAAAATATACACCTTTTTTGTAACCTTTTCTACGGAAAAGCTGTAATAGGCTTTGTTGGTTGGTCAATTTCAGCTTTTCCAAACGAAAAACTATTCAAATATTGTTTTTAATATTTTGTGATTGATAGTAAATATTCTTTTGCGTTTTGCCTTCAATCATATAGGTTGATGTCTAAGCTAAAGTAATTCAGGTCAACCATTTATTTTTTGACACTATTATAATATGGTTGGTATGCATACTAGTACTTCTAAATCTTTCTCTTCACTTGATTCAGTTCACAAATAATCGTGGATATTTTGATCACTCACTTTAAATACATAAACAAAATAGAATCACACTTAACCAAATAATTACACATCAAAAAATCTTTATGAGATTCTTCTATCATCTGTCAGACCCATGCTCAGGCTTTATTACGTTAAGTTCGAAGTCGTTGTTACTACATATGTGTTACAAAATAGTAACTTGCAGTTCCATCCTCGAACCAGGAACTAATTTCACCGTTCTCACACCAATTCGGAATTAATTCAGTTGGTGTTGGAACGCTCTCTGAACTAATACCGGAATCAGTTCTGTATCTGTTGGAACGCAAATTGCAACTGATTTCAATGAATTACGTAAATCCGTACGGTTCTGAACTAATTCCAGTACATGATGGAACAAACCTAGTAAACTTGGTGGAATGTAGGGGAAATTAAATAAAACGTTTTCATTGGTCGGCGATGTGTCGCCAGTGACGAGGCTCTGAAAACTAGCGTTTATATACAGGTTGTGTAAAACCAACATCCGCCAATTTTGAAAAAGGACAAACAAAATGAGACGAGAGATAAGAAGCAACCACATACGCATCGAAGGTAGTGAGAGAATAAGACCGGCCCAGTCACCACCTGCCGCTAGGCAGAGCGACAAGTGTACTGGAAGTAAACAGTACTCTTGTTAAAATTTTATTAAAACGGTTTATTCACGCGAAGAAAAAGATCAGAATGTCATATAGTATGGCATCATAAGGACAATTCTGAACGTAAATTACAAGATTCATTTGCTAACATGTGATCCCAAACAGGCCAACAATTTCTAAAATTTTAGGTATCCAAAATATCACGCATAATCTTGTGGAAGAAGGGTTCGGATGCCTTCGGCCACAGGTGAAAGAGGACTCAGCCGCTACTCTGGTTTCGGTGACAAACGTATGCCTGCATTTTGTTTTATGATAAATATTTAGAGATCATCAAGGGATCAGATTACTTATTGTTAGCTATTTTAGTTTATTTTAGCTATTTATTTTCTGCTATTGTGCTTACCAATGGATGTTCACGCGTGCATTACAAAATTTTAAACCAAAGTAAACTAATATTATCCCCTCTCTTCGAATACAGTAACGTGTTGACTCGTACTGACTAGTGGTAGGTGGTGAAGGGCCGGTCTTATTTTCCCTCTATCTTCGATGAGTAAATATGGTTGTCTTACATGTCGTTTCACTTCTGTTTGTACTTTTTCACAACCGGCCGATGTTGGCTTAACACACACCGTATACTTATACTGGTCTAGCTAATCCGGTCTATTACTAACCTCCTGTTCTGATACCACGTCTTGACCTGCGTCTCGCTCAGGTTGAGCGCGTCGGCCACGTCGCTCCTGTCAGCCACCGAGAGGTATTTCTGGCACCGGAACTTCCTCTCCAGGTAGGCGAGCTGCGCGTGCGTGAACGCCGTCCTCCTCCGCCGCGGCTTGCGACCTTTGGCCGCCTCCGACTGACTCTCGGAACCGCCCACGAAGAAGCTCTTTGCGGCGGCGGCGGCGGCGATTTCGCTCTCGCACTCCTGCCTCTCGATGTCCTCTCCGTCGGAGGCCGCGGAGTCTGCAATAAGGTAGCAAGTCGATTTAGCGGGTGTTTATATCAAGTAATTAGGGGTGAAATTGTAAATGGAATATTTTCACCCCCAGCTTCAGTCTGTCATGGCGACAGAAATTTTAACAACTCTTAAGACTGTTTTACAATTATTGCACAGTAAATTGTACAAGTTGACCTTCAATTTATTTGAATACGTGTAAAATAGAAATTCTGCCCAATTTATTGCCCACAATAAATCTTAGGGATATTTAGTAACTTTTTACATTTGTTTCATTGCACCAACCTTGTAATTTTCAGTTACATCTTGACTTTTGATAAAAAAAATTGTTCACAAAGTTCTCATGCCTGCCAAGAGTGACTTAAATTATTAACAATAACCATTTATATTCTGTGCCTAAGTTATATTGTTAAAATTATAAACTTGTGACGTTCTCTTCATAATAAAAAAGAAGGTTTGCATGTTAAAAGCCGTGGTATTTTCGTTATTGTTAATTATCACATTTGAGAATAACCAAGGGTCAAGGGTCTATTGAAAATCTAGAAGATGGTGGGTTCAACCATGAATCCAAGAAAGAAGCTAAAGGGGAAATTTGCGTCTAGTACATCAAGAATTCTCTAACGAATACTAAGCAATTTAAGTGATTTTTAAGAAAGGATCGGTTGCATAGATATATACTATAGTATGACTAGTTGTCACTTAATAAACTGTTAAGTTTGGTAGGCCCACTGATTTAGAAACAAG
Source organism: Aromia moschata (assembly GCA_029963805.1). Lineage (NCBI taxonomy): Eukaryota > Metazoa > Arthropoda > Insecta > Coleoptera > Cerambycidae > Aromia > Aromia moschata. Next base: position 119,790 of record JAPWTK010000361.1, on the reverse strand, counting down.
ATATGTATACAAATGAGACAAGCGATTTCTCTTAGGAACAAACTTATGATAACTCTTGGATTTTAACCGGTGAGAGTTGGCAATGTTGAAATTGGCCAATAAACGGTTACAAATATTGCAAAGTGTAAACAATTTTAAATAATATCTAAAACTTGACAATTTATTGAGAAATAAATTATATAGCAGATATCAGCTGCGTCCATAAGATATAAGTTGACAAAGGGATTGTTTTTGGGATATTGGACAAATAAAGAAACACTAATTTTGGCCGACGTTTCGTCTAATGTACCTATTTGACGATGATATAAATTAAAAAAAATAAAGAATTTTAAATTTACTGGAAGTAAAAATTACAATATTACCTACAGGTATGAGTTTGAATATACTAATAATTTTGTGGTATTGGTTTATTTTGTTTGTATAATAACCACATTGAACAAATAATTGCGTGAAAAAAGTGAATTGAGCAAAAGACCCTCAGTTACCAAATTTGACGCAAAAATGTTTTTTTAAGTGATATCACAGCATAAGAAGAACCTTCTTATGCTGTTTTTCTTATGCTGTGATGATACCATTAATTATTAAACATTCTGTATAAAAACTATAACGAAAGTTGTCAAAATTGATACAGACAGTAGGTAGCTTTTACTCTGGAAAAGATCAAGGAAAGTTTATCTTTGGCATAGTTCCACAGTTTGATTGATGGTAGTAATTAATATCTTGACTTTTCGATCTTGACATTGGCGCCGCCATATTGGAAAAATGGAATAAAAAATCACTTTTTCGAGAATATCTAGTTTTCGATACAAACTACAAGAAAAATTGCTATTATAAAAAATGTAGGCCATAAAATTCTTTGTATAACACTTTTTTTACGTTAACAAAATAGTTTCCAAGATTCGATAAGGTAAAGCCTTTTTTGAAATTTTTCAAAATACTCTGTTTCCCTTGAAATTTCAATTTATCATTACAGTTCTTGGTTTTTCACCATCATGGATACAGGGTGGAAGGTGCGTTTTTCTTTAAAGGCAGAGTCTCCAGTAGATCTAATCCACAATGCGCACTGTCTGAAGTTCACATACTTACTGTTTTTAATCTTTTGAATAGGCTGGAATCGATGTTTTGTTTTAAATTTTCCCCTTCTTCCTCGGTCTCGTCACGTGTTCTGTAACATTATTCCTCATTTCGATAGTGAACAATTAATTGATGACAGTAGTTTCCTCCTGGTCATCGTCAGAGGCGAGAGACGATGAAGAAACTACTGTCATCAATTAATTTTTAATTAAATCATTACCGAAATTAGAAACAATACCACAGAAGACAAGTTTCACGTACCTCGAACCGACAACTAGTGATATTTTGCTCCATGTTTCCAATATGGCGGCGAAACTCAGGATATTACATCAAACTTAAAAATTTAATTTAAAGATCAACTTTTCTTGACCTTATACGAGGTAAATCCCGTTTTGATGTCTATATTTAGGTATTGAGCTAAATAGGTTCAAACGATTACTTTGTCAAACTATGATGGGACTGAAAAAACTTGATATCCTAATACTAAACATTCGATGCTAGTTGGTACCTAAAGCAAATATTATATTTTTTTGTCTATTTGTTAAATCATTATCCAGTTCGTGTCTCACAACACTGAGCCGAGAGGAGCACTGTCGATTTTCGAAAACGTTAAATATTGAAATGAAAACTTTTAAAGTGACAACTTCCATAGGCGCATCTAACCCGTCAGAGAGCTAGAAAATCAATATTTTACAAAGTTATGGGTACTTAAATTTACCGTTAATATAAAATTATTAATAAGTACATAAATAAAAACCCCTGATTTTTTTCATGGCTTTTCATTTTTTTAATACGATTTCAATATTTGGTATTTTTATCGTTGTCTTGAATCCTCTAATGTCATTTTTTCTAAGATGAGTATCACCTTAACACCAAATGAAATAGCAATTCACAAGACACAGATTATTACGTACGATTCTTGAACAGGAAATTGCGTAGTCTAGAAATAGTTTTGGCTCTCTAGCAAAACATGTTAGAAGAGTGAAGAGCACGCGGTGTCAGTGACGTGCCATCTCGGAAGCACCATAAAACTCTAAATCCACCCCCGGGCAATAATTAAGGCGCGCCCTCCACTTTACTCGGCAGGAGTCTCGGTTTTTTATACGGACCCGCCGAGAGAGATCCTCCAATTAGACCCCTGTTGTCTGCTATATGCGTTTTGAGCAATTTATTTCCCGTAATAATGACTAAACCGCTTTGTGTTCCTCTCCGCCCCCGGAGCCAAACTCGGGAAAGCAACTCGCGAATATTTTTTAGTGGCGATTTAAACGCTGGAGTACCCCGTCTGCCTCGGTTCTTCTTTGCGGCTGGTTTTGTTTTGTTTTCCGAACGACCGCGTGGAGAAAGCCCAAGGCGATGTTTCGCCACGTAGTTATGGCTCTAAACTTATGTATGTTTTATTTTTCAGGAGCGAATGACAATCCTATAATAAACAGCCTGGAGTGTTTGCTGGGGGGGAACAATCTTCCCTATCTTCAGGGAGCTTTAGGAAAAGAATGGCTGTGCTGTTTTAATGGCGGGGCTTAGGTATCCACCGAAAAAGATCTTGCTACCTGTACTACATCGGTATGCATTTTTTCTTTGGTGCTACGTATTTCCAACATCGGATCATATTTTTCAACTCACGTATCCTTTCTTGACTGCTACCTCATATATGTTGTGTTCATGAAATTCAATATACAAATGTTTTTCTTCCGTGCAAGGGCGTAGCCAGGGGGGACGATGGGGGCGATCGCCCCCCCCCAAAGGGTTAAGTAAAAACCAAAATACTCGGGGGAATGCGGTTGCCGTTGCCTCTAGTGATCTTTTTTTTTTTTCTTTTTTTTTGTTTAATCTGCAGCGATCGCCCCCCCGCCCCCCCCCCCAAAGGGTCAAGTAAAAACCAAAATACTTGGGGGCTTTCGGTCGCCGTTGCGTTGAAATCTATGCTTGTTAAGTTTGAATTCGATATCCAACAATTTAGTGTTTAAGTCGTGTACCATTTTTTTTAAAATCATAATTGTTTTACTTTCAAAGTAACTAAGATGCGTTTTATATTTGCAAATAGATCATATTAAAATGTATCAATCATTTTGTTTGTTTATCAATAATTATTTTCAAAAATATTATTTTTTTCAATAAACATAATTACTATGTTATGTTTATTAGTTATGTTTGAGGTCTGGAAATATGTGCCGTAATACAGGGCTCGGAACTATAAAACTCTGCGATAATGAAAGTATAAACCGTATTTTTTAAGCGCACAAATTATGTACGCGTATATTTCTTTTAAATTATTAAAAATATTAAACATTTGCGAAACTTATGTGTATCCAATACAAACATTGAATTTATGACATTTGATTGATGGTGTTTTTGTTGTTCACACTTGTTTTGTTGTGTTTTAACGTGAATTAAAGATATTCATGAGACATATCGTTTTACAGGCTTTTGAGGTAGGGGAATTGAATATCATATTAAGTCTATATTCTCATTTTTACTTCCATATCCAAAATAGATCATACATATCATAAAGATTATTCAGACCATCGAGGTCATAAATGTTATTAAGGTTATACGGGTCAAGTTGTTTTAGGTCATTGATACCATATAGGTTACAAAGATCATATGTGCCATAAAAGTCATAACGGTCATATCGGTCATATTGGCCATAAAGGTCATATGGGTCATATAAGTCATAAAGGACATATCCAAATTCATAATATGTAATATCACACTTTAAAGACTATAAGCTAATCTTTTTAGAGGTTTAACCTATTTAAATGTAAAATTTGATGAGGAAGTAGTGATTCCATTAGTATCGTTTTTTTTTTACAATTTTCTTTGGTATAATTCGACTCTACAAATCATTTTGCAAATCTCTTCGACCAGGTCATCTCTATCAAGTTGATCAAACCAAATATAGTTTTTGTTGTTCCTAAGTTACCTGATTTTAATGCCTATTTCCACATTTTGTCATTTTCATGTTATAAGTATTCCATTTAGAAATTTCAAGAAACAAAACTACATAAGAAAAAGTCTCCTGAACCAATTTTATCACTCTCTCCACCTATCATGGTTACAATTCTGGCACAATGAATACTTTTCACAATTAGCAAACATTGCAGGCCTACTTTCTTCAAGGTTTTGAAGAAATCATATTATCTTTCAGAACTCAGAAAAACACTTAACTGTGATTTAAAAATATAGTACGACGTGTTCATATTACCGTAGTTGTTATTAGCAAAATATGATCACAGTCCTTTAGCGTTTTTGTAACATTTTTGTTATTTATTTATTTATTTGGTCGCGTTTCACTGAGAAGCACTCAACGTATCACTTTGCTTTTTATACATACGTAAATGCCTGGTCATTAAGTTTAAAAGAAGCAAAGTTTCACACATGTGAATTATACGATTAAGTGAAACGGGACCAAATTAAGGGAATAACAAAACCTCGAAATGTCAGCTAAAAGATTGATCTTTCATCGACTACAAAATAAACTTTCACAAATATTTAGCTAACGAAAATTACAGACATATTCAATTTTTAAAACCACAGTCAAATGTATTTCTGCATTAGGTGTTATTTCACGATCATACTATAGGAAAAGCCTGCCTTAATGACCCTCTTCCTTTACAATTACTTTCACCCATTTTGATACCATATAAGTATCTAAAACTGCATGAGAAATATTTACCTTCATTCGAATTATTCTGGCTAATCACGTCACCCAAAAGGTCCTTAATTAAAAACGATTTGTGTTCCTGCATAGCTTAATGCAACAAAAACCGATCACTCTCACATAATCATTACCACGTTAAAAAATTGACAACCATGATGTATCCAGATAACGCATTTAAAACTACTGTTTTTAAAAAAACAAAGAAACCGATAAAAATCACTTGTCCGATCGTATTCGCCTTTCAGATTTGGTTCGCTGACATGAACGAATAAACTGTGACATGAGCTGACAGTGATGATAAATGACAAGAAGTTAAGTCGTAAGCGACGAAAACCGCAGCATCCCTAATAAACATCAACCCCTATATCGCTAGGCTCCACCCTCGGTTTTAGAGGCTCCTCCTTCCCTTAACCCTACGGTGAACGCAGAAAATGTTAATTTCCCAGACTATTTCCATGTAATATACAGTGTGTATGCTAAGCTGCGTTTGTAATATATACCCAACTTAGTATTTCATGGGTTAGGTTCATTCCAGAAGCAGTTCTCTGAAGCAATAAACTTACAAAATATCTGAAATAATTGAAAGATTTCAACTGATTTTACTATGTACAAGAAATACATTGTGATACATACAAGAAATAGGTTGTGATGTGTCTGGAAAAGGTGGTCTACATAGAGCCAATGATGAATAATTTATTCTGGGCGCAAGTACATACCTGTAGTAAATAAAATGTCTTAATTATCCCGCACGGCCGCACAGCGACAGGCCTCGTCCTTTTCTAGTGCGTTGCTGGGGTTTTAGGGGGAATTGCACGAAAAATACGAATATTTTAGCATTGCAAAAACGCTTTTACAATCCTTCGCATTGCATTTCTTTTTAGATAGCGACCCAAACAGAACAGAAATATATCGTTGCTGACGGATGCTTGCAGCCGGAATAAATGAGACTCTTGGCTTTTTTAGTTAAACAAATACATGATCTTTAATACTCGACACATCGCATTCTATTTCTTTGTGAAGACAGAAGCACGCTGTTGGATTTCGTACTAATGATTTCAGATGACTTCAGTTATTTCGAATGATTTTACATGACTTCAAATGACGTCATATAACTTCAATTGACACGGTTATATTAAATTACACTGCCTAGCAATCCAAGGGATTGCTAGGCAGTGTAGGAGATTGGGGCAACCGTAAAGTCGGGGATAACCGTAAAGTAGACTATTAAAATCGGGGTGTGGTTAAATAAAAGTTGTGTGGTTATGATTTTTGTTGAAATGCTATCAAAAGTGCGTGCAGATTTCAAGGGATATAATTTTTTTTAAATGGGATATCCTGTATATTATTAAATTTTTGGAATGATTTTTTTTTCTTGATTTCAAATATATACCATATGTTAACCCTATCTTATATCGTTTTTGAGTTATTAAACGTCGAATAACTTAGTTAAACTGTAAATATGGAAAAATTAAGATTATTAGAGTAAGCTATGAAAATGACCACTATTATGTTTGATAAGTGATATTTCTTTAATAAAATAATCAAAATGGTTTGCAGTGAGGAAGAAAAAGTCAAAATAACAAATATAATTGTGCAACAAAAATAGAATATAGGGTGTTGTATCCAAATCGTCCAACACCATAAGAAAATACCTTCAAAAATATTTACCGAAAAGTGAATAATACCTTCAGTTTTAGTAGAAAAAAAAGCGTTAATAATAACTCAAATACGGTATAAGATAGAAATAACACATGGTTTTTGGAATTAGGAAAAAAAGGATCATTCCAATAATTGAATAATATACAGTGTATTCCATTAAAAAAAAAACTTAATTTTTTGTATCCCCCTGAAATCTGCACGCTACTGCATTTTTGATAGCATTTTAACAAAATCAGTCATAACCACACAACTTTTATTTAACACTTTTTTCTATAGGCAATCATAACGATGATAAGGGGTGGGTAATTTATAATGAATAACCCTGTACAAAATGATTTCCACAGAAATAAATATATGTAAAAATACATAACATAACGTTGGCCACAATGGACCTATGTTTAGTTATGTAAAATTAGAATATAAAAGTCAAGGTATAAACAGTACTAAATTATATATAAATCAATACATTTCTTAATATGGACTGAATTACACAAATTGGAACATATATTTACATTATATATTTTGTAAGAAGGAATTATATATTCCACGTAATTTTACATAACCAAATGTAGGTCCATTGTGGCCAACATTATGTTACATATTTTACAGATACTTCTCTCTTGTATGTTATACATAAAAATAGTAATAATAATAAATCACTGAATCTATCGAAAAATGTAATAGGTACTATGTATTTACTATACTATAATACTAATCAAAAGTTACTGCTACCAGTGCTACCCACTTTACGTATTTCCCAACATATCGTGAAATACGAGATAAGCAATAACTAGCATTATCTCCCAATTATCACTTCAGTAAATTTCTTTCTTTGAAAACACAATGTCGACAATGTCAACAATGGGTAAATAGTTAATGCAAGAATTTTGGTTGTGTTTATTGATATTTGGGTGTTGTTTGTCGTATTTCTTACAGTTCATCTAAATTTGATTCAATAAATACAAACGGCAAACCGTTTTACAACAACACAGGTCTCGAACATATTTAATTAGAGTCTATTGCCCAACGTTTTGCCATTCTTTGCTTCGGATCATTTGGCGTATGACACTGGACCAAAGGCATATTATAACGTTCAACGTTCTGTGGTTGTTATGACCTATCTTGACGAAGTGGTGTAAGTGTTGAAAGTCGTTAGACTATACATTCATATCTATAGTCTAACCTAAGTATACCAACCCACAACCAACCAAGAACCCACAACCTTCATAGGTTGTGGGTTTCATACTTGTCATAGTTTTTTTTTTGCAATTTCATCGATTTTATATTATATGAATTTTATATTCATGGATTTTTTATAATTATTGGTTTGCATTAGGTGGACAGGTGTTATGTATTAGCAGTATTATAGTATAGGTAAAACAAGATAAGCGTTACGCTCCCTGGTGGTCGCTCAACAAACTAACGACTGGGACATCGTTTATTCAAACTTCCATTTGAGTGCCATTGTGTTTTGAAAGTGTTCCGTTTATATTTGTGTTGTATTCATTAAAAATCATTATATGAGCGTTATTTTGTGAGTATTATAATTATAATCAATCACTATTGTTGTGTACCTCGCTGTTTGTCCTGGATTAAGAGGGATCCCCAATTAACTTTTCATATATTTCTTGAACAAGAAAAGCATCAAGTTTGCCTTATAAATAAATTTGGTCAATGGAACGTATAGACAAGCGCAAGGCTTGTATATTAAAACTGAGGATAGGAAAGCCCGTCAGTAAATTTATGAGAGTCTGTTCTCTTTATTTTGCTGAGGAGGATTACTTTTATCGATGTAAGTTGTAGTATTTTTAAGGTTATTGTACATATATTTATCATTATTATTTTTCGGTTCAGCTAAGGATTTTAAAAAGCGAGATACTGAAAAACAATGCAGTACCTTCAAATTCATGAAGTCATGAATTACCTGCATCATGTATTATATATTTTATATAATAAATGCCTGCATTCAGAGTATGTTCACCCTCATAAACACACTTTGAATTTACAGTGCCATCTAAATATTCCATATATTTCAAGATAATCAATCTAATGTCTGCCATTCTACTTAAAACTGTTTTCAATTGAAATATTAAACAATTTTGTAAAAAAACACTTGTATACCTTGAAGTATTTATTAACACTCTTCAAAATAAACCGATCCAACCTAAAAATGTATCTCCCATAGGTATCTTCTATCAGTCTAAAATTCAAAAGAAAATCACTACAATTATGCCGGCAACTTGTAAACAGTAAACCTTGATCACAATAAGTGTTTTAGGCAGTAAATAATCAAATACTACACATAAATAATAAATTAAAGCGGCAACTTGAATATAAAACACATTAACAGCAATGTAAAAACAAACGGCTAATGTCCCAATCGTTAGTTCGCATTTTTTTCCGCACTGGCGCTGGCATCTTAAATTCTGACGCCTATAGAGACATCCAAAAAAAAGTCATCAAAGTTGGCCGAGAAAAAAAAACGTATTTCTATTCTTAATCGAATTTATAACCTTATTTACTTGTCAAAACTGTCACATCATATGACAGCCATTGTTTATTTTATAAATTGTAACAGTTACTTGTCAAAAGTTTGACACAACCGAAAAGCTTAGACATGACCGCTATTTCCATCTCTATCGTTCATAGCCAGAGTTGATGACGTTTTTTTTGGATGTCTATATTAACACTTGTACATTTGTATGAGTTCTGGAAATATTTCTAAGTAATTTGCTATATTGTTAACAAATATCGACGTTGTCGACATTGTTTACATTCTTGACATATTAAAAATTGTCGACCTCGACATCAAAGTCGACGCGTCGAAAATGCAATTGTCGACATAATATTGTCGTCATCGCCCATCTCTGTTCGTAGAATACATTAAAATTTGAGAGTGAAGCCTTTCACAGTCATTTTCTGATGAGTCGGTGGATTCCGGGTACTTACTGTCGGGTTCTTCAAAAATTACTCAGAGAACAGAGCTCAGAGTAATTTCTGTCTAGTCATTTTCGAGTATATATCCTTACTACATTTCAAAAAAATTTGACCTGACCTTAATTTGATATGACCTTAATGGTTTTTATACCCTGAATGACCAATATGACCTATATGACCCTTATCATATAACCTGTATTGCTGTTATGACCATTATCTTCTTTATGAGCTCTATGAACTTTATGACATATATGACTTCTATATCCTTCTGACATTTATGACTTTGACGACCTGAATGACCTTTATGACCCGTATGATCTATTTTGGATAAGGATATGGAAGTAAAAATAAGAGTAGAGACTCAATAAATGTGATGACACGTCACACGAATATTTTTATTAATCCACATTAAGATACAACAAAACGACCGCACCCTCCTCTCCTGTGTACAACAAAAACACCATAAGCCAAATGAAAATTTATGTTCATATTTGGTTTGGTCACATCTCGAGTTTTCAATTTGTTTTTACTATTCCCTTTATTCTAGTTTTTCTAATCGGCTCCAGACATCGTCTTGGTACCTATATACAAGTAAGTATTCCTTCAAGTTGAAAACTTAAAGCATTCTAGAGTTATCGTATACACAAAGAAGGTTGACAGACAGACAGACAGACAGACAAAGTTTTGATAAATAGTAAGTAGATGCTTATAATAGACAAAGTAGATGCTTATTAATGTGGTATCTGAATTCCTCTACCTCAAAACCCTATAAAATGATACGTCCCATGAATATATTTCTTAATTCACATTGAAACTTACAACCCCCTTGCCCCCACCCCTACGTGGCACAATAAATAACACCATCAGTCAAATCAAAACAAATTTATAATATAGCTTGGCGAAACATACATTTGTATGTATACGTATCACAATTTTTAATAACTCACATATATTTTGTTTTAGTTACTCCCGAACCCCCTGAGGAGAGTGAACGAAGAAGTGTGATCTACTGTATAATTACTAAAATTAATGTTAACCCTCCATGCGGGGCGCCGGGTCTGTGAGACTTTGCGATTCTCAAAACGTTCGGTGTGTTTCGGCAAATTTTCGTGACGAGCTGCGCGCCCATCTACCTTCCTAAATCGCACTTTAGTACTGGTGCAATAAGTGTCGTAAATAGGAGTGCAGTCTTAAAAAAAGTTGTAACCCAAACAGTGGCGCCCCGGCTCACACCATTCATTTTCACAAGGATCATTTTATTTTGTTCTTGGTAAGATGATGTTTTTTTTCTATATTTCAGAAGAAAAGTTCGATGGCGGTGAAGAAGAATTAGCTTCCGAACAAGAGGTTATAGAATCAAGAGATACTGACAGTGAATCAGAGCAAGATTGCGATGATGCTCAAAGGGGCCGGGAAAATATTCCCACTAAAAATATACCACGAGTTTTCTTGTTCCCATTTTTGTTGGTAAAGATGGAATCATCCGATGGAAGAAACATTGCTCTACAAAAAAGAGTAAGAAAAGTTCATTTGCTAGGTGTAAAAGAATATGGAAAAAACGCCAAATCTCCTCTGGAATGCTGGTCTCTCTATTTTAGAAACGAAATGTTAGACAATGCCTCCATCTGTTCGAGAGAGAAGGCAAGAAGTTGCTGGCACATTATCAAGCCAAGAACACAAAATAATTCTCCCTGGAACAAGAAAACGATGCTACTATTGCCCAAAAGATTCAAAAACAAGATTTCATTGCCAAAAATGACAAAAATTCCAATGTTTAAGCCATCTCATAGCTTGGTGTCCGCAGTGCACAGAAATTGGCAAAAACCAGTGAAAAATAATGATAAACGTTATTCTGAGTTAATAAAGTAAAAAACTGTTATTTAACAATCTGTTTTTTCTTTTTTTGTATTTATTTATAAAGACCTTGAGTTTCTTGCAGTATGTTTTAAGAATACGTCTATGTTTTTCTTGTTACTGAATATATATGTTTTCTTTTTCAGTTACAAATAAAGTTATATTCTGGCACATATTAATGTTCTTTCTTTAAAAAGTAATAGCATTTATTAAAAAAAAATAAGGTCTGTGAGACCCGACGCCCTGCATTCTGTCACAATTGATGGCGCCCTGCCTACAGGGTTAAAAAAAGTTTATTCCAATTATGTTATGTTGCACGTGTGTATTAAATTTGAGGTGCATGTCTTGTATTGTCTACGAATAACTGGTAGACAAAAAAAAGTGTGATAACCCCATTTATCCCCCAACTCCTTATAGTCGAATTGATAAAAACAATCCACCTTGCATTAATTAGGGCAAATGATTTTTTTTGTAGGACTGTTTGGTATAAGGTGGGAAGTGTAAAACTAAGTTTTCGACCTCGAAAGCCGGGGGGAGAACTTTTGGCAGGCGAAAAACCAAGAAATTTTAGCATTTTTTTTAGTTTCTTGCTTATATCAGGAGATATAACGTTTAGGAACGACTCATGCTACAGAAAATTTTAGACGTTCCGAAATTGAAGTAGACAAAATGTTCTACAAAATACATTCAGTCAAATTTAATTATATGTCGTCTGGTTCGCATTCTACGGAAGTTTGAAAATCGACGTTGATGATGTTGCCTCATGAAAAGTAGATGCCGCTTCCTTTAATGCAGGGTTGTTTTCAAGGAGGGCACATATTTTGGTCTTGCCATGTCCAAAAGGCGTTGTGTCACAACCGGAGAAGGCGTGAGCAAAAATAATGTAGTCAGGATCATACTTATACGATGATGTTGAGGATAATGTGCTAGGTTTGCCACTCTTTCCTTGTTTCAACATGTATAAGTTCGTTTTGGTTGAACTAGGAATCCCAGTTAGCAACACAAGAACATCAACATCTTCGCTGATTATAAATACACAATCGAAATTGGGAGACTAAGACAAAGCTGTTGTCACAATGAGAACATCAGCATCCTCTGCTGCCTGTAACATATTTATGCAATTCGCTTCGAAGTGTGTTTTCAACATCTGGTTTAGATTGTTTTTGTTTTCTCATTACCCAAAAATTTTTATGGAATTTTTATCTACTTTAATTTCGGAACGTATATAATTTTCTGTAGCATGAGTAGTTTAAGAGATATAAGCAATAAACTAAAAAAAAGCGCGAAAATTTCGTGGTTTTTCGCCTGCCAAAAGTTCTCCCCCGGCTTTCGAGGTCGAAAACTTAGTTTCACACTTTCCACCTTATACCAAACAATCCTAGAAACAAAAATCATTTGCCATAATTAATGCAATCTGAACCCTTCTGAGGCTACGCATGAACTGGGCTATTAGTTGATTAAGAGTTATCGTCTCAAAGAGTTATCGTGCACACAAAAACAGACAGACAGACAGACAGACAGAGGCAGACCGACAGACAGACATATTTTTTTCTCTTAAACTTAAAATCTCGACGTTTCAGAACATTTTAATTTAGGGAATACAATTTTTTAAAAATGTGTAATCGATGCTCATCATTCCACTACGTGGATGTGGAAATAATTACATCTCAAATATCAAAGTTATTCGAACGTTCCGAAATTTTGTACTAACTAACTGTATATTTTTTCATAAACAACAAAAGTATAACCGTTTAATATTATAAACAAAAAAATTACTTATGTAGATGGCCATAAAACCCATGAATGAAAACGTTAACATTTTGTAACAATATTGATATCATTCAAATTATGGCCGCTAAAGTGATGATTAGAATTGGCAGTTTTTTCAAGAATTCGCTGTAAAAGTGGATTATCCAAAAATGTACAAATATACAAGGCGCTCGATGTAAAATAACGAAGTTGTGTAATAATAACAGAGTTATGGAAGAAACCGCATTAGATGTATTTGTGTATTTGTCTTTTCAGTTCTCATTGCCAAAGTTATATAATACATATTTAATTGTGCAAACTGTAAAATGCAAGTATAAAATAAGTCGTCTTTTGAAGTGAAATATTTTTTTTTTAATTTTTATTAAGTAAATAAGCCTAAAATTTTCTGAAGCGTCGAGAATTTTAAGTTTACGCGAAAAAAAAATGTTCTCTCCGTTAACATTTTTTTATACACGATAACTCCAAAATGAGGTTTGGAGTTGATTAGATTTTGAGCTTAATCGGTTACAGACTTATAGAGGGTTAATGTGGGAAATACACTTTTTCCTTGTCGCAACGAATCTTAAGAAACTAATGAAAACGGTTATTTCGCTCATTAATACATGCATATAGGTACATATACGCGTACATACATACATATTCATATGTATGTGAAATACATATTTTTGTAATATACATATATATTAACAATGGTTTTTAAGAATATTGATTAAAAAAAATGTTAATCTTAGTTTGTTTTATTTTTGTGAAATGACGAATTATTATCATTTATCCATTTGGACATATTAAAATGACATTATTCGCTCCATAACAATAGTAACAAATAAAGTTTTATTCACTAGTGAATTATTTTTTTTATTTTACTTTTAGTTCCATTAATGACAGAGAACTTTCTTTAATAAGTTTTAGTGTCTAAATTTTCACAACCAACACACTTCCTCTGTCGTCATGATCGGTAATCATGGCCAATAGTTCGCTAGTTCTACAGCCTCCTGAAACTTCCATAAGGAAAACTATCTTGAGCAGTCTAAATATTTGTCAAATGAAGCAATGTCTAAAAATTTTTCAAAGTCTTCTCTACTAAACACACTCGACCTTTTTAGCATGTATCCCACTGAATGGTGGTTTAAAAAAGTCTCCATCTGATGAAATCTGCAATTGGATGGTGCAAATCTGTTTTTAATTCACCATCCAGCAACATAAGATTTTTTTAATTTCTATATTTTTTTTATTGTAAAATGTTACATTTTTAACGTTATTAAGTAAAGAAAAGAACATGAAACAGAACAGAAGAACAGTTTAAATCAAATGTTCAAACTGGGCACCCGTTGCTTCTTGACAATAATGGAGGCGTTGCTGAAATTCTTCTAAAACATTTTGTATTGTTTCCGGGGTGATTTGATTAATTTCTTGACTTATTCTGTCTTTTAAATCTTCTACGTTATTTGGTCTGTTGAAGTACTTTCGATTTGAAGTATAAGTATAAAAATAGTCAAGCGGGGTCAAATCAGGAGAACGAGCAGGCCACTCAATTTCACCGCGTCTACCGATCCATCTATTGGGAAAAACTTGATTCAGATAGGCTCTTACTACCAATGAAAAATATGGTGTAGCTCCGTCCTGCTGAAACCAAATATTTCTATCAATTTCATTGGGGTTGTCAACATCTGGGAAAAGCGTTATTAACTCTGCAACTAAGAAATTTTGCAAGAAATCCACGTAACGCGCGCCAGTTAATGTGCTATCAAAGAAATATGGTCCGATAATTTGAGAATTTATAATTCCAGCTCAAACGTTCACCTTCTCAGGATATTGAGTATTGGCCTCCATCATTGACATCATCCAATTTGGATTTTCTGTACTCCAGTATCTACAGTTCTATTTGTTGACTTTTCCATTTAAGACGAATGTTGGTTCATCAGAGAAAATCATGTTTTTTATAGATAAAGGGTTATCTTGGCATCTATTTGCCATGATTTCGCAACATTCCAATAGGCGATCGTCGTTAAGTTCTTGAACCAAATGAATTTTATATGGGCGGCATTTTTCGTTTTTTTAGAAGACGCAGTATGGACGTTTTACTAACATCATTATCGACGGCAACGTGTCTTGTAGGTTTATGTGGATTATCTTGAATATCTAACAATATATCCAATTTCTGTTGATCGTCTAAAATGCGTTTCCTACCAGATTTACGAATATCTGTGACATTTCCAAATTCACGAAATTTGTTTTCTATTCTACTAACCGTAGACTGGGAAATGCGGCGGTCAGGATATAAGTATCCTGACCGCCGCATTTCCCAGTCTACGGTTAGTAGAATAGAAAACAAATTTCGTGAATTTGGAAATGTCACAGATATTCGTAAATCTGGTAGGAAACGCATTTTAGACGATATATTTCTTAGTACGAATATTCAGTACTAAGGTACTGAATATTTCGCATACCTGCTTCTGCGTTCTTGTTTTATCACCACATCTAATAATATCAAAATTTTCGGTAAAAGTTCAGTTTAGTGCCTTTTGTGAAAATTACTTTAAAAAAAATTGGATTTTTCGCTAAAATCGTTACTTTTGTTATAAAAGAGATTTCAAGTCGGGGGAGCAAGGTTTTTACTGGCGAAAATGCAAAAAAAATGCGAAAATAGTGTAGGATTATTACATATTTAAACTCCCGATGTTGATCGAAAAATTGGCTGATTTTCACAAAAATCAATAATAAACTAAACCTTTACTTCCGACACTATTATGTCTGAAACCTTTACTTCTGACACTGTTATGTTAGTCTATGATTATTGCTTTTTTTTAATCGAAACGGATGCGTTCATTTCCGTGAACCACACTTGACAGTAAATATTTTTTTGCGTCCTCTATACAAAATTAATGGAAGTTAGGGATTATATGATGTAGATTACTACGCTACAATATTTCTTTAAGGCGTCAGCAGCGTCCCCTACGTCGATTATTCGTGATGCAAGAAAAA
Organism: Aromia moschata; assembly: GCA_029963805.1. Taxonomy (NCBI): domain Eukaryota; kingdom Metazoa; phylum Arthropoda; class Insecta; order Coleoptera; family Cerambycidae; genus Aromia; species Aromia moschata. Next base: position 103,850 of record JAPWTK010000361.1, on the reverse strand, counting down.
TATATTGTTATCTGTTAACTCTTATGTAAGAGAGAGTTCGAATGAACGGCATACTTTGCCCTATAAAGTAAACAGTCTGAAGGTAGTCTGTGGTGCGCATCTTGTTTTATTCATCAGCAAAACGTTGAAAAACACGCATCTTTGACGCGAATAAGCCATATTATTCTTTTACTGAACTTTTACCAATATAATAAATGTTAAAATAATTCTTAAGCCGAATATATATTACAAAACAATATATAAATAATACAATATGCGCGATATGCTGGATCTTCAGGGGAGACTAGGAGGAATCTTTAAGACTATTTTTTCAGGGACTATGGATGAGGATTCTGAAAAATATGAAGATTCTTTCAAACAAGTCATTACAATAATTTTATTATCAGTCAATATCGGCATTAGGATACGGGCAATAAAGCTACAATTAAAGCGTGTTTTTCAACGTTTTGCTGATGAATAAAACAAGATGCGCACAAACACTCGCGAGCTTTCGCAAGCACCAAGTGGTACTCGCGTTTTACTTTCGTGGGAGACGTATTCCACCGTGAATACGCCTTAATGTTCACCGCCGAAGTGACAGGCGGCAGTGACAGCTGGATTCAGACGAACGCCGACTCTATTCCATTTATTCGCGAGTGATTCGGAGTTTGCGCACGTAATTTAGTATGTTATGTATAAGTGCGATTGTGTCGGAAGTAAAGGTTTAGTTTATTATTGATTTTTGTGAAAATCAGCCAATTTTTCGGTCAACATCGGGAGTTTAAATATGTAATAATCGCAAACTATTTACGCATTTTTGTGCATTTTCGCCAGTAAAAACCTTGCTCCCCCGACTTGAAATCGCTTTTTATATGAAAACTAACGATTTTAGCAAAAAAATCCGATTTAATTTTGACCATTTTCACAAAAGTCACAAAACTGAACTTTTACCAAATTTTCAATTCTTTGTGTATCCGAAAGACTCATTCTTAAAATAATGATCAACAATTTATCGATCAGCGATAAGTAACATACATAATAGAATAATAAGTTTTCACAGATGTAGCAAATAAAGAAATTTATATGTATAATTTTTTCTGATATGTAAAAAGAAACCCTTTTTACTTCTTTCTTTGTGTTGGGTATTTTGCGCAGTGTATTAGTGAAACCGATACATTTAAATAAAATGTTGACACAAAATTAACTAAAAATGTCAGATTTGACAGATATTTGGTACATAGGCACTTGATTGTATACATTTCATTAATATTTCAATAATAATTTTGAAATTATCAAATTAATTTTCTTGATGAAAACTAAACAAAATTCAAAAAACCTTATATTGCTGAATAGATAATTAAGAACCCTTTCAAATCTACACGCACCCTACACACGCACCCTCGTTCCATTTAAAAATTTTAAAGGGGTAGTTGTCAAGGGGGTTGGAGGGGGAGGTATGAAATTATGCTCAAAAAATGTAATTCTAGAATTAAAAATTGACGTGTTTCAGGATTTGTTTACTCATAAATTGTAAATTACGTAGATAATGAATTTATGCGTTACTTATGGACCTCACTGTATATTTATATATAGACATCCAAAAAAAAAACGTCATCAAAGTTGGCCGAGAAAAAAAAGACGTATTTCTATTCTTAATCGAATTTATAACCTTATTTACGTGTCAAGACTGTCACATCATATAACAACCATTGTTTATTTTACAAATTGTGACAGTCACTTGTCAAGATTTTAACATAACCGAAAAGCTGCGACATGACCGCTATTTCCATATCTCTCGTTCATAGCCAGGGTTGATGACGTTTTTTTGGATATCTCTATATAACTAAATATATAATAACTAAACTATAATAACTAAATATATTTTTGAGAAGCTCAAAAAAACGCCCTATTCAAACATGATATGAGCAACTATGGTTTCCATTTAAAAAAAAAAAAAAGTATATTTCGTTCATAATCTAAAAACTGTTAATCACAGCGTGAAACTAGTTACGCTACTGAATTCTACATCAGATACTATTATAACGGAAATCTGTGCCATAACGTAGAGTGGGCACTATACAACTCTATGATAATTAAAGTATAAACCGCATTTTTTAAGCGTCTTGTAAATTATACACGCGTGTATTTCTTGTCCTTGCATACGTACGGCACTAACCATGCCTGACAACGCGCCGGGACTCGCATATGCGCGGTAGTAAGCTGGTCCCGTTGCGGGAGCGCTGGATAGTTAGACGCAGTTTAACATGCGTTATGGCAAACTTTCAAGACACTAATTATGACATACTTAACAATATCAAAATTATTCAAATTGTAGGCAATACAGATATGGTCTAGAAATAGCTGTTTTTTTAATAACCCGTTCTTTGAATAAATAATAACTCAAAAACTAGAAATGGTATAAAAATCTAACTGTCTCTAAGTAGCTCTAATAAGTAGCTATTGTTTGCAAAAACGGTATATTTCTGTTCTAGACTTCTTGGAAGCTAGTCACATTAATGGCGTTTTTTCTTGTTAACCGTATTCAACGTACTCTATTTCCATTTTAAATTGAAAATAGGTAGAAAAAAGCAAGGTTGTCAGATATATTTTCTAAAATTGCTAAGCTCACTATACAAGTATACTTCATACTTCAGTAAACTGTTAGTTCGTGACGTTCTTAGAAAGCTAGTTTGGAAATATTTAAAAAAAAATACATAGATATAAATTTATTAGTTAGCATTAAAATAAAGCGTTTAAAATTGTTGGAAAAAATAATTATAAATTCAAACAACTTATGAATATTACTATACTTAAGAAAATTTTGAAGAGCCGGCAACGGCGGCTCAGGCGGCTGGCCGCACGGAGTAAAACCACTGGCGATAACACCGGTCAACGAGAATATTAGACTACTTTGCATTTAATACATTGCTAATACTTCTTCGGTCCACTGTGCCATAAAATTTTTACGACGTCGTTAAAATGATTTACGACTTTAGGCGCTCAACTTGTTTAAGACGCCAGTGACGTGTATTTCAGCTAGGTTTATTAACACAGACAATTTTTTGAGATTGTCTGGCTAAATGAGCATTATTTACAGCAAATTATATTACAAATATTAAGAGTTTTGTATGCAGACTAATTTTAATCTCCTATATTGATTTGAATGAAAAAAATTATTTCACAATTTTCGAATTTATAAAAGATATATGCACGTCCATGGAATCATAAAGTTGCGCCGCTTTTTTTGTTCCCCAGGCGTATTTATCATTTTCAATTAAAATTAGAAGGACTATACGTTTCAAACCATATTTAAAGGTTGACGTCAGCAATTCTGATATCAAGAAAACGAATATTTTTTAATATAATAATTTTTAAACCGTCGAGTTAAACTCAAACGGCCAAACGTCAAGGAAACAAGGTTTTGATTCCAATGGATCGTTTATCATGTTTACTGTTCTATATGCTTAGCCAAAACGAGTATTCCAGTCTTTTATTAACATAATATCTTATACTAGCGACCCGCCCCGGCTTCGCACGGTTTACGACATCACATTAGAAACCTCTAGAATTATCAGTGTTTCTCTACTATATTATGCATGTATTATACATATAAACCTTCCTCTTGAATCACTCTATCTATTAAAAAAAAAACGCATCAAAATCCGTTGCGTAGTTTTAAAGATCTAAGCATACATAGGGGCAGACAGACAGCGGGAAGCGACTTTGTTTTATACTATGTTATGATTATGTTTAACAGATCCTCTATTTGTATTTTTACAATACCGGCATAATCGGGGTCCATTTAAATGTTTATGGTAAAAATTACCATAAAATAACAAAACATTTGACAAAAACTGGAAACTGATGAATTATATACCTAACCTTACAATCTGTGGCATTTTTACATTTTTCCCCGTCCAACAAAGATCTTGCAAGAAAAAGACAGAACAAACGGTTCAAACACAGGTCCCGGATGTTTTTAAATGTAGTTCAACACGCTGGAAGAATAACGTCACCGGTTAACAAGAAAATACAATGTTTTGGAACGTGTTTGAACTGTATTAACAAGAAAAATTTTTGGTTCAATGCGGTTCCATAATCATTTTTTATTCAAATACTATAAGTAAATAAAAAATTATAAACCACATCAGTTGTATTATCATTCCATATCCATCCAATCCATATATAATTTCCTTTTTGTTTGTCAAATACATTCGCCAAATATTCGCATCGTTTCTTGCGAATACGAATGCGAATGCGAATGGCAAAAAATATGGGAATATTCGCGAATGCGAAAGCGAATGCGAACATTCGTTACATCACTAATACATACATATCTTAAACGTCGAAAATGGGCCATCATATACCATACCATATACCTATTCACAAATACAAATTCGGCATTGGTACATGCAATACAAAATTTGGGGGACTGTTCAATATTCATTTAAAAGATATAAATACATAATAAGAGTAGAGTAGAGTAACCTATTATTAGAAAATAAATATGTTTACCACACTCTGAAAAGATAATTACTTAGTTAAGCGGAATTTTTTTTCTAATTTCTTAGAAACCTAGTTTTAAAAATTATGTGTAAATGAGTATTTAAATAAAACTATATATTTTTAAAATGATTAAATCATGAATGTAGAATTTTACATTCATATTGCACTTCAACGAATTGAATTTCATATGTCAGGATGGCCGAGCGGTCTAAGGCGCCAGACTCAAGGTTTCCTTGCCTATTATTTCATAGGTTCACGAGCGTTCTGGTCCACTCTGTGGGCGTGGGTTCGAATCCCACTTCTGACATACTTTTTTTTATTTTACTGGTTCTTTATACTGATGAAAGTGATGAACAGTAAAATACGCATATGAAAAAACATATTTTTTATTAATACCCATAGACATAAAATATTGTTTTGAATAAATCAGATATGTGGGTTTGTGTTGGGAATTGTGGGTATTATATTGTACATTGCACATTGCACTGAACATTTATATTTCACATTTTTATGTTGAAAAATGTGTAAAATTAAGTTTTAAAAAGAGTAAATTTTGTTGCCTAGTTATTTTATACCTAGGTGCTTTAGTTTTAGAACTCAGTACTTAGGTATGTATATAGATACTAGGTACCAACACAAAATAGGTAGTACAATTATTGTAGTACAAGGAAGGGATTTATTTTATTTGTAGGTACCCATTAATAAAGGTGAAATATTCAAATAATGTAATGGAATCATAAAATGTCAAACAATGTAACCAATGAATACTATTAATTACCCACGTATGTACATTCGCTTGTCCGGAAGAATAGTGACAATCTCGAAAATTAGAACTTGTCAAGAAACGCAATTGAAAGTCATTATAATCTTTCACTGAGCAATAGAGTGAAGTTTTTTTTTCAATTATATTATATGTTTAATATAATTTAATTATTATATTATATTATATTATGTATAATTTGAAAATGATATGTTTTATATATAATTATATAATTGTTATGTCATATTATGTATGATATAATTTAATTATTACATTATATTATTTTATGTATAATTTGAAAAATAAACACTCTATTGCTCATTGAAAGATTATAATAACTTTCAAATGCGTTTCTTGAAAAGTTCTAATTTTCGAGATGTGTCACTATTCTTCCGGACAAGCAATATGTATGTACTATGTAAGAGTACCTAAAATATACATAGTGTAGGTATGTATGTCATATTCAATGGTACCGTTTGCCTATGTGGCTGAAATAAATAACTGAATAAATGAAAATTAATGTTTTTTCTCCTATCTGAATAGACTTACTCATTCATAATTATAAATTAGACACTCACTATATAGTAGGCATTACAAATTCAGTTACCATCTGCAGAGGCTATAGCCCCATAACGCCAGGTTTGGACTACATATTCGGCAAAATACTACTCTCGCCTAAATGAGCAATTACTTTGTAAAAAGTCTGAATGCATTGGGTGAATTTTAAATGAAAAGTGAGCTACAATAGGTCCAAAAGATCAACGTATCTGATACTGTACATATTCATCAGAGAGTGAAATTACTCAACTCATTTAGAGAGTGAAATTACTCAATACAGCATATATTAATTATATATTATGCTTTTCAAAGACTGTAAACTTATGAGACTGTCTACTTGAAAAATATTTTCGTGTTATAATTTTAGCATTACATAGAATTATTCATTAATAATAAGAAACATATAATCTCTAAATAAATTTATTTAAAATTAATATTTAACAAGGATGTATCATTCATCTACAAGAAACTGAAACACACATTTACTATAATCTACAGGAAGACTTTTCTGCAATTCTTGCCTATCCAACCACCTAAAATCTGAACCTTTTTGGGGCAACTCTCCTTTAAGGTACCTAGCAAAATAAAAGAACACCTACAAAATAAAAATAGATTAAAATGGCATGAACATTATTAGGAAAAAAAGATCACACCTTGGCTCCTATTGTACCATTTTCATCTTGAACTCTTTTGGGGTATTTATATTTGTAAAATCCACACGGAGCATTGCCATATATTTGTGTCTTAACGTCAGAGCCAACACTTTGTTTTAATACTCTCTCAGCTGTCTGAAATTTACTAAACCAATTAAACCATGTTTTGTCCTAGACAATGTAGAGCCTTACCTGTCGTAAAGTTTCGCCATCCTGTCGAATATCTTGTGGTAACATAAAATATTTTTCTTTGCCCACTTTTTGGTTTAACACAAAAATCAAATGTTTATCTAATTTTCTATTGATTGATTTTACATCGTTCTTCCTATCTTCATCTACAAATGATTACCATAAAAAAAACTGTATATGGTATGGAGAAAATTGTTCTGAACCTGTAATTCTGTTTGCAAACTTAAATTGCGATAACTCTTCTAAGCTGGCATCAATCAAGTCTTGTGTAGTATTCTTTAAAACTGCCTCCACATCATCTACATCTCCTTTTCTTAAAGCCTCAAGTTGTTTCCTGCAAATCAGAAAAATTCACAACTTTTAACTACCTAAGAAAAACTTACATTTCCATTTCATGCTTGACTTCGTATTCACTTTTTAAACATTTCTCGAATTCTACCTCCGTTAAATACTGTTTATATTGACTTTCTAGATCATTTAATGCTGGAGTGATAACTGGCTTTCTTTCTAGACAGACGGCCGTTAATAAATCCCATTTTTCTCTGTTTATCGAAGATGAACAAAGTGCTACAAGAGTAAGGTTATGAAATAATATAAGGTTATTATTACATTATTCATTGTGATCAAAATTTACCTCGAAAGGAATTTTGTAAGTGATTTTTGTTTCCTAAGAGCTTTGATAACTTTTTAATCATATTTTTAATTGCTAGTATTAATGATACTTAACCTTACTTTTACCACAGGCCACAGAATAATTTAAAGAATTTACAGTTTACACCATAGAGAAATTTTTTTGGCTTCTTTACAGCATGAGCGTTGAGCAGACTGCTGTACCTAGCGTTTTCACTTTTCCTTCGGATGTTTAAGTACTGAAATTATCGCAAATTAGTCGTACACTGGCGATCATTAATCACCGTTACTGTTTAACCTCATAAATATTATCATTATAATATTAACTTGTATAAGTAGATCCTTTTAATCCGTAATAAATAAACATTGTCTTAACTGCTCTAAGTACTCAACAAAAAAACATATATAATACTCAGTCATTGCTGTTCATATTCGAAAGAAGGCCTAGGCGCTTACGAATGACGTCAGTATTCCAAGGTGAAACTATTGGGATCAGACATATGTGGGCGGTACTTTTGACATTCCATCACAATATGGCGCAGAATATCTCCTGTTTATATAGACATGCAATAGGCAGGGTAAGATAAAGTTTTTAATGTTAGAATTTGGAAAGCATTTGTGATTGGGTAAGTGCAAATCCTGTTCAACGAAACTAAAACGAAGGGCTAGCGAGTGTTACAAATAGGGTTAAATTAGAAAATGTAGTAAGAATAGTGAAATAGTACGTTTTAAATTGTATGTGTTCGTGTAAAGCGGACTGCGGATCAAAAGGTCAACGCATTACAGCTACTATTTTGCATTTGTACCGATAAGTTCATATATAAAAACAGAACTTAAAAACAATATAACATAAAAATAACATAAAAAAGTCTGTAACCACAAAAAACAAATTATTTTTATGCCTACGTTTACCAATACCGGGTTGACCCGTGTTGACTTAGGTATAGCAAATATTACCAACTAAAGAAAATCTATGTGGAAGGGAAGGCGGTGTGGATTCTGTTAACGCAGGCTGGTTACGCAGATGGTTTGCTGTCGACTGCTTGAACACGGTTTGGACATGCCGCGGCATCCGGATGTACGGTTTGACACAGGTGGGGCTTTAGGGGAGGAGCTTATGCGCAGAAACGCTTTGTTTTATAAAGATGTACACTGTCTTATCCTGTAAATGTACATAATAATATACATGTACATAATAATATACGTACATAAGTATATACTTATGTAAAGAGTTAATTTAACTTAAGATTTCACTGGATGTAACTAACCGGTAACATGTAGTCGTCTTTTTTAAAATGTAAGGAACATACTTTCATTTTTTGGGGTAATTTCATTTACTTTTAAAGCGATTTTTAATGCTTTCAGTTGATCAATACTTGCGCCCCACAAAGCATTTGTTTGAATATGGAAATTGATGAATGTACGCATTTAAATTAATTTCTGCCACACTGCGATAACGACGAAATTATTATATAGGTAACAACGATCTTTATATGAACTTTTAGAATGTAGAAGAAATATCGCGGTCTCAGAACGATAAGGTTCTAACTGCACTTTTTTCAGAAAATGAGAAAATTACATGACAAGGTTCTATCTGCATTCCTCTTTCGTGTCAGTATTCAAATATGGCGCTATTTCTCTCCAAAATCAGTATTTAACAGGTTCAAGGTTCTAACTGCAGTTAAAAATTGTCTCCTTTTATGGGACAAAGTTCTAAATGCTTTTCTTGCACATAGAACTCGGTTCCACCTACTGGTTACCTGCAGTTAGAATCTTGTCTCATACAAAGAAAGATATATGTATTATTTGTGAAGAAACAGAATCAACAAAAAAGAATGAAGGTGAAATATCAGATGAAAAGTTGCAGAGTTATAATACACATATTGACTTGAAAAATAGTATGAGGAAAGAAAAATCCAGTGACAAATCAAATGCTGACATACCAGTCTTATGCTTTGACTTACAAAATGTAATAACTGTACCAAAAAGTAACATTGGCCCTTTCTTTTACCTACCTAAATTGACATGTTACAATTTAACTGCTACATTATCAAGTCCAAAAAAAGTGTATACTGCTATATGGACAGAATATACTGGAGGCAGATCAGGAAATGACTTAACTTCTGCTTTTAGTAAAATATTGAAAAGAGTAGTAGAAGAAAACAATATAACAAGTCTTGTTACATGGAGCGATTCCTGTATACCCCAAAACAGAAATAAAATGATGTCCTTTGCGATTCTGCATTTTCTCAAAACACATCCTCGTGTAGAAAGTATCACTATGAAATACTCCGTTCCAGGGCACTCAGGAGTACAAGAAGTTGACAATACACACAGTCAGATTGAAGTGTTTCCAGAAAAATAATTTCGTTTCACCGATTGGCCTTATTAGGGTTCTCAAATTGGTAAATAAAAAAAAATCCATTTATTATTCTACAACTGAAAAAGACTGATTTTAAAGATTTTGCTGAATGTACAAAAAATCATAATTACAAGGTAATACCTTACTCTAAAGCTGTTGTTATTAAGCACACTCAAAATTTATTCATCGTCGAATATAAAACAAAATATGATATTCCTTTTGTGGCAGTAAGTATTGCACAAAATATTGAAAAAAGAGTATCATCTAGAGCTGTAGGTAAACAAAGAGATAGTTCCAGAGCAGGTGTAATGGAGAATTATATTCTTAAAGAAATAAATAAGACTGAGCAATTGCCAAAATTTAAAAAATATGCTTTGTTATCTATGTTTAATGTAATGTCAGAACAAGATATATTATTTTATAATACTATTTTCAAGATGTAATATATTTATCTTAAAAATATTTGTTATATATTTAACTAATAAAGAAGTATTTTTATTATTTGCCTATTTTTTTTGTAAACAGCCAATGTTCCTTTTTCAAGATACAACCTTGTGCCATAAACTAAATTGCAAATTTTATGGGACAAGGGTGTAACTGCATTATTTTACAGATTTTTTTCTCAAACGATACATTATAAACTAGTATAGTATATAGAAAATGAAAGCTTACTTTTTAATAACAGAAAAAAAAATTGGGAGATTAAGTACAATTAAAAAGTATATTGGAATGGAACTGTCAGAGTTTGATTGCCATTTTCTAAAAAATAGCTCATGTGCAGTTAGAACCTTATCGTTCTGAGCCCGCGATATTTCAACATCCATAAAGTCGTTTTATGTTACAAAAAGAGGATCTGATGTCGATGTCAAAGTAAAGCTGCAGATGACAATAGTATTTAAATGTTTACTATTTTGACCGCGAGATGTCGTACCAGCCAATGCCAGATCCCAATAACTTGTCAATTTTAAATTATGATTGAATCAAAAATTATGATACAGTGAAGTATTATAACCTGCTATACCTACAATATTTCCTCCTTGTTTATCGTTTTCTGTCAATAATTTACAAATACTATTTGGATATTTAGGCAATATCTCATTTTCTTCAAACAAGTAGGTATTGAAGCTACGATCAGAGTTTTATTAATATTTCGGTACCCTTCTTTAGACGACATTAGTAGTTGTAACTGTTCACAAATGAATGCTATTCAGGATATACAATTCAGAATTATAATTTTTGTTATTTTCAGATATAACTAATTTTGGGTCAATTGTATGCAAAGCGTGTTTTAATGTCTGGTGTGAATTATTTTCTGCATTATTAGTGACACTCACATTGAATTTATCCAGCCTCTCATATTTATCTATTTCAGTTAATATGTAAATCTTTGATTTCATTTATGTTAACTGACAAGAATGGACTATTAAATGTTTTGCAGTTGTTTATAATAGATATAGGAATTACATGGCCTTACTTATGTAAGGCCAAGAAATATATAAACGTTTCTACATTTAGCATGCTATTATTATTAATCACAATCGAATAGATAATAAAAAAAACTACAGATTCCAAAATGCAATTTTAGAGCAACCAATCTTACGATGTCTATCTGCAAATGTTTTTGAGATATCAAAAATATGATTTCGGCTTCTGAATCAGCGTTGAAAACTACATCGATTTATATTTCATATGTACGCGAAACGCACACGCACACACTTATTAGGACACATTTGTATTCTAATACACAAAACCGCAATGTCGTACATTAATTATTTCCACATCTACGTAGTGGAATGAAAGCATAGTGTCACTGAAAAATTGTCTAAAAATTTAGGGTATAGGTATTACCTAAATAGGCTTTGAATATTTTAAAATATCAAGATTTTAGAGTTGAAGCTAAAATAAATGTATGTCTGTCTGTTAACTTTTTTGTGTACACGAAAACTTGGGAGTAGTCCTCAAAATATGGCAAATAAAATTCTTAACAAAAATATTCTACTCTAATAAAAGCATTCTACTCTAAGTCTTTAACAAAATAGTAGTCATTTAAAACATGTCCGTGACGACATTGCTAGAAAATAAAAGCACTTATTCACTGAAAAATGTATTATTTTTAAAAGTAATATTAGTTTGTCTGAAAATGTTTTGTAAAAAAATATCCTAAAAAATATATTATGTACGTTCATTTTAAACTTTTCCATCGCATTGTCTAATAAACAAGTACCTACTATATACAATTGCCTTTCCAAAGCTCAGACACCTTAGGCCAGTTTTCAAACCATGTTTTCTATGGTCTAACCTTAAATAAACCAATGAATAAACGCTTTTAAGAAATTAATTTTTAAATGCATTTATTAACAACAACTGTTACAATAACCAGCAAATGTTAACAATATCAACAATAAATGGGTTCAAATTAGTATTACAAATTGGAGTTGCATTATTTTTAAATAGGTACTATCCTCGAAATAATCACTGACAAGAAATTACGAAAACAAAAACAAAACGATCACAACTTAACAGCTTTTAATGAATCACAGTTACATTTCATTATCTAAAATCTAATTTTCTTTAGGCGCTTTTATACAAACTTGCAAACATTAATGAGTGCTTTTTACATTACGACCTACGTATATGCAGTGTATTTTTAAAAATGAAAATAAGGACAAACAACTGTAATAGTCCCTAATTCACCCTAAATTAGCTAAAATGCTTCCACACATGTATCTTATATTTTCCCAGACTGATACTAATATATAGAAGTATGATAATGTTATATACATAAGTAATATTGCAATTTAATTGAATTATACACTACCTTCTTTTTAATATAATCACATTTAGTTACAGCCAAGGGCGTAGCCAGGAGGGGCGATTGGGGCAATCGCCCCCCCTCACCCCAAAAGGTCAAGTAGAAACCAAAATAGTTGGGGGATAGCGCTTGCCGTTGCCTTCAATGACTTTTTTTTGCTTTTTTTGTTTAATCTGCATTGGACGCCCCCCCCCTCCTCCCCCCCCCCAAAGAAAAATACTGGCTACGCCCTTGGTTACAGCAAGTTATTTGCTAACCTATTATTTGTTTCAAACATAATTACCTACATCATCTATAAATAGTTACTAATATTGTGACTTTCTTTTCTCCATAGGATCAGTATGGGAATTGCTATATACATACTAGAATTACAGCCATCATCTAAAGACCTCTTTTAAAAAGAAAATACAGCTAAACTTATAATCACCACTTTTAGGCACATGCTTTGATTTTTTGAACACTGGATTTGCAGCGGGGGTTATCCTCTTTTTTTTTAAACTACATATATTTACCTTGTATTAAAAATTGCGATTATTTCATATAAAAAAAATATTTCCATACTTGCTTGCGTTAATACAATGATTTCAGGTACGCAAAATACCAGTTAATCCACATTAAATAATTAACGAAGAATATCTACTGGTTGAATGTACAGAGCATTTTTTAATGCGAACTTTGAAGAAATATGAAAATACTGTAATAAAAATAGACTTAAATACGTAATCATATACCTATCTTTAAAATCACTCTTTTGGAATTAGACTCCGGTGTACATACAGGTATATATTTAAAACAGAAATATTTTCCTGTTAATAAATTGTAAATTATATACATTAAAAGTTAGGAACATTTAAATAATGATTCGGTAATGTTACCGAAAATTATTATGGCAAGCATTATTCTAACTGATATGTATCAGTATTTTTAACTGATATGCAGTGGCGGTGCGTGATATTTCAGTTAGCCATATCTTGAAAACGACGCATGGGACCCACTTCACTTTTTAGATGATGACTATACACCTCTTACAGAAAGGATTTATAGTGAAAAAACCGTCAGCAAAGTTTGCGAAAATTTTCAAAAACACTGGAGCACTCCCTGGGTTCTCATTAACGCTCTGTGGCATATTTGCAGTATATTTTTTTCATAATCTAGAAACAAATATAAGGAGACGTTTTTCGATTTGTTGCAAAATATTTTTTTTTTTCAAAAAGTTATGGCCATTTTAATTTTATAGGAACATTTTGTTTCCCAAAATTGAAATGGCCATAACTTTTTGAAACAAAAATATTTTGTAACAAATCGAAAAACGTCTTATATTTGTTTCTAGATTATGAAAAAAAATATACTGCAAATATTCCACAGAGCGTTACTGAGAACCCAGGAGTGCTCCAGTGTTTTTGAAAATTTTTTTCGAAAACTTTCCTGACGGTTTTTTCACTATAAATCCTTTCTGTAAGAAGTGTATAGTCATCACCTAAAAAGTGAAGTGGGTCCCATTCGTCGTTTTCAAGATATAGCTAACTGAAATATCACGCACCGCCACTGCTGATATGTATCAGTTAAAATAATGCTTGCATTGCTTTTGGCATTGAAACATTTGGCATTGTCAATTTCAGATTACATTGCAAATTACTGTTTATAATAAATTTAGGGCATAAACAATTAAAATATGATACACATTTCCTTATTTCGTCAAAGAAAAATATAATTAGTTAGTCTACTCTCTACAACAGCTTGAAGCTCTAATACAGAGTCTAATACAAAATCTTTTTGTCTTACTTTTGACTTATTAAGGCCAGTATAATTCATCGAATTTGTATGTTCTTAACTAAATTTATTGTTTACTTCGCCACATTAACAAGTAAATTTTATGAAATGGAAGAAAGTGATTGTTCTTACAAGCACGGCGTAATGTAATGAGAAACAGTTCGTTTGCGGAAGCACATGATGTAGACATAGACATTTATAGAAGTGATGTGCAATGTGCATAAGATTCAAACGTCAGTGCAAAAGACGAAGTATCAACTACATACATAGTACATTACGTTGTCTACAAAATCAGCAAAATGTTTCATTTATATTTCTTCATTCATAGATTCTAAATTAAATATTATTTTCGGCATAATAAGTGAATAGGGGGTTGTTAAATAGCAGTATCTACATAATGCAACAGGTACAGATTCCTCATGTCAAAATAATCTGATTTAACTAAATTGTTTGTACTGTTGACATCACTATGGCATACCATTTTTTGCGAATGATGATACAATTTAACTGAAACCGATTCCCCTACTTTTACGTAAAAAAATATGTACCTAGTTTAATTCGGTAAGATTATCCGTTTTCGAGATAATCGCTTTTTATAATTATGTTAAAGTGGGCTACGATAAAACAGAAAAAATTAGTGAGGGTTTGAAATTTACCTTCTGTGACACAAACATTGTGTTGTATTGTAAGTCAACATCTAGATAGTTTTTAAATACTTGACTTAACAATATTACATTATATTACATAATTAATAATTATGTTACATTGAAATGGTCCGCAATGACCAAAGAAATCGCGAAGTAGTTAGAGCATTTCAAAAAAATAAATAAATATATAAAGTTGATAAAACATAACAGGAATAATCTAGTGGAAAATATATCAAATTCGAATTCCTATTGTCAAAACACCTTGGGAAACTCTATATAAATGTTTGGGACCCGATAACAGACAAGAACCCAAATAAACACTCGTGAAGATCAATGCGAATCTTTTTCAAAATGTGCAGGTATTTTTTAAAATGAGGCGATCGATGGCCAAATATATCAACAAATGCGTTGAAATCAAAATATCTTTGAGTAAATCGAAAATAAAAAAAAACTAGACGTTTTCCACGAAACACCGAACTACTACACTTTTGTCGACGCGCGTTTCGCCAACCAAGTTGGAATCTTCAGGAGAATATTAAATCTGATTTAATCTTCTCTAAACATTTAGTCTTCTCTAAACAGTTAATCTTCTCTAATCTTCTTTAAACAGTTTTAATCTTCTTCTGAAGATGCCAACTTGGTTGGCGAAACGCGCGTCGAGAAAAGTGTAGTAGTTCGGTGTTTCGTGGAAAACGTCTAGTTTTTTGTTTCTACGCCAGTTCCAGTACCCACTCCAGGATAAATCGAAAATACATGTATTTTTTATTGATTACCTATTCAGTATCAGCGCTTCCAATTATTATTACCAATTTAATTTTTTGTTGATATTTCTGATTCTAATAACCTTTTACATTTCAATAAACATGTTTACTTATACCTATGATATTTATCAAACCAAAAATATATTTACAATTAACTAACACATAAACCATTTTATTATTTGACAGTATTTGACACGATATATTTCGAAAATGGTTTGAAAATGTTAACCATGCTATATTTTTGAAATCAGAAGACAAAAAATATATTTCATTCCAAATAATAATATATAGGATGTTCAATTAAAAAAAAAGTAAGATTAGGTAATTTTTCTAATATATAAAAACTAATAGATTTTGCACTATTAGTTTTATTTTCCTTAAGCAAATTCGTATAACTGATACAAAGTTGGACAACATCCGTTTGAAAATTTTTTTCTATCTCCAAAAATAAAGGCACCAGAAGTCGCACTAATTATAAGGAAAAGATCCTGTACATCAGTGGCGGTGCGTGATATTTCAGTTAGCCATATCTTGAAAACGACGCATGGGACCCACTTCACTTTTTAGGTGATGACTATACACCTCTTACAAGTTAGAGAAAGGATTTATAGTGAAACAATTGAACAATTAAGTGGAGGATTTATAGTGAAAAAATCGTCAGCAAAGTTTGCGAAAAAATTTTCAAAAACACTGGAGCACTCCCTGGGTTCTCAGTAACGCTCTGTGGGATATTTGCAGTATATTTTTTTTCATAATCTAGAAACAAATATAAGGAGACGTTTTTCGATTTGTTGCAAAATATATTTTTTTTTTTTCAAAAAGTTATGGCCATTTTAATTTTAATTTTATAGGAACATTTTGTTTCCCAAAATTAAAATGGCCATAACTTTTTTGAACCAAAAAATATTTTGTAACAAATCGAAAAACGTCTCCTTATATTTGTTTCTAGATTATGAAAAAAAATATACTGCAAATATTCCACAGAGCGTTACTGAGAACCCAGGGAGTGCTCCAGTGTTTTTTGAAAAATTTTTCGCAAACTTTGCTGACGGTTTTTTCACTATAAATCCTTTCTGTAAGAGGTGTATAGTCATCACCTAAAAAGTGAAGTAGGTCCCATGCGTCGTTTTCAAGATATGGCTAACTGAAATATCACGCACCGCCACTGCTGTACTTATTTAATTACACCGGAAGTTTCAAATGCGATTATTTCGAAAACGATTACTCCTACCGACTCCAACTCGGTGTACATTATTTACATAGAAAAGTAGAAACACAGATTTCTCTAATAGTTAAATTGATATCCTAACCCACAAAAATGTTTCGGATTATGATGTCATTTTAAAAAACCGTGCTAATAGGAGACGCCCTCTACTAATTATAACAAACTACAGAAACAAATTTCTCACATAAAAAAAGAATATCTAATTTCGTGACGTTATAATATCGACACCCTATATTTTAATTAATGTAATTAATTATATATTAAGGTAAGTCAAGCTAAATCGTATTATTTAGCTTCAGCTATTTGCTGTTGCACTACGTAAAATTACTTATCAACCTCTCTAAAAATAAAAAAAAGTTATATCGAATGACAGACCACTTGGAGGGGGCTGGCCCCACCCCTTTGCTGCGCTGCTAATTATTGATTTTTTTTTTCTAAATGTAATAATCCTATTTCGGTGGAATAACACGCAAGTAGTACATAATGCAAATTACCTTATTGCAAAAAAAAAATGTAAATCAAAATTGTAAAAACATACGAATATTTATGAGCAATAAAAGCTCAGATAGAAATATTTTACATACATTTTGTAGATTTTGTAGGAACATTTGTAAATTGTTATACATACAACTACGTATTGGCCTGTATATTCTCATACTTGGACGAATTTCCTCGTTTCTTGATTGTTCTTGGAGATATAGGTATATATAGGAATAGCAAAAGCTTGGATTGCATTAGTTTTGATTTTGATAGCCTATTGACTACATTTCCATTTAAGAAACGTGCTAGAGAAAAAATATGTATTGTTGTTTCTAATACAATAGAATATAATAGAATAGTCATATCGCAAAGATGAAAAAACTGTTCCTAGTTCGCCTAATTACGATCCGCCTGTTGGGTACTAATTGCGATTCTATATGTACAGTGTATCGTTTTATTTTCGATCTAAAATCTTAAGATAATATCAATATAGAAACACAATTTTTAATACTGATGTGTTAATGGACAGAAAATCTATTACATAAAACATGTAAAATATTCAATCTATTAAACAACAATACCCATTACAAAACCTAGTTATGTTCGTTTTCCAGCACCGTATTCCATGAACATATTTTACCAGCTATACAGGGTGACCCCTAAGTTGAATTCAAATAGCTATTCAATTTTTTTTCAAATAGTATTTTTCAAAAAACTCAAAAATATTCTACACCCTATACAAAAATGTGACTCAACTTAGGAATCATCCAAAATTAATATGACCAGGAGATGATTAAAAGTAAAAGATTAAAGATTACTTTTATTTCCGGTTAAGGCCGATTAACTAACCAGACTATAAGACTGAAAAGATATACAGAAAGTGTACTTACAATTTAACCGCCAGTTTAATTAATTCGCATTAACCGGAACTAAAAGTACCTAGCCTAACTAAATTAGACTAGTTTGAATCTTCTCCTGACATTTCGGTGAACATGAAAAACGTGTAAAATATGAATATATATTTTCTCTAATATTGTTTTTTATTATTTTCTCTTCATGAAAACATCCAGCCATATTAACAGCCCAGTAGTTTTTCAGCAGGTGTCAATTCAATATCATTTAATTATAAAGAATATTGGCTAAAGTCTAAAATAATCATATATAATCATATATTGATGCCAAAAGTACTTATATACAGGTACCAGTTCGGTGGACAAATGACATATTATAAAATAAGCAATAAATCACTTCATTTTGACTTATGGCGAAACCATTTTCTCAACTCAACAGGGACCAACTGATATTCATAAAAAATAATATCAGTGATTTTTAATACAGTAATGAATGAACTATAAATTTAATGTTAATGTTAAAACTATAAATGTTAAAATTGTTAAAGGATGTGTTTTACAGGTAATTTAAAGGGGGGTCTTTCATATAAACTTTTTCGATTGGAGCCTTCCCTGCAAAGTTATTTGCACATACAGAGCGAACCAAAAATATATTTTTAATTTTTCATCTCAATAACGAAATAACATAGAAATCTGAAATTTGGTATTTGTCTTTTACTAACAGAAGGACATTTTGGGGTAAAATGTTTGCTTTCCTTTTGCACTCTGCTTTTTTACTTTCCTTTTTTTGTTTATTCACAGTTTAAATAGACCAATAAAGCGAGTTTATTTTTTATCTTAACAACCGTGGCATTTTTGGAAAAATAGAAAGAACTATAAAGGTTTTCCAAAGAACTGTGCTAAATCGTGCATATTTTTGTAATGTTAAAAAATTAACTCACAAAAAAGTTATGACATATAAATGAATAGGGGTTGTTTGTGTCAACTCCATGTCGGTATGGAAGGAAAATAAAAATGTTATCCCAAGAGGTCCCTCTGCTAGCAAAATACACACAACAAATAAATGACACATAAAAGAAAAGCTTTTACATGAATGACTGATTTTTTTTAGTTTATGTTGCAACTAAATTGGTATTCATTCTGAAGAATTCTGAAAAGAATAGATAGCGTCGTTGTTTTTCTAATAAAAAAATCCCTAAAACTTGTTTTGATTTAAATCCCCAAAAATATATTCAGTAGACTTTCAGTTAAAAATAATAAGTGTGTATGTCTTCCTAACCAAAAATTGGGTTTTTGTGCCCCACATTTTAACACCAACATCGTTCCAATTCAATAATAAATCGAAAAATGATATATTTCTGTGTTGTAAAGAGGCAACATTGCATATGTATGTATGTATGTATGTGTTGCTTCTTTAATACCCACCATAGTTTTAAACATCACTATAGCCGATCCAAACTAGACATTTATATTGTATGCGAGATATATTTTGCAGGTGACTATTACTTCCTATCCTCTTTTGTTCTCAAATTGTAGGAGTAGGTATCATTAATAATATCACTTGTCATTACTAGTTATCTGATGTTGTATTTGATAATGGAACATGGAACCCAAAATTTAATGAAAGTAAGGAATAATAAAGATATTATGACTGAAGTACTTTCAACTGAAAATAATTATGAAAAATTAGAGTATTTCCAAATTCTTTTTTTTTGTCATATCAAGGGATGATTTTTTTATTTAGTCGTTATAGTTGTAATAATCTGTACTAGGTTTAATCTTGTAGAATTAATATAAATGAGTATTTCAAATACGACTATAAGAGCAGATTGGGTCAGGATTTCTCAAACGTATCACCTGAATTACGTGAAAATTCATATTTGATCGTCTTTGCATTTTTTCCATAGCTGTTGACAGTGCAAACGAAAATCCAGTTGCATTTTTGCAAAAAAAAAAAAAATTGTTACAGATATAAACAATTGAGGTTTTTTATCATTTTCTTTTCAAAATATTCATTATGGACGATCTAATTAACCAATATTTACGATATAAACGTAATTGTAATTGCCACATATTACTTTTCGATCGTGTATTCATTTCAATCAAAAATATTTAATTTAAGTCAATTTGTTATACAATTGTTTATAAAAAATCTGTGACAATTACGTTTATATCGAAAATATTGGTTAATTAGATCGTCCGTAATGAATATTTTGAAAACAATGTTAAAAAAACCTCAATTGTTTATATCTGTAACAATTTTTTTTTTGCAAAAATCCTACTGGATTTTCGTTTGCACTGTCAACAGCTATGGAAAAAATGTAAAGACGATCAAATTATGTTACGTTTAGACGTGATATGTTTGAGAAATTCTGACCCGATTACAATTAAAAAAAAAAAAGGGAATTCAAAGTTTATAAAAGTCCCTGCTACATTTTTTAATATGTACAACAATTTAAAGGGTTCTTTAGAATAATAATATAGGTATATCTATTTGATCCCCACTGACAAATTGAGGCAGTGTATGGAAGATTATATTTGAGAACATAGTAGATACTTCTATTCTCTATTTGAGCATTAAAAATCAGTTTCATTTGATGGTTAAAACCACAGAGTTTTGTAAGCAGAAAAAAAATGGTGGAAAACGATATGTTGATATATGTCCTTCTATCTGACCTGTCCAAATGGGTTCAAATAGTAAGGTGATTCACTATTAGCTTTGAGTTTAGTGATTAACTATTAGATATAACTTAGTCCAAATAAATGATAAACACATGACATTACGCTTCACTACATATTTACTGGCCGTTCGGCAAAATATACAAAAATTATTATTACAGTTCTAAAATGGGAACAGTTCTGTGGTCAAAAATTGCCATACCAGTAACGATAGTGGTCCTAAGTATAATTTTGTAAGCACATATTGTATTGGCTGGCTTTTGGGAATGACTCACCTTCACAGTCCTTTTAGTTACTGTCATTGTTCGAAACATTTATCAATGGACTATCATTCTTCCTCATTAACCCTTATAACAACTGGTACCTGTACATAGTTCCTTCAGCGACACAAAATTTTCCAGTGAAGGATAGTTTCATTTCTCATAAAATACATAAAGTACATTAAGTCAATTCAGTCTCATCAAAATATTAAGAAAATATAGTTTCATCATCTTACTACATCCAAGTGAGAGGACACTTCGACTAGACAGTCAAATTTTCTATTGTAAATTGAAAGAAATAGTTTAAGAGTAATTGTTTTTAACATTGATTGTTGTACATGCGTTTTATTAATATTTTTGAAAAATCGCATTTTCGTCATCACAACTAATATAATAGCATTAAGGTTGGAACAATGTAAATTAGCTATAAAGTAAGAATTGACATCAAAAATGATTGTTGCGGAAATATGATTGGGGTGAAATAAATTTTTGCAATGGCGTGACTAAATATACTGTTAACGATATTAAAATAAACTGCTCGTCAAAATTAGCGTAACACTTTTTAGATGAGCGTCATTTTAGTTCTGTTTGAGCTAGAGACTAGGAAAATTCCGGTTTGAAAATTCCGGTAGCCCATAGGATTGTTTTTAATGCCCCGAAGTCGCTATGCTGTGACTTAAACGGTTCGCCGTCCACACCCCAAATGGTTTTTGGGGTGTGGACCCCATAAGTATGGTGAAATGCCCTTTTTTTTTTAATTTCTTCGCATGATGAAAGTGTTTCTTAGGGCTAATTATGAAAGGTAGACCGAATTTTAGTTCCAAAAAATTTTCCTCTTAGCTAGGTATGTAAAAAACACTGTTTTTTACGTTTTATTTTTTTTTCTCAGTTTTTAACTGTCGAAAAAATCTGAAAAAAATCATGAGGACAGAAAATATGATTAATTTTATGAAAAATTTGTTTCAAGCTCATTCAAGGTCATTATGACCTCTAAAAAAAATTATTCAAACTTTAAAAATCCCATATATTTTAACCAAAAAAAGCTTCAAGCTCAGATTTTTAATATGTTATATTTTTAACTGTTTTTTACTACCTCATTTTTTTTTAAATTTTTTTGAGTGGTGGGTCATGCCCAAAAGTGCGAAAAATCAATTTTTTTGTCCGTGAAACGTCTTAAAACGGCTTAAAATCATCATTTTATAGTGTCCTGATTTTTTTCTTGCACTAAAAGGACTCAAATGACTTCAAACAATTAAAAGATATGTTCACTAAAAATAGTAAGAAAAAAAATTCCACTTTGTCGAAACTAGTAGTTTTTATATTTTTTTATTGTTTGAAGTCATTTGAGGCCTTTTTAGTGCAAGAAAAAAATTGATTTTTCGCACTTTTGGGCATGACTCACCACTCAAAAAAATCTGAAAAAATTTGAGGTAGTAAAAAACAGTTAAAAATATATCATATTAAAAATCTGAGCCTGAAGCTTTTTTTTGGTTAAAAGATAAGGGATTTTTAAAGTTTTAATAATTTTTTTAGAGGTCATAATGACCTTGATGAGCTTGAAAACAATTTTTCATAAAATTAATCATATTTTCTGTACTCATGAATTTTTCATATTTTTTCGACAGTTAAAAACCGAGAAAAAAAATAGAACGTAAAAAACAGGGCTTTTTCCATACCTAGCTGAGAGGAAAATTTTTTGGACCTAAAATTCGGTCTACCTTTCATAATTAGTCCTAAGAAACACTTTCATCATGCGAAGAAAATAAAAAAAAGGGGGCATTTCACCATACTTATGGGGGGATACCCTTTGAATTCGCAAGATTTTGAAGAGGGGGGTGCGTGGGACGGTAGGTGTAGCGATGGTCTGGGGTGTGGATGGCGAACCGTTTAAGTCACAGTGTGGCGACTTCGGGGCATTAAAAACAATCCTATAGGCTACCGGAATTTTCAAACCGCAAGTCTCTAGCTCAAACAGAACGAAAATGGCACTCATCTAAAAAGTGTTAAGCTAATTTTGACGAGCAGTTTATTAGACCAAAACTGAATCGATTATTTCAGAAGCCCGTCATACGCCATAATAAAAAGAAATGGGTTTGTTTTGAATTATTATTATTTGAAGACGTTTGCAGCGTTTAATTCAAAAACCCGTCACGGGTCGGACCTTCAAGGCTGATTATTTGGAGGATCGTACAGTGTAAATCTGTCAAGCGGCGGATCTTTTAAAAAGTAGTTTTAGTTTTCTCCAAATGAGAAAGTTGGTGTTTGACGGATTTCTGAAATAATCGATTTAAGTAACATTTAGTTTTTCTTTAGATGATACTACGAAATCCGACCGCATGATTTCTGTTCTCATGATATTATAGGATGTGATGTGTCGAAAATTAAAAGCCGTGTATATGTTTTACCAAAAAGTCAAGGGTGCCTCATTTTTACCGGCCGCAAATACCCAAAATATTGCTGTAAGTATTTCGAAAATTGGTCTTCACCATCTTATATTCTACAATCTGCTTAACAAATGAAGCACCAATGCAAAGGAAACGATTCAAGATGTAATTAAGAAATGGGTTGCCCTATCCCAATCAACCACAATCCTTGATAGGCACCCCATAAAAAATATTCGCTATAAAAAAAAAGTTTGGTCAAAAAATTGCTGAGAACAAAAATTGTTGCAAACATAAACCGTTTCCAAGAAAAAACAAAATGAAATTTCTTTACAACTTTATAATTCGGTGACTTTTTAGTCCAAGAGCCCAGTAATTTTTTATACCTTGACGATACACGATTCTAATGTTTTATAATCGATTTGTCATGAAAACCTGTCCCCAAATTGACAACGGTGCCAGTGCAAATCCTGCCGAAAACATTTTTTATTAATTAATGATTGGCCTTTTTTTTTCAAATATGTACCTTTTGTGACCTACACACTTCTAAAAAGCACTAGAGTGTTCATATGAATACGTAGAATAAGAAAAACTCACGGTGCCGGGTCCCATTCTGCCGCAACCCTCGGCACCGTGACGATAAAGGGGGTGGCAAAACGTAGTCAACTACCTTTTGCATCCTACACAAAAAAGTCCTTAACAAAAATCGTAGGCAGGGACCTAATGAATTTTAAAAACCAACGGTGCCATTTGTCATGTTGCCGGAAACCGTCGGCACCGTGGTTTTTTTCGGCGCGCGCTCCAACCAATTTTTATTATCGCCGCGCTTCTGTACGCGAGTGATTTCTTTTGTTTTTTTTGAATAAATCGAATCTTTTATAGTCTCGCATCATTATTTGACGCAATTAAAATTTCAACAAATCTTGATTAACAATTTTTTCGAATTCAGTTTTCCAAAAATTTACGTATTAGTCTGACTATTTTTCAATAGTAATACACAGGTATTAAAATATTCAATCAACAAAAAATTTCAATTTTACACAGCAAATAAGTGGTTTTCACGAGTTTGAAAGTGTTAAAAATTCAAAAGTAGAAAGAGTTGCCAAATCTGTCAATCCTGGATTATGGTTGCAAGAAGATTAGACTGCTTGGACGTTTGCTTCATTTGAAAACCCTGGCATACAATTTTCAACTGAGACTCAACTTCACTGAGTTGACTTTCAGTTCAATACAAATTTCGCCTTCAAAGCTAAAAAAACCAAAAATATATATATCGATTTACTTATATGTTAATAAAAAACATGTTTCCCTTCACGGTTTTTGAACTCGTTTCATATATTATCGTACTTCCACAATTCCATTTCTGCTTCCGATATGTCATATTTATATTTATTTTCATATGATGACCAATAATTATTCAAAAATAAAGGTGAAGATCGAAAGAGAATTGTTAAACATTTGTTTTATACGTGAGTTTTGCGTGTTAGACACTGTAAAAAAAAATTCCGAATTTCAACTGCGATTCAACCGAGAATCAACTCAAGGTTTGACGCAATTACAATTTGTTGAAATTGTAATTGCGTCAAATAATGATGCGAGACTATAAAAGATTCGATTTATTCAAAAAAACAAAAGAAATCACTCGCGTACAGAAGCGCGGCGATAATAAAAATTGGTTGGAGCGCGCGCCGAAAAAAAAACACGGTGCCGACGGTTTCCGGCAACATGACAAATGGCACCGTTGGTTTTTACAATTCATTAGGTCCCTGTCTACGATTTTTGTTAAGGACTTTTTTGTGTAGGATGCAAAAGGTAGTTAACTACGTTTTGCCACCCCCTTTATCGCCACGGTGCCGAGGGTTGCGGCAGAATGGGACCCGGCACCGTGAGTTTTTCTTATTCTATGCATTCATATGAACACTAGTGCTTTTTAGAAATGTGTAGGTCACAAAAAGGTACATATTTGAAAAAAAAAGGGCCAATTATTAATTAATAAAAAATGCTTTCGGTAGGATTTGCACTGGCACCGTTGTCATTTTGGGGACAGGTTTTCATGACGAATCTATTATAAAACATTAGAATCGTGTAGGTCTTCAAGGTAGAAAAAAATTACTGAGAGACCGGCCCTCTCACCACCTGTGCTTGTTGTTAGAACAAGAAGTGTAGAATTTGTCCTTTTTCACAACCGGCCGATGTCTGATGAACGCATATAATATACAACATTTAATTCCCGACATATCGCATTCTATAATATTATGTGAACAGAAATCTTAGACCATAAATAACGAGGAAAGTATTTAACATAGTTATGTTTTTGTTAATCTTCCTGTCGTTATTATTTTCACAAAAAATGTTTTTTGACTTATTTTGTTATATCAAATAAAAAATCTTTACCGAAAACATGTTTTACCATATGAAAAAATGGGAATTTCGAATTTACTCGATATATCCGAGTTCTCGTTATAAAGCTGCTCGTTAAAAGCAACTGTTTAACTGTATATGCAGTTCTTGTACATACGAATTCCTTTCATATAAGATACGTTTTACTTACTTTTACCACTATAGGAAACTACCATAGACAAGGCCAGTATTTAAAATTGTTTTTTTTTTTATGTATTACACCTCAAGACCAAGCCCTAGGAACCTACATTTACCATCACCGCATATTTTTTTCTAAGATTGTCGTTATGTATATACATATGTACGTGGTTTGTAAAAGCCCATATTTCAATATAGTGTTATATTAAGGGAGTAGATAACTTATAAAATCGGGTAGCGTGACCAATGACGGCGGCGCGATTTGTAGTATGTAGTAAAAAAAAACAATGTGTCGCAAAAGTGTTTTTGAAGGTTGAAAATGTATACGTAAACAGTATATTGAATATAAATTTGCTATAAAGTGGTCAAATAGTACAGTTCTAGAACGTAGCACGTCAGCACTAGATAAGGTCAATATGTGTTTTGTAAAAACTGGAAACTTTGCATTGATTACACTGAACCACAAAAGTTTTTCCAGTGCGCGGAAATACAGACCCGGTCTACTATATGTTTTTGGAATCGAAGAACACGAATCAGATCTCAGTTTTCCTCGTTCACCACTAGTTGTTGTTTTTTTTCGAATCTCAAAAAACACATTTTACGCGGTAGAACGATTATTGATTACACAGGCACACAAAGCCATTCCCATTCTACGTTTTTCAACGCGCTGAATCAAATTCTGAGGTCAGGATGCATTTACGATTATCAGTTCTTCCCCTAGGGACAAAAATCCCTATGAAAAACACTAAATCAGAAACCGTGTATACCTGTAATGTTAGGAGAATGATCTAACAACAACCCTAAGTCTTATGTTAGTAACCTTCAACCCTACGACACACATATTCAAAACCCCATAACCTCAAAAACAACATGTCCGGGAGAAATGGGCTTATGAGATTATATGGATTGAAGTTTCTATTCTTTCATGAGGGTCATGATTAAGGTTTTCCAGGTTTATGCGTTTGAGATTATGAGGTCATGAAATTTCACAACTATGGAGTTTTGAGGCTATAAGGTTGAGATATATGATTGGATCATATTCATGCCTCTTCGTCAGGTTGCTGCATGCTAAATTTCACAGGTTCGAGATATAGGGTTTTTGAGATTAACGGGTTTGAGACTGAGGTTATGGAATTTCAAATATTCATGCCTTTTCATCGCGTTGTTGTGTCCCAGATTTCGCAGGACCTACTTATAAGGTTTTTGGAATTAAGGGTTTGGAGGTTATGAGGTTATGGGATTCCGAAGGTTTGGAATTCCACGGCTATGAAGTTCGAGAGTCATGATTTGATCATATTCATGCTTCTTCATCATTTGCTGCGCTATAGCAGTTGTAGAACATAGATATAGGGGTTATTGAGATTGATATTGTTGAGGTTTTGGGATTCTGAGTACGTGTGTCGTACGGATGAAGGTTTCTGAGGCTTAGGGTTATTGTTATCATCCCTACAGGGGAATGGTCTTCTCTGGCTTTGTGTTTGTGTGTCTGTGTAATCGAGCTACCGCGTAAAATGTGTTTTTGAGGTTAGAAAAAAACTAGCGGTAAATGAGGAAAACTTAGATTTGATTCGTGTTCAGTGCCCCCAAAAACATGCAGTAGACCGGGTTTGTACTTCCGCGTATTGGAAAAACTTTTGTGGTCCTGTGTTATTATTGATTATAATACGTGTATGAAAAAAAAACAGTCAAACATCAAGTATATAGGACATACAGTATATACAGTGTCTAGATTTATACGACAAAGCGTTTCTGCGCATAAGGTCCTCCTCTAAAGCCCCACCTTTGCCAAACCGTACGTCCGGATGCCACGGCATGCCCAATCCGGGTTCAAGCAGTCGGCAACGGAGCATCTGTCCCACCACCTTCTTTTCCTTACCGAATTTTTTAACTAGTAATATTTGCTATACCTACACAGTCAGTAGTCGCTAGAAGTATATTATTATATTGAAATATGGGCCTTTATAAAACACTTGCAGTTCGTCACAAGCTCCTTCAACTATTAGAGTTATTTTCAAAACCTTTCAAGGAACAGTTTCCAATCTCAAAATTTCCCTTTCCATCTGATTGTCGTGCATTCACGAACGCATCGATATGTCTTTCCTTCGTTGGATATGAAAACGCCATTGCAAAAATTCACTCTACGCTGATAACGACCTAAGTACTAGCCGTGGTACTTCTGCTACTGCCAGAGGTGGTGCTGCCGGACGCGATGTACCTAGAAAGCGGCGGAGGGGGCAACCTGGGGAACTCCTCGCAGGGGGGAAGCACGTTTTCGAGGTGCCCGCCGGACAGATTGCCAGGCGGCGTATAATGAGCAACTACTACTATTTTGCCGGTCCTGGAGCGAGCTTTGCCCACTCCACAGTAGCGGGAGCTGACCCACACCATTTGAGTAAAGTGGCCTAAAAGAAAATGGAACATTAAAGAGTATTTTAAAACAGTTCTTGAAATTTTTCGGAGGCAATTTTATCGTAGAACCTAGAAGATATTTATGTAGTATATTTGGATTTAGATTATGCGATATACAGGGTGTTTCAAGATTCACGACTGAGATTTTAAGAGCGTATTTTTAAAGTCAAATTAAGAATATTTCTCCTATACATATCTGGCCTAAACCTTAGGTTTACGCCGTTTTTGAGGCAAAACATAAATAGAGCATCTAAATCAACAGCAACAGGCTTAAACGTTTTCAGGAGATTTGACTCTTAACTGTAGTTATAGTTTAAAATAATCGATTTTTTTTTTTGCATAACTTACGATGGTTGCAGCTCGGAGGGGGTCCATTTTAGGACACATATTTTTAAGAAACAAAAGTTTTATTTTGACCTCAAAAATACACCCTTAAAATCTGTCTAGTGAATTTTGAAACAGCCTGTATATTTTGGCTTTACATTATGCAGCACCATACAATGTCAAGTTGCATGGAAATAGAACGCTCGTATTCTCTTATATTTCCATATGCTTCTGCGATTTTTGAAATTCGACAAACACTATAGTTTTGATTTACTTGGTTACTACACAATTTGTAGTCGACAAAATACAAAAATACTTATCAGACAAAAATACTTGTTATATAAAAATACTTAGTGTTTAATATTTTTATGAAACTTGCATGGTGTTAACCGAACAGCAAACTTCCCTGTAGTTACACAAAAAAAAAACTGTAACCTGCAAATGAAAATGTCGGCAACAATTTGTTGCAGGAACCACCTTATTTAGCAACGATGTGGTATCAACTTGCTTTTTCTTACCAAGGTTACCCAAACAAATGTTTAAAAATATGATTCGAGATTTTGCGATATATAATCGACCAAATAAAATATATCAACGAAATATATTTATCTCTCAAAAATATTATATTTTTTAAATACATAAAAACTAAAACTAATTACTAATATTTTTACACAAATAGAATACCTATAAAAACTTTCTTTCAGACCTTCTTCTAAACATTCTATAAAAGTTATAAACAAACTAACCTGCATTAACATTCACGTGTAAACAATCGGGCTCTTTCCCATAATCATATTGACGCACTGCTGAATACCAATGTGTTGCAACTTCTTGTCCTAAAATAAACTCGTATATGATTTAAAGTTTTTCTATTATATAAAAAATGTACATACAAATCATAAACTGTTCTAAACAATCCTTTTAATAAATCAATTCTGTCAAAAATTATGCCATAATAATTAAGGGAACACATTTTCAAAAACCCAAACAAGTGCCAAATTAACTTTTCAGAATTGTTAAATGCAATCGTTCGACAATTACAAGCCAATGTGTGACAACAGATCCCCTCTGGGTAATAGAATCACGTAATTTACCAAGAGCGTGAGAATATTCGTTAGGAAGAATAATACACTCAAACGAAGAAAAAATACATGAAAATGGAAAAAAGGAGATGACATGCACAGAAGTGCAATTTATCCACGTCATAAAATGCAGTGACAAGTGATCATCCAACATTAGTTTGTTTTGTACTCTAATATTTGTATCTAAATTTGGATCACAATAAATATAGTGGCATTATCAGGTGTCATTCTAAGTTAATTTTCAATTTTAGTTGCTTATATACATATGTGTGTCATTTTATTTTTGAGTTATGTTTATTTATTTATATTTAGTTAAAATATGATCGATACAATACATACAGGTATGCCTATCTCTAATATTATCTCTAAGATGTTATCCACCATCTTCTGTGTCTGAGATTCTTTCTTCTATTTTTGAGTAAAAGGTAACCACCAGTGGCCGGTGGAATTTGACATGCTCGTATTTCCGTAAAGAGGCATGGGACCCACATCATATTTTAGGGGGTGGTTACTAGACCTAAGTAGAAGGCTGTAATGGCAAAAAATCTTCAGGAAAATCTTGCGAATTTTTTTTTTTTCAAAAATGGCTGCCTCCGGGCAAATATTGGAAACGGCTTGCAAAATATTTGCAATTTATTTTTCATAATCACCGAGTAAATACAATTTTTTATACTTGTGATTTTTGCAATATTCTTATTTTCCTTAGATACAAAATTGCAAAATCTCATAGACGAAATGTTGTGATGAAATAAAAATTCAAATTTCCATAACTTTTAAAGATCTCAAAATTCTGAGAAAATCACAAGTATAAAAAAAATGTATTCACTCGGTTATTGTGAAAAAAAATATTTCGCAAATATTGTGTAAACCGTTTCCAAAATCTGCCCGGAGGCAGCCATTTTTTGGAAAAATAATTTCGCAAGTTTTCCCTGAAGATTTTTTGTCATTATAGCCTTCTACTTAAGTCTAGTAACCACCCCAAAATTATGGTATGGGTCCCATGCCTCCTTACGAAAATCAAGTCAAATCACTTGGATACCGGCGCGTAGTGAGTAGCCGGCTTAATGCTGCAGATGCCCAATTATGCGTCAGATGGGTCAGTCCAAAACTATACGAGGTGTGTAAATAAGTAATGTCATTGGCAAGTAGCACCCGATCTAGCAACACTGCGGAGGCGGGACGTGGAAAGGTGGTAGGTTAACATGTAATGCACCTTCAGTACAAGTTTGAACTTGTTAGAGTCATTTGTTTGTTCTTTGTGAGTGTTTATGTAAACTATTTTTTTCTGATGCGTTTTAAAAATGAGTGACATTAATTTTGAACAACGGTGTGCTATCAGGTTTTGCTTCAGACTTGGACACAGCGAAACGGATACTTTTGCAAAACTTCAACACGCCTACGGAGACAGTGTTTTTTCAAGAGCCCAAGTTTTTCGGTGTTTTAAACATTCTCAGAAGGAGGAGAGTCGATTGAAGATGAACCACGTAGCGGAAGGCCTTCATCTTCAAGAACCTATCAAAATGTTGATAGAATACTGGATCTTGTGCGTTCAGATCGTCGGTTAATGACATGAATGATCGGGGAGGAGTTAAGTTTGAATCACACCACTGTTCATCAGATTTTGACGACATATTTTAACGAATTGGGGATAAGAAAAATATGCGCAAAAATTGTTCCAAAACACCTTTCGCAGGAACAAAAGGACATCAGGAGAGAAAGGTGACTTTTTGGAATCGATTGAAAATGATCCCCATTTTATGGAACGTGTCATTACTGGTGATAGCACTTGGATGTTTGAGTACGACCCGGAAACCAAGCGCCAAAGCATGGAATGACACACTTCAAGCTCTCCTCATTTTGAGACCACAAGAAACATTCAAACGACTGTAACCGACCAGCTGAAGGCTATTCCAGTATACGAATTCCAAAACTGCTATGAGGAATGGAAGAACCGTCTCCAGCGCCGTGTGGCTTTCCAAGGAAGTTATTTTGAAGGAGATAGACAATACTGAATTGTAATTCTATTCGAATACAAAATGTTAAAAATCATTCTCATTACTTAATTTACACACTCCGTAAATAGTAAATACGTGATAAATATTAAGTATTGCTTAATAATCTCTCTTAATGCCAATATTCTGCGAATGTTCACTTTATTTGAATTTAATATAGGCGACGCCTATGAAAGTGATTTAAAATTTGTTACTCGTTGTTTGAGAGAGACATAGATTACATTAAACCGTCATTTTACACTAATTATTTTAATTGTCCATGTAGATTTGGCAATTTCTAGAGATATTATTGTCGGGTATAGTGCGTGCTCTAAAAAAACCATCTGAAAGTCTCTTCATCTTATTTCACTTATTACCATTTTCCTCGTGAAGCCGGTGGAATCGTTTTCCTCTGAATAAGTTTATGGTATAAACTCTACCTACTCAAAGTTATTATACTTTGAAATAATACAATTGTTAAACATTTTTGCGTACTCAAGTCTTTCTTTACTGGACTAATACTCCGTGAAAAGAATTCAATATATGGTTTTAAACCGTCCTTTGGGGTTGCTTCGCACATGATTGCGTGAAAGGACGTTACAAAGATGACATAAAATAAATGGGAAATAGGACATTGATTCCCTTACCCGAAACATCCTGTACTAATCCATTAGATGGCCTACAAAATAGATTCTGGCCAATATCCTTATCGTTCCTGTAGTAGAATCTATTCGTGTGTGCCAGATGATTCGCCCAGGTCTGAGCAAGGTAGCAGAGCTGAAAAAAAAAACAGTTGTCGTGACTCATTGAAATGTTTTATATCACTAGTAAACCATTTTTTTCCAATAAAGTTAAAATTTGTAGAGAGGAATATTATCAACAATTACTATTATAAATTATTATTAGAAATTTCCAGCTTTTTCCAGATTTTTGTAACGATTTTATTGTACTATTACCTACGTAGGATATGCTCGGCCATCTCTGAATAATTTTTAATTAAAGACTCACTTCCTAACATGAATAATGTTGTCGTGAATTAGGAAAATCGTTACTAAAGCCAAAATTCTGACCGTAAGGCTGTCTTTTTTTATATGAAATAATTTTCTAACAGATAGAGGTCAAAAACCTACAGGGACAGAAATCAAGGAGAATGAAAACATATGCCAGAGAAGAATGTATGTATGTGCAGAGGAAACGACCCCTACGAGAAAAAGTCGGCAGGGTTCAAATCTCATTAACTTGTTTTCTGGGCTTTCAGCAGTGAATTCACTTGGTGCGCCTAGACTTTTTTTCATCTTTAAAAAACGGATCGCTGAATACACATAAAAAAGTGAAAGGTAAAAAAAAACGGGATAGTCTATTCGATTTTTGGGTAAAATAAGTATTTATGAATGTTACTAAGTACCTACATATTATTAGAAAGCATAATTATATAGTCATTAGTTTTGGGGATTCCAAGATCAACCAATTTTTGTTTACCTAAACTTTACCCAAATAAAATTTAATTTAGTGTCCATAGTTTAATGTGTTCATTAATAGAGCGAGGCATCGTGACCGCGAGACATTGGCGTGCGCGTCCCTTAATAAGTACAATACCAGAAAATAAATAGTAATAAAATGCCTACATAATCTCTTATTATTTCTACATATTTGTTAAACATTTATCCTTCTACGTATTGTTATAAGGTGGGTTGATTGGCTGCACTGGAATTACTAAACATAACAAATAGAAGTGCCACTATTACCCTTACATACGTTTCCACAATTTTCTCGAGGAACGAGGTTCGACTTGTTGAAAAAATGTGCTTATATTGTGAGAATCATTCGACATTTAATAGACATAATTAAAATATTATTTGAACCGACTTAACGGATATGTCGATGCACCATCACAAATTTTTCTCCAATGTGGTAAAATCTGAATTTTTCTTTAAAATACTCTTGAATTTTTCTAGAACGCAAGCAGTTTTTGCGTTACCTACAGCGCCTTTTATTTGTATGTATTTTGTCAATACTTAATAATATCCTAATAATAATTGTTAATACTTAATTATATCGTGTGTGTACATCAAACATCGGTATCAAAATGTACGCACACGTTCGAATACGAAACCAAATTCAACGGCCGACTCATCTCGACTGTTGCCGAAGGCATCTAACCCCTTCCACACGGCGGCGGTACTGATCGCTGGGACAGAATGCCTCGCTCTATTCATTAATAATACGAGTATATATTTTTTATTTCGTCTTTTATTCACAACAAAGGGTTTGAAATTACAATAATAACACAGGTCAACAAGCAGACACACTAATATGCATTCCCAAAGGATTTTGGTGCGCTGAATCCGAATCTGGCAGCAGAATTGCTCTATTGCGTCAGGTTTTTGAGATAGCCTAACCTAAAAGTGGAAAAAACACTGTTTTTCGTCATATTAGAGGTTATGTAGTAATGTCATCTATTCTTTTTCAAAAAAAAAAAATACATATAATTTAATAGTACAAGACTCCCTCTTTCGAATGCCGTTGAGATTGCTCAAATATCTTTTTTTTCGTTGAGATATCACATGTTGAAATTTCTAAGTCTATCAGTTTCTTAATATGCGAAAATTTACTAAGGACCCCTTAGACGTCAAACAGTTGATTGCAGTTCGGAAACTTCATACTCAGAAACCTTCAATACATACGAACTCAAACTCACAAACCCCAAATGGGGATTGGGATCTGTGGGTTGGAGGTTTGTGGGTTTGGAGTTTCTGAGTTTGGGGTTTGTGGGTTTGAGTTGGTAACTTATGTATTGAAGGTTTCTGGATATGAAGTTTCTGAATTGCAATCGACTGTTTGATGTCTAAGGGATCCTTAGTAGATTTTCGCATATTAAGAAACTGAGAAACTGAGAAACTTAGAAATTTCAACATGTGATGTCTCAACGAAAAAAAATATATTTGAGCAAACTCAACGACATTCGAAGGAGGGAGCCTTGTACTTTTTAGATTCAATGTATTAGTTTTTTCAAATAGAATAGATGGCATTACTACATAACCTCAAATATGACGAAAAACGGTGTTTTTTGCACTTTTAGGTTAGGATATCTCAAAAACCTGATGTGATAGAGCAAATCTGCTGCCAGATTCGGATTCAGGGCACCTAAATCCTTCGGAAACATATATTCAAGTTTCTGCTTCCAAAAAAAAGTTAATTTTTGTTGGTCTGTGTAATTTACTACATTGATTATCTCTGGAAAACAATCCAATAGGCTGAGTCTGTTCAGCATACAAACAATACAATCTGCTTCATATTTTCCGGAACGTGGAAAGCTAAGGGAAACGTTGGCATTGTCTGCCAGACACAAAAGAGTAGAATTGTATCTACAGAATCGTTCTGCTTTGCGCAACAAAAAAAAATGTTAAGGTCGTTACTCCCTACATTTCAAATAATAATAAAATAGGTATAAAAGTTTAAAAAAAAATTGTTTACCTATTACGTCCAGGGTGAGTTTGTGAGAATTTCCATCTCCCTTTTCTACTTTATTTTTAGAGTTACAAAACAAAAATTTACATGGGTAACTCATTTTACAAATTTCAAGATAGAATTTTTGAATCGGCATATGTAATCAGAAAAACTAATGATTATTTGTTTATACAGTAAGCATACAAACGTATTATTTTAAAATAACTACTCCGGCTGTACAACTATGCTACGCCAGTAATATATGGTTCAATATCTAGCGTTTTATAACAGTATAAGTAAAAATTGAACAAAGGAATTTATAGCTTTAATTTCTCTAAAACTGTTTAATGCCGTCACTACTGTTTAACAAAGATACAAAGCTTTGCTAATTTAATATGTACTCAAATAAGTATGATCGCGTATGGAACCGTGATAGAACTCAAGAAGGGATTTTCTATACCTCATTTATTTCAACGATTGCCAATTGTCTTCTTTTTCGCATTATCTTTATGATTGAAATGTTTTTTTTTTACATATTTGCCATACAGTCTTTTTTTTCTGCCACGTACTTTCCTTCAATCTCCAAATTAATACAGCGATTTAATAAGTGAAATTACTCTTTTTTTGATGATGTATTTTAAGATTTTTTTTGTTAAGAGACGAAACGTTGAAGTTTAAAATAATTTTCTTCTATTTATAGGTTATATCAGTGGCGGTGGGCTATAAGGTGCGCTGGTGCGCGCACTACCAACAATTTAGCATTAATAATTTTATTTAGTAATTAATGGATGCATTCTTAATTTATCGCCTTGCCGCATCCCTAGCGTTAATACCATCTGAATATAATTTGGCCGCAGCGTTACGAATCCACTAGACGCTAGGTCTCTATCTCCAACGCCACTGGTTTCCGATCGCGGCGCGGGGTCGACACGCGCAATACGAAAAAGCGGCACGACGATCATGGCTTCCGTGCAATACGAAAAAGCGAACGCGTATTGTTACTGCTTGCCCCTCCACAATTATTACGCGTAGTGGGCGAATCCTATAGATATGATGTGCGGAGTTTAAGAGCGCACGAGAGTTATCAATCGGTTAGTTTGTGAATTGTTTTCGTACATTGCGATTGCTGTTTTATCGCTCACGTTTTATAAATATAAACTCGGTTACAATCTAATTTGGAATAATGAATTATATTCAAAACTTATTAAAAACTCCATTCTCTAGCTTGAGTTTTGGAGGAAAAAGTGCAAATTAAAACTCTAGGTAGGCCCACTCCACAAATTAATTTAAAATTAGCCGTGAAAGGAAAAAGTAAACAATTTGTAAGAACATTTAATAATGACTTATTTAAAAAACATTTGTGGTTAAGTGGATGCGATGTATTGAACGCAGTGTTTTGTTTGGCGGAGAAACACCTTGGACCAAAACTGGAGTAACGGATTTAAATCACATAAACGAGAAAATTAAAAAAAAAACATGCAAATTCTGCTGGACACATGAATAATGTTTTGAATTTAGCCATGCTAGGCACTGCAAATATTGCGACAATGCTCGATTCTGCTCATCGACGAGCAGTGGCAGCACACAATGAAGCGGTTTCAAAAAAACAGGTATGTTTTAAACATTATTATTAACTGTATTCGTTTTTGTGGAAAATTTCTATTTAAAACGAATAAAGACATTTTTGCGCAACACCATGTGCCAGGAAAGACTGTCGGCTTTGGCTATGCTCTCCATTGAAAAAGACTTTATTACAAATATCGAAAATTTGCACAACGTAAAAATCGCAGAATTGAGCTCATTTACAAAGAAAATTAGGTAAGTTTTCAAATTAATAGATTTAATAAGAATAACCTTAATATGAGATAAATATTTATCTCATATTAGGGATATTCTTATTATTCTTATGATTATCGTTATTTTTATGTATGGTGCACCCCCAATCTTAGGATCACGCACCGCCACTGGGTTATATTACATAAAACTTAAGTTTAACAATCCCAACGTTTAGTTTCTTACTATACGGTGTGTGTAGAGCCCACATTGGCCAG
Source organism: Aromia moschata (assembly GCA_029963805.1). Taxonomy (NCBI): domain Eukaryota; kingdom Metazoa; phylum Arthropoda; class Insecta; order Coleoptera; family Cerambycidae; genus Aromia; species Aromia moschata. The sequence goes on along the minus strand of JAPWTK010000361.1, from coordinate 66,505 downwards.
TTATGAAAAGGACAAACAGAAGTGAGACGACAGATAAGAAGTAACCGCATACGTATTGAAAGTAGTGAGGGAATAACACCGGCCCCGTCTCCACACTATGTTAGTCATTAGAACGATAAGTGTAGAATTTGTCCCTTTTTATAATGAGAATAATTATCTTTCATAGTTATACGTCATCATCAGAAATCATAGATCCGGATTTCGACGTTATTATGGCTCATAGGTATGATATATCTGACGACGAAGAACAATGAACAAGATTGTGCATTGTCTTGATGAAACAAAACTTTCTTCTTCGCCAAATGTGGCCGTTTTTTCTTGATCACATTACTCAAACGCTCCAATAAGTTAACATAATACTTTGTTTTTTTTTTCTTTCTTTTTATGATAATCAATAAAACTTATCCCAGGCACATCCCGAAAAACTGACTCCATGATCTTGCCTGCAGATGCAACTGTCTTCACCTTCTTTGGAGCCGATTCTTCCCTTTCAGTCCATTGTTTTGACTGTTCCTTCAGCTCAGGTGTAAAGTGGTGGACCCATATTTCATCCATGGGTATAATCGACCGTAATCGACGCAGAAACTAGGCGTTATTGTTGTGCCTCGGCTAATTTCTCGCCAAGAGAATACAGCGGTGAAATATAAGGGTTGCCCTCTAAATGTGTCTAAATAGGACTCGATGTGTTCCAGTGGGTCTAGCTATGTCAACACCCACTAGATGTCGTTCCTGGCAACACACCACTAACGGTAGGCCCATTAAACTAAAGTGTAATAATACCATTAGTGGTGTGCTACCAGAAATGACATCTAGTGGTTGCTGACTTTGTCAAACCTACTGGAAGAAGTCGAGTCCTATTTAGGTACACTAGGGGGCAGTTTTTATACGTCACCGCTATATATGTATGTACGAGCCCAGAATCATATCGTTTGGCCTAATGTTATTTTTGGTGAGTTTTCTGAAACAAAGACTTCATACTATGGATACGTCAATTATCCTTTATTACATTATTTATCATATTATCTATTATACTATTTATCCTACAAATTGCCAATAGAGGATAATAGTTGTATCCATAATATGAAGTCTTTGTTTCAGAAAGCTTACCAAAACATAACATTGGGCCAAACGATATGATTCTGGGCTCGTATTTGAACTTTAAGACCTTTTTTTTAATAATTGTCACCTATAGAAAATATTATATTTACACTTACAAATTCTACAGAAGTAATTATTAAATGATACTGTAACCTAAAAAAAAACGATGGAGTTATAACTTTGAAAATCGGCAAAATATACGAAAATTTAGGGTTCCAAAATTTAGGGCGCCAAATTTAAATAGGTAATACCTTCAAGATTTTTTCCTAAGAAAACATTAATTAATAAAACCATTGTTCACGTATTTTTCGTGTATTACTTGACTTGTAAATTGTTTTCGCTAGCAATTACCAAAAAGGACCAAAAGAGCACAACAAGTTTTAAAGATTTAATAGTTATGTAGATATAGTATAGATATAGTATATAGATGTACTCTATTTCCATTCTAAATTGAAAATAGGTAGAAAAAAGCAAGGTTGTCAGATATATTTTCTAAAATTGCTAAGCTCACTATTCAAGTATACTTCATACTTCAGTAAACTGTTAGTTCGTGACGTTCTTAGAAAGCTAGTTTGGAAATATTTAAAAAAAAATACATAGATATAAATTTATTAGTTAGCATTAAAATAAAGCGTTTAAAATTGCTGGAAAAAATAATTATGAATTAAAACAACTTTATGTATGTTACTATACTTAAGAAAATTTTGAAGAGCCAGCAACGCGATGCCGCGAATGCACCAGCAAATGCCGACCATTATACTATAGGATTGCTTTATATGTAATACATCCAAATACTTATTCGGTCCACTGTGCCATAAAATTTTTACGACGTCGTTAAAATGATTTACGACTTTAGAAATTCTACGTGTTTAAGGCGCCAGTGACGTGTATTTCAGCTAGGTCTATAAACACAGACAATTTTTGAGATTGTCTGGCTAAATGAGCATTATTTACAGCAAATTATATTACAAATATTAAGAGTTTTGTATGCAGGCTAATTTTAATCTCCTATATTGATTTGAATGAAAAAAATTATTTCACAATTTTCGAATCTATAAAAGATATATGCACGCCCATGGAATCATAAAGTTGTACCGCTTTTTTTGTTCCCCAGGCGTACTTATCATTTTCAATTAAAATTAGAAGGACTATAATACAATTTACCGTACCTCAGACGACATCGTCAAAGGTGGTGCGGCGTGACGTTGCCTGTACACGTTGTGCCAGCAGAGGCAGTCCGTTATGAAGTCGCTGTCCTGCCAGGCAGTTCTTATTTCCGAGACGTCTAACACCATGCTCACTGGACGGTTTAATAGGATCTGAAAAAAAAACAGTTTTATATGTTAATTAATTTCAAAGACCATTTTTTTCGATGGAAATTAAAGTTGTTTATTATTTTGAATGTGATGATACTAGGCTTAATGATATGATGATACTGGGTGTACTAGGCATCAAGCTTAGTTAGCAGAGGTCTGTGCACTTCCATCTGTGAAGTGATTTATTTTAAAAAATGATAACGAAAACAGATTTAAAATTTAGGAAGCTAGTACATTGAAGGCCTCGGGACAAAATGTCTATTGTTATAAGAAATGTAATGTTATGTCTGAAGTACCATGAAAACAGGGAAATAATGTAAGGTAAGGTATAAGAAATAATAATTGCCCCTTACTTTCGCTTTTTTTCTAATTTTTGTTTCGATAAAACAGGTAAATTGAAGGTTTAAGCAAAAATGTGTAAGCTCCAGCTCCAACTTGAAGTCACCACAGTATTAGTTTTACGCACTAATTTTAATTCGCACTGCGTAGGTACTGAAATAGATACGTACAAACTAATTTTTTTTATATAACTTTATTTCTTAGTTTGATAACATGATATACCAAAATGTAAGTAAAACTAACCATTAGTAAGCTCTAGCTGACTATTAAAAGTGGTTCTCTGACAATATGATGCACGAATTTTCTTAATTGGTCTAGTAACGATAGAGTTAATCCAACATACATTACAAGTAGCAAACAAACAGTGAGATCATTAACTCGTTAAGTGTTTCTTAAAATCCTCACTACACCAAAATAAGGAAAATTAAATTGTCGAAAATTACTTTCTTGTTCGAGACTACGATTTCGTCCTCGAGAAACGGGAGTAAAAGAAATGAGTCAACAAAAGTAACCACTCTGTTCGTTTCAGAAACCTAGATTAGACTATTTTTTTTTTTAAGAATTTGAGTTCTTTTTCTAGGTACAATGTTTTCCAATACATTTACAACTGGCAGTTGAATACATTGAAGTGTTCTTACGTAGTGCTCGACAAAACACATGCTTTTACAAACATATGCTTTTACAAAACACATAGTACCTCACATAAGACAGTCGATGGCGCTGCTCAATTTTATTTATAAAAAAAAAGGACTTTACACGTTTTTTCCCGTGAGGTGGAAAAAAGACATGTTTGTTACATTCTTCGAAAAAAATACAGTTTTCTGGACAAATTCTTTTATTTTTTCTAAAATGTAAAATATGTCATAACTTTATGGGTCGAAATTAGAGAGGAAATCTCGGAAAAAATTACCGATGACGTTATAGGTTGAAAGTTGAAAGCAAAAGACGATCTAAAAATGGCATCTTTTGAAAAATGTTTCTTTTTGAAAAAAGAATTCGACTTGTTCGAGCATGTTTTGTAAAAACTATCCCAAAAAGAGATACCTAATGAATTTATTCCAAACTTTACGACCTCATTGCATTTATATATTATGTTTTATATATGTATTATGTTTTGTAATATGTATATATTATTTGTGTTTATGGATCAGAAACTATTATTAGTATTCGATAAAAAGTTTGGTAAATATAGCAGTAATATTCCAGCTTGAATAACAATACTAATCTTTACCAAATATGTGGTTCACATCTACTTGTTATAGTTTTTTTTTACTTCATGCGTACATTGTTCTTTTTAAAAGAATACATTGTCCTCATATTCTCAATAAAGGACAAGAATCTATCAAATACTGGGAATCCACCTCACATTTAACGCGTTTCAGTAATATCTACTTCCTAGTTGGTTTTCTAGGGCTTCATATAATTGAATGTACAACAAGTGCTGAATTTGATACGTTATGTAGATACCGTATATACAGATTTTGTATTTCCATAGTTTGATTGAGAACAAAGAAGAAAACTCGACTTTAAATATGAACACAAATTCATCTCGAAAACCAATATCCCTGAATTTTTGTTAAAACTTAACACTTAACAGACAGTAACACAAAAGAATAAGCAAAAAAAAACAAAAGTATACATAAGCATGAAATACTCGTTACTTTGTTTTATTTAAACTTCGATGATTTTTACCTGGATGATATGTATTTCAATTAATATTTTCAAATGATCGGAACGCCTGCTCTAACATCATTAAAATACATGAAGGTAGAAAGGGACCATCCGAGAATATGGCAATTTTCGACTACCACCGATTCTAACATATACAGTGTCCGCCAAACATTTTGATATCCAAAAAAATGTTATTCTGCCATTGCAATGCATACTCTGGTAATAATATTTGTAGGTATCGTTGGTTTTGAAGATTATTCATATCTTAATCGAAAAAAGGTACCTACTTACTTACTGTCTGGATTATTTTCCAATTTCCAAAAAAAATGTTGGCCTTTGTTTTCCAACTGGTTTTTTATTAAACTTTATTTTGTTAGAATTACAATTTGGCTATCTTAACACGAAACTACCACTTAAAAATAACAAACAATACATAAATCACTTTAAAATTATTTATTGTTTGTTATTTTTAAGTGGTAGTTTCGTGTTAAGATAACCAAATTGTAATTAAAACTTTTGTACTAACAAAATAAAGTTTAATAAAAAAACAGTTGAAAAACAATGGGTAATTTTTTGGAAATTGGAAAATAATCCAAACAGTACCTTTTTCGATTAAGAATATCAATAATCTTCAAAACCAACAATATCTACGAATATTATTAGCACAGTATACATTTCAATGGGAGACTTTATACTGCAGTGAAGTGCATACTACTACGTCAATCAAAAACTTCGAAGATACAAAATTGTTTGGATATCAAAATGTTTCGCTCAAAATCGGTATATAGGCGTAAAATGTCATTAGGATTTATTAGTGACATTTTTCGAAATATTAACAATTTAGGCCATTTTCTAAAGATTTTTTTGGAAAATCACAAATTTGACAGATGCCAGATGTTAGCTGTCAACTTTGAATTGGTACATTTAAAGTTATTTTGGAAGAGAAGGAAGTTATGACAGAAGTGATTGTCACCAAAAGTTTTTAAACCTTAATATTAAAAAAAAATCTCATATGGTTCCAACTTTATGGCGAACACTGTATATGTCACATGCACTGTAACTATTTACACTGGCAACTCCGCCAAAAAACTTAATAAACCGGAATCAATTTTGAAATGTAATATGGTATTGGCGCATGCAAAGCAATATACCTACTTATTTTCACAATGACAGTTGTAAACTTCACTAGCACCAATAATGTTGCGATTTAATTTCGAAAACCTTCTGTCATTATAAAAAAGTAGAGTGAGAGAAGTAAAGAAGGTGTACATCATTTAAATTCAGAATAGCTGTTTACAATTACAATTGTGTTGTTTAATTACAATCAATTGTTAACATTTTTGCACAATTTTGTTATAAAAACATATTATTAAAGAAAATATAAAATATCTGAACGTTAATATGTTAATATGCATTTCAGAGTGTCGTAAAGGTAAATTCAATTTTCAAAGCAAACATTTTCCACAAAACACGGTGTGCCCTATACAAATTTAACAAGAGAATATACTATTTATTGCGTGATATAATAATGTAATAATCTTAAATCTCACAGTACTTTGTTGGAATTAGTAAAATATTACCCTCAAAAGAGATGGTCAAATTCACCCCACCCCTTAACGTTTCACAATAATAATATTCGAACTAATTGTGCTTCATTTTTGTTTTATGACGGTAGTAAGGTGATTTTATGTTCAACTGTTTTCGAGATACTAAAGAAAAAACTTAGTCCATTGGGAAGCATTTTGCAGAAAGCCTTTATTAAGGTTTTCATCATCATTGCGCTTACTCTACATGTAATGTAATTTTTTACGTGATTTAGAAACACCGCATGTTAATAAGAAAAATCCACTTTGAATTTTTTTGTAAATTAATCGGCCAAACTCAATGAATGGCGGTAGCCACTTTTGTTAATGTTAACACAATGAAATGTATCACATAAGTGTCCCTTTGTGAATACAAAAATAAATAATAGGAGTATTATGTATTCTTACGGATAAATATAGAACATAATAAAGTTTATTGACAACAATAAGCTTATTCATAACACGCGCCTCCAAAAACTCTAAAGACAGATAAGCGCTATTAATGGTCGTTTCCTGCCCATGTAGCGAATGTTACGGTATCTTTTACCACTACACTAGACTACATTAAGAAACAAAAATAGTGACTCTCCATCGCTTCCGGCTACCAATCTACTTTTTTGGCATCGCCTTCCATCGCTACCCGAGAGCATATTTTCGAAAAAAAATAAATATATCAACACGTAGTTTGCTATAAAATGTTCTGCAATACATGTTCCTATGATTCTCTGTAGGTTAATATGCAAGTGCAAACTGTTTTGTTCTTAAAATCGTTAAAAAAAAGTTTTCCACGAAACACCGAACTACTATAATTTTCTCGACGAGCGTTTCGCCAACAAAGTTGGCATCTTCAGGAGAAGATTAAAACTAAATTCTAACATGCACGATTTATATTAAATTTGTTGCCACGGTTCACTGAACCATAACATCTGTCTTTGTTTATCAGAGCAAACAGTAGACTGGTGAGTATCGGACCATTGTCCTTATTCATACTACTGTTACACTTAATGATTTCTAAACTTTGAAAAGCATCCAACTGTCTCCTGTTTCTTACATTTCTAATTAATTTTAAATTATTTATGTCTATCCTATGGTTATTGTCAAAAGCGTGTTGGGCAACACAAAATTTTTCCGTTCTGTCATATTTCAAATGATCCATGTGTTCTTTAAATCTAGTCAAAATAGATATTTTTGTTAGCCCAATATACTTTTGATCACAGTCTTTACAACTTATTTCGTATACGTATTCCTGACTTTTCATTATTGTCGATTTTGTCTTTGGGATTACCCAAAAGCGTGTGTAGTTTAGGTATTTCAATCTTCTCCTGAAGATGCCAACTTAGTTGGTGAAACGCGCGTCGAGAAAAGTAGATATAGTAGTTCGGTGTGTCGTGGAAAATGTCCAGTTTTTTGTTTCTACGTCGAAGGTTCCAGTACCCACTCCAGGTTAAAATCGTTAAAAAACGAAATCACGAATGTAGCCTTGAATGCTACTAACATCTGTATGGCGCAAGTATGTGCCGTTCCATCTCCAGCAAAATCGCACCTTATAATTAATTAAACGCAAACAAATACATAACGTTAAATAACACCTTGTATAAAAATCATAATTGAATTCGTAATTAGTAGATCGTCAAGTAGATGTAAAAAAATTGTTTTATCTTGTTTTTGTTGACAGTTTTAATTTTTTTAGCGTTTAAATATGCCGAACATTTTTTTATGTTTTCACAATTGTTTTAAATGGAAACTGTGTGGCTAATAAAAATATTCAAATAGTGATTGTTTTTACCAACATTTTGGTCTCATACACTAAAATATTTACTTAAAAGTTTTCAACAAAAAAAAGGAATCAAATGTCAAATATCTGAAAAAGTTAACACAAAATAAGGCTTTATTTGAATGCACAGATATTGTGTGGGTGGTTTGGAAAACAAAAGCATTGTTGACTCTCAAACAACGTAAACAAATCTGTAATATTGACAAATGAGCAAGCACGCAAATTGGCACGCTTTTATTTTATGAAGGAAAGAATTCTTCCGAAGCTGCTCGAGTTTACGCCAAAATATATCCAAATTGGTGACATCCTAGCTGATACTTATTATTTCATAAGACTAAAGTAAATGAACATAAAGCAATTTTGAATGTCTTAAAACTGGCATACATATGTATTTCAGATAGTGTTGCTATTAATCAGACCTTATTCAGATTGAATAATAATAAGTATTATTCAATTCAGGTCCTAGTTTTAAAAACTACATTATGTCGGTGAATATCAAGCCCTATTTTGTGTTAATATTTCCAGATATATGATGTTTCTTTGCGTTTTTCTTGAGAATTCTTAATTAAGAGTTGAAGTGGATGACATCAAAATGTTGGTAATATATAGAAACTAGTATTTAAATAACCTTATGACCCATACCTATTTAAAAAATTGAGAAAAAATAAGAATTTAAACAATATAAAACGATTTTTCTACATTTACTTGACTTAAACTGAAATGATTTATTATATTCTAAGCACAGTAGATCAAAAGTTGTAAATAAAAAATAAATGACATGATGTCAAAATGGCATATCATTGTGCTCAGAATGACATTTAGAATAAAAAAAAGTGAAAATAAATATGGCTATGCTATTTAAGATTCTGAAGTTGGGGTCATTTTCGATTAAACCGGAAGTTAATAAAACTTATTGACAATGTCAATAAATGCAAATTTATGTCTAATATCCTATTCTAAAATTTCATTATTCAATCTCTTACAATAACAAAGTTTTGGGGGTGAGCCACTTTCTAGAATCACCCGGTATAGTTTATAACATGTAAATAATTAATTAAATTTGTGGAACGTGGAAAAGACTAAAAAACGTCTATTGGAATAAGTTGATCGGTAAATTTCCGAACCTACGCATAGACTGCTCAAGTGAGATGCCTCGCTTTAGTTACAAACTATATACAAATGTTGGATGACCCGGATTGCTTGAAAGTTGTTGTGCACATTTTTATTGGAGCGTTGAAATTACGGACATTTGTATTAAACGAATAAATAAGAGTTTTTTTTCTTTTTTTTTTTCGCGTAACTTTTTCATCTTTGTGCTCATAACCTTTGTAAACATAATTTTTATTATCATCATCATGTATTAAGCTAACTTTATATGTTAAATGCTATCATCATCATAATAATAATTATTATTATTATTTACTGTATACGCATAGGTACATTTTTCTTTTTTTTCTTTTGTTTTTGTTTTAGTCTTACAGTTTTGTTGGCAATAACTATCGTATAGTTTGTTTTCTTAATGGAACTTTTGCTGTTTGATTTTTTGATATCAATAGTGCTTCTAGTGATTCTATTGATAGTGATAAATAAATAAATAAATAAATAAGTAAATAAATAAATAGATAAATAAATAAATAAATAAATAAATAAATAAATGAATGAATGAATGAATGAATGAATGAATGAATGAATGAATGAATGAATGAATGAATGAATGAATGAATGAATGAATGAATGAATGAATGAATGAATGAATGAATGAATGAATGAATGAATGAATGAATGAATGAATGAATGAATGAATGAATGAATGAATGAATGAATGAATGAATGAATGAATGAAATGAATGAATGAAAATGAATGAATGAATGAATGAATGAATGAATGAATGAATGAATGAATGAATGAATGAATGAATGAATGAATGAATGAATGAATGAATGAATGAATGAATGAATGAATGAATGAATGAATGAATGAATGAATGAATGAATGAATGAATGAATGAATGAATGAATGAATGAATGAATGAATGAATGAATGAATGAATGAATGAATGAATGAATGAATGAATGAATGAATGAATGAATGAATGAATGAATGAATGAATGAATGAATGAATGAATGAATGAATGAATGAATGAATGAATGAATGAATGAATGAATGAATGAATGAATGAATGAATGAATGAATGAATGAATGAATGAATGAATGAATGAATGAATGAATGAATGAATGAATGAATGAATGAATGAATGAATGAATGAATGAATGAATGAATGAATGAATAAATAAATAAATAAATAAATAAATAAATAAATAAATAAATAAATAAATAAATAAATAAATAAATAAATAAATAAATAAATAAATAAATAAATAAATAAATAAATAAATAAATAAATAAATATAAACTATATATTTACAACTTATAAACATATAATTAAGTATGTGAAATGTGTGAAAAAGCTAAAAACCGACTATTGGAATAAGTTGAGAGATTTTCCAACGGTAGTCCTCATGTCGTGCGGACAACATTGCCATGCTGTGCTTATTAGTATATCCGAATATTTGACGTAAAATATTACGTCAAAAAATGACGTTGTTACTGTGAGCAACCGACAAATGAATTTTGCAATAACATGCTATAACTTTTAAACTAGCCAAGATATCTTAAATTCTGTGAACTTTGTTTAAATAAACAAAAAAGATACTCGTCATGTTCGTTGGTATCCTCCACGATATTGGAATACTTAGAAGCCTTAGTGAAACTTCGAAAATAGAGATTCGTGAAATATTCACTGTAATCCAACCGAGATTTTCTGAATTCACACTAGAACACTATTCCACTTAACATAGAAACAATTTTTGATATTCGAGGAATGCATTTAGCCAACCATGTCATCATCATCATCAGATGATTAAAACTCTCAGATCATAAGTTTTAATCATCTCCTGATGATGCCAACATGATTGACGATATTGAATTCAAAATTGAATGGCAAAAAATTATTTCGGTATTAAGTGGAGTAGTTCTAGAGTTTTCTCAAAAATTCGTATATTTAATACTTACTAAAAACTTATTTAATACTTAATAAAAACTTTGACACCACAACTTATTTCTCTGACCAAACACAACTTATTTCTCTGGACTATAAAATAACGAAGCTTTTCAATTTCCAATAGAAACCTGTGTTATTCTCGACCAAAATATTTTTCTTAAGAAGATTAAAGATACCAAATTTTCAGAATTTTATAATTACCAGAACTTCAAAAAATTACCTGTAAGTGAAAATTGCTGTATACACAAGGAATTTAACGCCGCCTTACCTGTTATGATGTTCTAAAAAGCATAATTTTATTGAAGTCTCCTTAAACCTAAGCAATTCAATAACGGCGTTCTCCTTGTCGAAACCAATTAATTTCTGTATTCATTCTGGAAGGCGCACAAAGAACAAAGCGAATGCCAAAGGGTAATCTATTATTTTTTTGCTCAGCCACATGCCCCGCAAAAAGCGAGAAGAAAAGTTTGAATAATGCTCTTCTGTTCTATTTTTAGGCGTCCCTGTTCATTTCCATGTATTTCGAATTATAGTTCCATCAATCAGTTGTGCAGAAACGACTTAAGTTAATGGTAAAAATCTCCCTGGGAACGCGCCAGGTTAACAGAAAAGCATTTTTCTTGTTTTTTTTTTATCATCCGATAGAGCTTTAAATGGAGGTTTCTCGTGGACGATATAGCTGATTCAAGTCTACGGTTCTATTGTATTCGGACACTGGACGGAATCGAATAATATTTCAGTGTAATGGATTAGGCAATACGTAGATTTTCTGTTCAAATACAAACCTTAAAAAAGGTCTCTCAGTTATAAAGTCTCAGTGTGAAGTCCAGGAACAGTCGAATATTTTTTGTTATTTGAGATGTAACTGTTTTGAAATTTGGTATGGATATATACTCCAAAATAAGAATTCAATTAATCCATTTTATTTTTTTTATACTTCCGGTTTCACAGGAAATGTTCCATTTTTTTAATGGAACACCATGTAGATTTACATTGTCGGATGCAAAATAAAAAACTACCTGCACAAATATCAACATGTTCACTTAAAAAAAAAACTGGACGTTTTCCACGAAACACCGAACTACTATATACTTTTCTCGACGCGCGTTTCGCCCAACTGACAAATTATAAGGTGAGGATCCTATCGCTGAGACAATCGGTCTTACAGATTTTCCTGGTCCTTTTATGTATTTTTGGTAAACAATATAATTTAGGTATTACTGGATTTGACAATTGAGGAGCTTGCTGCAAGAACAAGGCAGCTCCATTTTCAACGCGTGACGAGGTTAGCTGCTTATAATTTCGATAAAAATATTAGACGTTATGTAACGCAAATTCGACGCAGCTCAGCATATGTCAGGATGTATACTCCATGCACTGAGATGTGTGGAATTTGCGTTAAATAACGCCTAAAATTTGTATCGAAATTATAAGCAGCTAACCTCGTCACGCGTTGAAAATGGATCTGCCTTGTTCTTGCAGCAAGCTCCTCAATTGTAATTTTTGTCGTCTCAGTGAAGGAGTAATAAGGTTGTTACATTCTTTTAAAGATTTTTTTAACTTCAGTTGTCATTTTTGGCAAAGGATTTTTTGATAATTTCTTGCAAGGAATGTAAGGACCACTATTAATTAAATTGTCGACTCTCTCATGAGAGAATCGACAATTTGTCAAAATGGTTAACGAACGAGTTCGAAAATTTGCCTATTGCACAAACAAGTTTTTCAGTTAAAAATCCTAGTGAGTTCATTAACAATATCAAAAATATCCAATTGCAAGAAGGTGAAATGTTGGTCTCGTTTGATGTATGCTCATTGTTTCCAAGTGTCCCAATCCCGCAAACTTTGGACTACCTCAGGAAATTACTCGAATTAAATGGTTTAGACGATAAAATTATTAAGGAATACATTCGGCTTACTAGTATTTGTATGAATCAAAATTGTTTTCGGTATAATGGTGAATACTTTCAACAACATGAGGGAACGGCAATGGGTAACTTCTTGTCACCTTTCATTGCATTCTTATTATGAGTAAATTTGAGACAGAAGCAAAAGATAAATTCGAGTATTTCCCTATAGAGTCTGGTTCAGGTATGTGGACGATATCTTCGCGGTATTTGATACAAGAGCAATTAGTTTAGATAATTTTGTTGCTAAATTAAATAACCGTTTCCCTACCATAAAATTTACATATGAAATGGAACACTGAACAGTTACCATTTTTTGATGTATTAGTTCAGGCCTCTCCAACTCCGGTGCTATTGCCGCTCCGGCCTAGCGCCGGCCAAGCACCGGCCAAGCACCGGGAATTATATGCAAGCATATGATGCTGTCTGTCTCAGTCGCGCAAAGGCGGCTATGCTGCGGACGAGTGAGAAGGCAGTGGACAAGCACCGGTGCTGCCAAGTGCAGCACCGGTGCGCGGTGGCATCGAGTGCTCGTATTGGAGAGGCCTGTATTAATTATTAGAAATAGTGAAAATAAGTTAAAGTTAAATGTATATAGGAAAGAAACCGCGACTCTTAGATATATTCACAACAATTCACACCACCCTTTTCAACATAAAATGGCATGTTCTAATTTTCTAATTCAATTTGTTACATTTTTCCTCTCAGTAAAGAGAGGTTTGAACATGAGAAAAAGATTAATTAAGAACATAGCTAAGAATAACGGTTACTCAGTCCATTTAATAGATAAGTGAATAAGGAAGCATACATTTAAGATAACCCTGTACAATTCCACGACTTTTCGTAGAGATACTGACAATTCTAAATTTGTTTCGTTACCATATGAACCTTAAATTTACCCTCGGACTAGATACATTTTTTAAAAAAATATTTATATCAATTTTGTTTATAATTCTAAAAGTAATCTACAGACGCTTTTGTGTAACCCCAAAGACAAAATCGACAATAACGAAAAGTCAGGAATATACTAAATAAGTTGAAAAGACTGTGATCAAAAGTATATTGGGCAAACAAAAAGATCTATTTTGACTAGATTTAAAGAACACATGGCTCATTTGAAATATGGCAGAACGTAAAAATCTTGTGTTGCCCAACACGCTTTTGACAACAACCATAGGATAGATTTAAATAATTTAAAATTAATTAGAAATGTAACAAACAGTAGACGGATGCTTTTGAAAGTTTAGAAATCATTAAGTGTAACAGTAGTAGTATGAATAAGGACAATGGTACGATTCCCACCAGTCCACTGTTTGCTCTGATAAACGAGACAGATGTTACGGCTCAATGAACAACAAATTGAGTATAAATAGTGCAAGTGTGTAGGTTAGGGTTTAGTTGAGGTTTAGTAGTTCTTTAATAGTTAGTAGCTATTCGCCAACCAAGTTGGCATCTTCGCGCTATGCCAACTTGGTTGGCGAATAGCGCATCGAGAAAAAGTATAGTAGTACGGTGTTTCGTGGAAAACGTCCATTTTTTTGTTTCTACGCCGAAGGTTTCCAGTACCCACTCCAGGATGTTCACTTTTATTGATAAGAGTGCAGCAGAAAAAAAAACTTAGAAACTACCGATAACGAAAAATTAAGATACCTTTGAATACAAAAAAAAAAATACTGTGATCTGTCAGGTTTACAAAAATGATCGATCGTGACTATCTTTTCTAGTTTCGTTTGTTAATTTCACAATTTTAAAATGGCAGTGGAACTTTCAAAATCTGAGCGAATTGACATGATGCGTCTTGATGATGCGTGGATATAGTGACCAACGTTCTTTTGAAGAAGTTCGAACTTTGTTTAATTTTGTTAACTAAAATACTAAAAATATTTTTAATAAAAAGACTTACCAAGAAGTGGACGTCCAAGAACCGCAACCGATGAAGACACCAGTCTGAATGTTTTATTAACAGTTCAAAAAAATAATCACGTGTCCACAACGGATAGGACAAACTCGTAGATCTCCCAACAATCTGCCCTTTAAAATGCATATTGGTCAAGAGTTGGATGAAGATAATCCAGGTCGCAGAATACATTTTTGCGAATTTATCAGAGAACAACCTAACTTTATGAATCAATCCTAATTGGTTGGACGAAGTCCATACGCAGCATCCTCAGAAAATAAACGTGTGGGCTGATATGGTTGGAAAGAACATTTATAATGGTACAGGACCATTTTTCATAAGAGGAAATTTAAATGGCAAGGGCTAGTTAATTTTATTGAAGATGAGATTGTACAATCACTTGTAACTCTCTTTCCACATCCAAACAGACCTAATCATCCAAACGGGAATATCTGATTCCAACAAGATGGAGCTCCATCATATTTTACACGTAATGTCCATGATTATTTGAATGAAACATTTTCTGCACGCTGGATCAGACGCAGAGGAGCAATTCAAGCCCCTCCCCTCCCCCCCCCCCCCCCCCTTTTTTAAGCACAAAAAAAAAACAAGGAAAAAAAAAACCCCAAAAAAAAATAAAAAAAAAAAAAAAAACAAAAAAAAAAAAAAAAAAAAAAACAAACAAAACCCCCAAAAAAAAAAAAAAAATCTAATTTTTTTTTTAAAAAAAAAAAGAAAAAAAAAAAAAAAACCAGGAAGACCCAGATTTAAAATTGTTTTCAAAGATATCTTGATTTTACGTTATCGGTAGTTTTTAAGTTTTTTTGTTATGCTGAAGTTTTATCAATAAAAATTAAAAATAAGAACTCAATGATATTTATGATTAGTTTTTATTCTGCATCCGAAAAATTTCGTTTAGAAAAAAATAGGTTTTCAAATATTCAGCACCTTCATAGCAAATGTAAATTTTCGAAATTATATTACTACAGCTTCTGGTTTCACCAACTTGCGATTTACAACCAACGATTTTGCTCACCCGATATATTATTACATTTATATGTTAAAAATTAATATTTGTTATGAATATAAGAAGCTGAAAATTTGAAAACATTGTCTCAATAAATGAAAATACAATGGCCCTGTGCCATCCACAGATTTATTTGAATATTATAGCAGAGTGTAGGTTTTTACGGTCGTTGTCAATGATGTAAAATAATAATGTTTTCTTCTGGGTTATGCCCTGGAGGTCTATTCAGTTTTGCCGTTTCGCTGATCGTACCATTAGCTTCTTTGGAAAGTTTCCAAAGTCTTCTCACTTTTTACTATTTGGACAGACGATAACTACGTCAAAACCCAAAGAAGATATTATATTGTTGCGGAATCCGCCGAATCGTCCCGCCTGAGGTTGGCCGGCGGACTATGATTTCGCCGCCAGTAAACAAGGGTGACTCATCGACGGCCGATACCGGCGTGACCAAGAGCGTCTCGAACCATCCCGGGAGCTTCTATACTGATCTGGGTTCATCCAGCCTTTACTCGCAGCCCTCAGGATGAATATAAAAAAAAAAAAAAAAAAATAAAAAAAAAATTTTTTTTTTTATAAAATTGTGTGGTTAAATTTTGGGGGGGGAAAAAAGTAAAAATTTTTTTTTTATTTTTTTTTTTTGAATTTTTTTAATATAAAAAAAAAATATATAAATTTTAAAAAAAATTTTATTGGGGAAAAATGTTTTGGGGTATTTTGTGGGGGGGGGGGTGAAAAATAGGAAAAAAAAAGGGGGAAGGGGAAAAATTGTGGGATTTAAGGGGAAGGGGTTGGGGGTTTTTAAGGGGGGGGGGTTTAATTTAAAGATTTTTTGGGAATGGAAAAATATGTGTTAAAAATAAAGGGGGGGGGGGGGGGGAGGGGTGGGGTGGGGGGGGAAAAAAAAAAAAAAGGGGGTAAAAAAAACTTCACCACTTTCACTGGAATGCTTGGCATTGGACTCCGTGTTGAATTAGCGTGAACGTGTTGGTGCTAAACAAAACCCAAATTAATAAACCACTTAAATTTGCGTCATTGAAAGCTTAAACGAAACATCTAAATAACAAAGTACAAACTGTTATCGTTATTTAAGTTCACGCCAGCCGTGAAGTAGTCCAGTCGTTACTCACCACAAATAAAAAAAATAAATGTAGAAGATTCGACTCTTATAGCGATTAAACAATATAAAAGAACATTGTAAAAGAAGAAGAAGTAAAGGAGATATTACTAATAACTAAAGTTGGATGAAATTGAACGCGTCACGGAGGCGTACGCATCATAAGGATAATACACGAAATATCTTTTATTATGGAGAATTATATCACACTACACAATACATTGCTTATAGCGGAGGCTTATAGTTAAAAACATAATTAGTACAAAGGGAAAAGTTTGGTTAACATAAAAATTAAACACTTCCCAGCAAAAAGCTATACGTACATTTACAGACCTGTAGCGCTTAAGAAAATATTTCAATTTTTTAAACGCAAACAGTATTAGTATGAACGAAATTGACAACGTTTTAAATTGACAACGTTTTAAACTTAATTAAGTGTTGATGTTAGAGAAACAGTTGGGATGGAAATAGCGGATCAAGCTGTAAACAAATTAAGGGAATAAAACTGGCGACTTACGACCACCTCAAAAATGGAGATTTTTCAAAAAAGTAAAGAATACGAAAAAGATTTGTAGAAAACAGTGTTGCATCTACTATACAGTTTTAGCCATCTAATATAAGGTTTTTAGCTAAGTGTGTAAAGTACCATAACGTGATCTATATCAATATACATCGTAAGATAAAAAAAAATCAACAAAGTATGCCGTAGCATCGATCCGACATGTTTTGAATTATTACGACTTCGGATAAACATGGATTGCTTCATTCATAATTCCCAACAGGCGCGTGCGCAGTTGGTCCTGTGAGTTTCTGTTCATGGGATATTTGCACTGGTATGATAGAAAATGATATTATCGGCGAAGTACAGTGTGCCTTTTTTGTCAGATAATTATTATTTAAACGAAAATTTCACTGTAATCAAATATATTCAAGTTTTTGACCATAAACGATTTATTTTAATCCAGATATCCTAAAGAATTGTCACTAATAAAATATAAGGTTTACGTCCGATGCAAAGATATTCATATTTACTTGACAACCGTTCAAGATTAAAATCACCTTTGTCCGAAGTCTGATTATTACTTTTAGAACTCTATGTTCTGAAGTTTATATTATTAAGAAAATTACATTACTATAATTGTCATTGCATAAATAACAATTGAGTGATGTGTGGAAAACTTGGTGGAAAATAATAGATATGAGTGTGTTTCTAAAGTCATTTTCGATCATAAAAGCTTTTGTTCTGCCACTATTAGGTACCGTATTTAATTTTCTTAATAATAAAAACTTCAGAACAGTTCTAGTAGCAATAATTCAAGGCATGCGGGATCATTTACATGGCATACTTTGAGGACGTTTTTTTACCTTACAATACGTATAAAACTTTTTTTACTCGAAAATTTTGCAGAGAAAAAAATATAATCTCCGATTTCTACAAATACATATTTCATAAAATCACACTTTTCACCAACTTTGTTTTGCGGTCATACCGTTTTCCGTTTTTATAAAATCAGATTTTTCTGTCTACTTTATATTCACTTCAAGCGGCGTCAGCTTAAAGAAATTATATCACGTCCCACTCTTTAGACCTTGAAATAAAAGCCCAATTATTCGAGTGCCTGCAAAAAAATCTAATCGTAATAAACTCTAGAGGGATAAACCGACCTCCAAGAAACGTATTTAGAAAGCAAGAGGATTTATACAATATAAATTTCCGTCACTCCCTTACAGCTGCCTCACTTCTTAGAGGGAGGAAAACAGAACATTTGATTACTGATGATAAGAATCCATCTGAAATAGGAACTACTCGTATAAAAAGTGTAAAAAGTGTAGATTGTTCATACAGAACAGAGGTACTGAAAGGTAACAAAATATACAATATTGTGATAAAGAAACGGATGAACCTTTCTATTTGGAATACCGTCTAGTTTCTAGTTAACCCATCAACGCCCAAACGGACACAATTTTTCGTCCTTTTTGGAGCGTCAATCTCGAAGGGAAATTAATGAATTCACTCAATAAAAACCACTTATCCTAATGTTTTCGGATGTGATCTTTCGATTTCAGGGGTCAGAATTGTGATCGAAATCGAAAGATCACATCCGAAAACATTAGGATAAGTGGTTTTTATTGGTGAATTCATTAACTTCCCTTCGAGATTGACGCTTCAAAAAGGACGAAAAATTGTGTCCGTTTGGCGTTAATGGGTTAAACAAGAATCGCTCGGACCCATCGGTGTTTTTATTCTGAAATGCATTTTTGAATGAAACACATTGTCTTTTTACATTTTTAGATTATACAGACAGAACTCCAATTATTAGGCATATTTGAGGTCGGCAAAAAAAATACTATCATCAACTCCAACTATTGCCTCCACCTCCCTCCACAATCCGGATTAGGTTAGAGTACTTTTTGGACTAAAAAGAATATATATAAAAAAAATCCCCAAATTTTCAGTACTTTCCTCGTATAAAGTCAGCAATATTTTTTTTTCTAGACCATTTATTCACAATTCTGACCCCGGAAATCGAAAGATCACATCCGAAAACATTCGGATAAGTGGTTTTTATTGAGTGAATTCATTAATTTCCCTTCGAGATTGACGCTTCAAAAAGGACGAAAAATTGTGTCCGTGTTGGCGTATTACACAGACAGAACACCAATTATTGGGCATACTTTATGACCATTTTTGTTACAGACTCGCTGGAGACGAGGTGAATAAATTAAGTAATGAGACTGGCATCGTAGCGCCCGATCTAACACCACTGCGGAGACGAGAATTGGAAGGGCGGTAGGTTAACATGTAATGCATCTTCAGTACAAGTTTCAATTTGGTTGTGTTATCTGTTTGTTCTTTGTAACAACTTTGCGTTATCTGTTTGTTCTTTGTGGTTTGTTTTTCGTTTTGTCCGTTTTTTTCTAGCGCGTTTTAAAAATGAGTGACAATCATTTTGAGCAACTGTGTGCAATCAGGTTTTTCATCAGACTTGGACACAGCGCAACGGATACTCTTGTAAAACTTCAACATGCCTACGGAGACAGTGACAAGATCAACAACGCAGGGGATGGCCTTCATCTTCAAGAACCGATAAAAATGTCGATAGAAAACGGAATCTTGTACGTTCAAATCGTCGCTTGACGACAAGAATGATCGGAGAAGAGGTAAATTTGAATGACACCACTGTTCATCAGATTTTAACTAAAGAGTTGGGGATGAGAAAAATCTGCGCAAAAATGGTTCCAAAAAACCTTTCGCAGGAACAAAAGGACATCAGAAGAGAAAGGTGTCTTGACTTTTTTGGAATTGATTGAAAATGATCCCCATTTTATGGAACGTGTTATTACTGGTGATGAGACTTGGGCGTTTGAGTACGACCCACACACTTCCAAGCTCTCCAAGATCCAAAAAAGCAAGAATAAGCAAGTCGAAGATCAAATACATGCTGATTTGCTTTTTTGACACCCAGGCAATTGTCCACAAAAAGTTTGTGCCTCCAGGCGAAATAGTAAATCAACACTTTTACAGAGAGGTTCTTGTAAAACTTCAAAAAAATGGTCATGCCTGTGAGACCAAACATAAAGAACAACTGGATGTTGCATCACGACAATGCGCCTTGTCACACAGCCATTTCAGTAAACGAGTTTTTAGCCAGTAAAAACATTCCTGTGGCTCTTCAGCCTCCTTATTCTCCTGACTTGAGTCCTTGTGACTTTTTTCTCTTCTCGAGATTAAAAAATCACTCGAGGGACGTTATTTTGGGTCCATTCAGAAAACATTCAAACGGCTATAACCGACCAGCTGAAGGCTATTCCAGTATATGAGTGCTAGCACTGCTATTAGGAATGGAAAAACCATATCCAGCGCTGTGTGACTTTCCAAAGAATTTATTTTGAAGGAGACAATATTAAATTGTAATTCTATTCAAAAAAAGAATTTAAAAAAATCAGTCTCATTACTTAATTTACAGACTTTGTATCTAAATGTTCTTCAAAATGATCTCGTTCCAGCGCTAGCCACCAGTATTAGTAGTATTTCCCAATGGTAATGATCCTGATTTACCAAGTGTAACCTTATGGTTTCAATAGGATGGTGCTCCTCCGCATTATACTGGTTATGTAAGGGAGTACTTAAATATAATATTTTCCTTGGCGATGAATAGGTAGACGAAGATAGAGTAGCCATTCAGATCGCCTCACCTTAACCCGCTGAACTTTTTTCTGGGTCTACATAAAAAATATAGTTTATAAATCTAAACCTAACTCGGTAGATACGCTTAAAGGAGTCCATTCGATGAATACTACTCCACAAGTGGTACAAGATGTACAGGGTTGGTTTTATAAATGAATACCCCCCTTTAAGTTTTTCAATTTTTGCTCGATTAAAAAATACGAAAACACGTTTTACATGTTTGTTTTAAAATCCAAATGGGATAAAAATTAAGTTTACTTTAAATCGAACATCCTGTATATTTTGATAAATTTAGGTTCAAAATATCCTTCTGAACCAAAATATGTATCTATTTATATGATTTTTTTATTACTTGCATTATCGATTCAACTTATAAGAGCCAAATTGAAGGTACGTTTCGCAACCAAGTGGAATTCATGTTAAACGTCAATGGTGGGCTAAAAGTTATTTAAAAATGCGTTTTAATCATCTCCTGATGATGTATTCCTGATTTATGGTAGGTGAAAGGCGCGTTAAGTAAAAGTGTAAT